>CM053786.1:43785623-44385623 GCA_028749045.1 Cupressus sempervirens
AAATATAAATTGTCGTTTTTAGAAGTTTTGGTATGGTGATTTCAATTTGGAGGGAAAATGAAGGGTAGGTTCTTGTCAAGTGGCAGAATTCTTCCCTAAATAATAGTGGCTATTTCCAACCCCCCCGCTACCCTTTCCATCCACTCAACTAAAAAGTAGGGGCTCCTAGTTAATAGGAAAAGATTCCAAATTAAGCTTTAGCCCCCCCAAAATATTATCATGGGACCTCCAGCTCCTTAAATATAGAGCCCAAGCCCCCTCCATGGGACCCCAAGGTAAATCTTCAATCCTCTTCATTTTTTTGATTTGCTTTATTGAAACTTATTTCATCATAAAATATCACCATGCCCTTGTTTCTAAGTTTCCATTAAAATTTAATAAGAAAATAAATTTCATTATTTTTAAGATTATATTTTGATTTGAAATTTCCATATCAATAATGTCATTTTTTTAAAAATGTAATTTAGTAATGGAAGTTGAATATTCAATTTTATATTCATCTATTTAGAAGAATATTTTAAATAGATATACATTTATGAAGATTGATTAGTCATATATTATTGGTTATATAGATTTGTTGTTTCCTTTTTCTTTTTTTCTTTTTCTTCCTACTATTTAAACAATAATAGAAGTGGATTTTTTTAAAAAAATTAATTATTAATTTTTTTATAAAAAATTCACAATGTAAATACCACAAGACAATAAAAAATAAGAGAAGCCTTAGTAGTAAAGCATAAAAGAAATCTATGTTCAGTTACAACTGAAATATTCTATTTTTGATTTTAAAGAATAATAGAATTTATTTTAAAACTGGAAAGTATAAATGTTAAATAAAAAATTTAGGATGAAATAATGAGAAAATAATAAGTAAGGTTACATTTTGAAGTTCATTTTTTAATTAAAAAACTTTTGTAAATGAAAATTAAAGAAAAATACAATCAAAATAGATAAGTTATATAAGATAAGATAAATTTATTAATGTCCAGTGGGAGACCAACAAGAGTCTATGGGATTGAAAAATTATAGAACAAGAAGCAAAGAACTAGCAGAACCACAAACAGTGGTCCGAAAAGCCAAAAATAGAGAAAAGAAAACCAGATACAAGACATAGACTAAGGGTTCTTCCTAAAGGATATAGACCCAGGTAAGGCAGAGCATGTAATTGTCTTTGACAACTGTTAGTGGGCTAACACTGATGAAGATGAAGATAAGCCATGCAGTGTTGCATAGATCTGGAGTGAATAGTGGTGGAGCTATCCAAGGGCCACTTCACACCCTGCTCAAAGGGAAAGGGAAAAAAGAAGTTTATAATGAGCTACCTTGCGGCCTTCTTTAGGGGGAATAGAAGCTGTAGGTTGTGGTCACAAAGTTGCATTACCTCCTCAGAGATAAAGTGCCAAAAATCTCTTATTTGTGTAACTGAAGAAGGAGGTCAATGTACTGCACTCTCTGACTAAAAAATAAAATCTCCCTCTGATCTCATAATAAATAGGGCAATGGAAAATTAAGTGTAACTCAGTCTCAATCTTGGTCAATGTGCATAGCCTGCAAATCTGGTCCTCTCTATCAATGTAGTGGTCTGTCTAGGCCCATAGATGGTGGGAACCAATCCTAAAATATCCTAACGCAAACTGAAGGGCATGACACCAACTTTGAGATAAATATTTGGGTCAAGCAATAATCACATCTTGTGTGTCTAGAAAGTTCTTAACATAGAAAACCATCCTCAGACTTAACCCCCCAGATGGGTTGGTTGAAGTCATAACAAGGTACTGTCTATAGATGTCAAGTTTGACCTTCTCGTTCAACTCCTATATAGAAGGGAGAAGATGAGAAGGAACATTTAATGAGAATTGAAATGGGGGCAAGCGATCAATGTCTATCTTGATGGAGCTCAAAAGTGATGTGGCCTAGGCATACCAACAGCAAGCTCTCAAAGAGGTGTTAGATTTGGCAAGTGTAACTAAGGCGTAGTATGCAAGGTAAGAATATCTATCCTAGCCATTAGTGGAGTCTACAAAGAAACCGAGATGATGGAGAAACCATATAAGCTCAAAAATAGCCCCCAACCTAAAGGGATGAGCTCTGAACTCAACCAAAATGATACTGTGGGTGATGGAGCAATGACATCTAATAATCCACCAAAGGAAGAGAGTTTGAATACGATCAATGGAGGCCCAATACAAATCAAGCAACAATGGTCCCAAAACAATTAAACCATATAGAACAGTAGGTTTGACCAAAGAGTCCAGGAGGGACAACCTGGATAGGGTGTCCTAGAAATGGTGTTTGAAGCACTATGTCTCAATCATGGCAAGGGAACCCATCCCTTTACTGATCCTGGGATGAATAGTGCGTCTCAAACTAAAACAAGGATCGAAGAACTTGACCCTAAGGTAAGTGTACAAGGAGGCGATCTCAATCTCCTGGCTCAGAAGTAGCAATGTAAGTGTGAGATCTTCAAGCAATTGAAGACCATGACCCAAGTCTTCCCCAAGTTAACCACAAGCTATCTCGAGTCACAAAAGGAGGCTAAGTTGTCAAGATTTTTTTGGAGGCTCTTGAATGAGTAGGCAAGAAGAATCACATTATCTACAAAAATAAGGATGGAGAATAAAACCTAATGTAAATAAGAACCATCACGTGGAAGGGATGATTCTCTGATAAATCCCTTGAGCTCATTGATGTAGATGTCATAAAGAGTGGGGGAGAGGGGGCACCCTTACTTCACCCCAATAGTGCTCCAAATAGGATCAAAGAGCCTCGCTAGAGTCCTATGTCTACCCTCGACTCACTCATAGAGTTTCATAGTGGCCATCGAAAGAATATTTGATATTCCAATGTCTCTAAACCTCTGAAAAAATGGCTACTCTAGGTACAAAATCAAACACCTTATGAAAGTCCAAAAAATAATAGTAGACTTTTGCAACGTGACAATGAGCCTCCTTAATGACTTCTCATGAGGTCAAGATATGATCCATAGTCTGATAATCTACTCTAAAACCAACTTGACCTCTAGCCCTACAGTTCATCCTATTTCGTTCTGATGAGAGCAATTTATGTCCCAGATTATGCCATATTTTAACGTTCGTATAAACCTTCATATTCATTTCAATTTCCATTTTCTATTCTATTTTCTCCTTCTATGTTGCATATGATCTAATATTTATGAGTAATATTTAATATACTTATTAGATAGAATATGTGAATAAATAGATGAAATTGTATTTATCTAACAAGTTGATAATATGTTATGATTCTTCCTATCACCTTGTATGTAAGAATCTTATTAACATTCCTTATTTCCTCAACAATTTAAAGCATTATTCCAAGAATATTGACCAAGGAGTATGTTGAGAGGAACTTGACTAGAATAATTAGCAACTAAAAATAAGGATAAACAGTTTTGCATTTCCTTTTACAAATAGATATAGATGAATCTAAAAAATTCAAGACATGGGTATTGTCCAGAACATGCCCAATTACAATCCCATGAGTCAGAATCTTCAAAAATTTAATGATGGAAAAGTTAGAGGCTGTTTTCAAAATGTGATTTTTCTAGTTTACTATTACGGTTTCAGATTTCAATTTTCAAAGTTTGTTCTATCTTTTGTTGTTGTTATGACCATATTACTAGCTCAACATAGAACTCCTCCAGCTTAGCTAAATTCTTATGTGGATAGCAAAGAATCCAACGAAGCATAAAAGGTTATTGCTGCTAAGGAGAAGAGATAGTATAGTCTCATGTAGAAATCAAAATCACTCATCCATAACAAACTATTTTAAATCCATATTGTTGCAAATAATTTTCGCTGAAGACAACATTGTTGCTGCAAAGCATTGCCTATTCTTGGCGTGGGATATATTTTTGTTCTAAGCCACAAATTCTACCTATACCTACAACAAATCACATGGCAGCTTATGGAAGTAAGCTTGGCCCGTAACAAACCACTATCATTGCTTATAATAAAACCATCACCGTTGTTCAGCAAATGTGAATGAAGGAAATACATTCTATTTGAGCAATGACAGCAAATTGGTTATTCTTTGCAAGCCATAAATTTTTGGTATAACTCTGTTATGTAATAGCCACTCTTTTTATAGAGTGCATAACAAAGTAGTTATTAAATTTTTAGAGCTAGATCTATATAAAGAATAGGAGATAGAAGTAGGGAGACACATATAGCTTTGAAAAGCAAACAACAATGTACAGAAATATTGTTATTTTAAATCATAAGTTCTGTATTGATGTGCATGGTTAAGAAGCTGTAAAAGCAATTTATCTCTTCATCACCAGGAAGCTAAGGAGGAGGGCCCACTCTAAAGTCACTTGGTGATTATTTCTTTTATGGAGTGTGTTTGAGCTTGTTTTTATTTGTATTTTGATTAGTTTAGAATTACATGGTATGTGTTTTAATCATGTTATATTAGTTTATACATTCAATACCTATGTTTTATTGGAGAATAATATTTCATATGAATTTGATCTATTGTGAGTTAAAATTATCTTTTATTGCAGATTAATTTTTTTGTTTTTGTTTCTGATGTTCCTGTCAAAAAATTTAGGATGAAATAATGAGAAAATAATAAGTAAGGTTACATTTTTAAGTTCATTTTTTAATTTTTTAATTAAAAAACTTTTGTAAATAAAAATTATAGAAAAATACAACCAAAATAGATAAGTTATATAGGATAACATAAATTTATTAATGTCCGGCGGGAGACCAACACGTGTCTATGGGATTGAAAACTTATAGAACAAGAAGCAAAGAACTAGAAGACCCCCAGAAAGTGGTCCGAAAAGCAAAAAAAAGAGAAAAGAAAACCAGATACAAGACATAGACTAAGGGTTCTTCCTAAAGGATATAGACCCAGGTGAGGGAGAACATGTAATTATCTCTGAGAACTGTTAGTGGGCTGACACTGAGGAAGATGAAGATAAGCCACGCAGGGTCACACAGATCTAGAGTGAACAATGGTGGAGCTATCCAAGGGCCAGTTCACACCCTGCCCAAAGGGCAAGGGCAAGAAGAAGTTTGTAATGAGCTACCTTGCAGCCTTCTTTAGGGGGAATAGAAGCTGTAGGGTGTGGTCACAAAGTTGCATCGCCTCCTGGAGATAAAGTGCCAAACATCTCTGATCTGTGTAACTATAGAAGGAGGCCAATGAACTGCACTCTCTGAATAAAAAAAAAATCCCTCTGATCTCGTAATAAATAGGAGAATGGAAAATTAAGTGTAACTCAGTCTCAATCTTAGCCAATGTGTATAGCCTAGAAATTTGGTCCTGTCTATCAATGCAGTGGTTTGTTTGGGCCCATAGACGTTGGGAACCAATCCTAAAATATCATAACGAAAACTGAAGGGCATTACACCAACTTTGAGATAAATATCTGTGTCAAGAAATAATCACATCTTGTGTGTCTAGAAAGTGCTTAACATAGAAAACCATCCTCAGACTTAACCCTCCAAGTGGGTTAGTTGAAGTCATAACAAGGTACTGTCTATAGATGTCAAGTCTGACCTACTTTTTCAACTCCTATCTAGAAGGGAGAAGATGAGAAGGAATATTTAATGAGAATTAAAATGGGGGCAAGCGATCAATGGCTATCCTAATGGATCTCAAAAATGATGTGGCCTATGCATACCAGTAGCAAGCTCTCAAAGAGGTGTCAGATTTGGCAAGTGCAACTAAGGAGCAGTATGCAAGGTAAGAATATCTATCCCAGCCATTAGTGGAGTCTGCAAAGCAACCAAGATGGTAGAGAAAACCAATATAAGGTCAAAAATAGCCCCCAACTTAAAGGGATGAGCTCTGAACTCAACCAAATTGATATTGTGGGTGATGGAGCGATGCCATCTGATAATCTGCAAAAGGAAGAGAGTTTGAATACGCTTAATGGAGGCCCAATATGAATCAAGCAATAATGGTCCTCAAACAATTGAACCATATAGAATAGTAGGTCTGACCAAAGAGTCCAAGAGGGACAGCTTGGATGGAATGTCCTAGAAATGGTGTCTGAAGCACTATGTCTCAATCATGGCAAGGGAACCCATCGCTTTACTGATCCTAGGATGAATAGCAGGTCTCAAACTAAAACAAAGACCAAAGAACTTGACCCTAAGGTAAGTGTACGAGGAGGCGATTTCAATCTGCTAGCTCAGAAATATAAATTTAAGTGTGAGATCTTAAAGCAATTGAAGACAATGACCCAAGTCTTCCCCAAGTTAACCACAGGCTATCTCGAGTCACAAAAGGAGGCTAAGTTGTCAAGATTTCTCTGGAGGCTCCTGAGTGAGGAGGCAAGAAGAATCACATTATCTACAAAAAGAAGGATGGAGACTAAAATCTAATGTAAGTAACAACCATCACATGGAAGGGATGATTCTTTGATAAATCCCTCAAGCTCATCGATGTAGATGCCATAAAGAGTGGGGGAGAGGGGACACCCTTACTTCACCCTAATAGTGCTACAAATAGGATCAAAGAGCCTTGCTAGAGTCCTGAGTCTACCCTTGACTCACTCATAGAGTCTCATAACGGCCATCAAAAGAATATTTGATACTCCAATGTCTCTAAACCTCTGAAAAAAGGGCTACTTTAGGTACAAAATCAAACACTATATGAAAGTCCACAAAACAATACTAGACTTTTGCAAAGTGATAATGAACTTCCTTAATGACTTCCCGTGAGGTCAAGATATGATCCATAGTGTAATAATCTACTCTAAAGCCAACTTGACCTCTACCCCTACAATTCATCCTATCTAGTTCCTGATGAGAGAACTTTATGTGCCAGATTAGGCCATATTTTAACCTTCGTATAAACCTTCATATTCATTTCAATTTCCATTTTCTATTCTATTTTCTCCTTCTATGTTGCATATGATCTAATATTTATGAGTAATATTTAATATACTTATTAGATAGAATATGTGAATAAGTAGATGAAATTGTATTTATCTAACAAGTTGATAATATGTTATGATTCTTCCTATCACCTTCTATGTAAGAATCTTATTAACATTCCTTATTTCCTCAACAATTTAAAGCATTATTCAAGGAATATTGACCAAGGAGTATGTTGAGAAAGAACTTGACTAGAATAATTAGCAACTAAAAATAAGGACAAACAGTTTTGCATTTCCTTTCATGAACAGATATAGATGAATCTCAAAAATTTGAGACATGGGTATTGTCCAAAACATGCCCAATTACAACCCGCAGTAGAATCTTTAGAAAGTGAATGATGGAAAAGTTAGAGGCTGTTTTCAAAACGTGATTTTTCTAGTTTACTATTACAGGTTCAGATTTCAATTTTCAAAGTTTGTTCCATCTTTTGTCGCTATTATGACCATATTACTAGCTCAACATAGAACTCCTCCAGCTTAGCTAAATTCTTACGTGGATAGCAAAGAATCCAACCAAGCATAAAAGGTTATTGCTGCTAAGGAGAAGAGATAGTATAGTCTCATTTGGAAATCAGAATCACTCATCCATAACAAACTGTTTCAAATCCATATTGTTGCAAATAATTTTAGCTGAAGACAACATTGCTGCTGCAAAGCATTGCCTATTCTTGGCATGGGATATTTTTTGTTCTAAGCCACATATTATACCTGTACCTGCAAAAAATCACATGGCAGCATATGGAAGTAAGCTTGGTCCATAACAAACCACTATCATTGCTTATAATAAAACCATCACCGTGGTTCAACAAATGTGAATGTAGGAAATACATTCTATTTGAGCAATGATAGAAAATTGGTTATTCTTTGCAAACCATATATTTTTGTTATAACTCTATTATGTAATAGCTACTCTTTTTATAGGGTGCATAACAAAGTACTTATTAAATTTTTAGAGCTAGATCTATATAAACAATAGGAGATAGAAGTAGGGAGACACATATAGTTCTAAAAAGCACACAACAGTGTACAGAAATATTGTTATTTTAAATCATAAGTTCTATATTCATGTGCATGGTTAAGAAGCTGTAAAAGCAATTTGTCTCTTCATCACCAGGAAGCTGAGGAG
Source organism: Cupressus sempervirens (assembly GCA_028749045.1). Lineage (NCBI taxonomy): Eukaryota > Viridiplantae > Streptophyta > Pinopsida > Cupressales > Cupressaceae > Cupressus > Cupressus sempervirens. Next base: position 43,793,660 of record CM053786.1, read on the forward strand.
GGCCCACTCTAAAGTCACTTTGTGATTCTTTCTTTTATGTGTGTTTAAGCTTGTTTTTATTTGTATTTTGATCAGTTTAGAATTACATGGTATGTGTTTTAATCATGTTATATTAGTTTATACATTCAATACCTATGTTTTATTGCATAATAATATTTCATATGAATTTGATCTATTGTGAGTTACAATTATCTTTTATTGTATATTAATTTTGTTTTTTTTGTTTCTAATGTTCTTGTCACTAGGAAGTGATGGTTCCTATCACTAGGATTTCTTTAATTTTTCATAGATATAATTTTGTGTGTTGTAGTTGCATTTATAATTCCTCATTTCACAACTATCATCCCTTGATGGCATACTACTTGGACACCTTTCGCAAGCTTACTCTCTTGGATTGACACGTATAGACCAGCCAAACTTCATCATAAAATTATTAATTGTTTACTATTATTTTTCCCATTGTTGGCCTATTAGTTCTCCTGAAAGAATAGTATTCAATGTTGTGGAATAAAGTTTGGCAAAGGTATGCCCGATCACGATGGCTTGTAATTGTTGGGGTCAAAAATTGGCCATGCCTTATGAAACAGATGGATCACGTGCCTCGATCAAGCCTTCAAAAAGCTAGTACAAACCACTCTATTAAAGAGTGTGGTGAGATAGGAGCCAATCACTGAGCTATTGAGCTTGAGTAGTTTCGCCTAGAAACCATACTCGTTGACAACTCTACTACATTTCATTGTTGTGACGATCTCATAGATGATGGAAGCAGTAAAGATATCACAGTGAGGGTGTGAGATGAGGTGAAGAGGCAGTTGATCTAGGATGTCGTAAAGGGTGGTGGTGTGGGAGATGATGAAGCACCTGTTGATGGAGCAAGGGAAGGTGGATACCATGGGAACAAGGTGTGCCAAAAGAGCTTTGGGTCCTGGCTAAGCGTATCGTGTAAGAAACTACACTGTAAAGCAATGTAAGCATATTTCTTCACATGAAGAAACCAATGGTAGGAATGTCAAAAATTGACAATAGCTGAAGGGAAGGTATCAAAGGTTAAAGTCAAGTGACGGTGAAAGGATTTATAGTTGGCATCAAAAAAATAGTTCATAGGGAACTTGTTCTAGTACTTTGATCTAAGGATAGGGTGGTGGGGAATGGAAAGGAAAGTCAACTCCCACATTGATATAGTTAAGAGATCAAACATGGAGGAAGCATGGTTACACTTAAAGAAATAATAGACTAGAGGAGTTGATGCAGGTGGAAAATGAAGAGGTGTTCGTCACCCTAGGTAAAGCGAAAGTGGAAATGGCTAGGGTTGTGATCCAAAGTAGCTGGAGGGTGGGGATGTGGGTGAAGGTGTGGAGTTGCCATCCCCATAAAGGTTAGGGGGAACTGATGAGAGGGGGGAGAAGCGAAGCTGACCAAGGAGTATGTTGAGAGGAACTTGACTAGAATAAGACGCACAAAAGAGAATAGTACACAAGCAAGATATGAAAGAAGCACCAATGATAATGTAGTCAATCACACTACACCCCCATAGTGTGGCTAATAGGTAAAAGGCTTAGATCTAGGAAAACAAAGAAGGTCATTCAAAATAACTAGATCAAAAGACTCACACAGCTAAAGGAGGTGATGACCATAGATAGATAAAGGTCCATGGCAATCCTCAAAAATATGTTGGAGTCCCAAACTAACATGATCAAGTTCTATAATATAGGTCTAGTCCATGCCTCAGTCATGTATAGGGTTCTTCCATTCCCTAGTATTTGCATTGAAGTCACCTAAGATAATGTTGTTACCCAAGGCACTGAATCTAGAAATGCACTCAATAAGATCAATAAGTGGATCACTATCCTCGGTACTTGGAATGGCATAGGGTGAAGAGGCTGGTGGAAAGTAACAAATCATGATGACGGTGTCTATCATGGCATACTTGAATCCACATAAATCTGGCATGTTTTTCAGAAATAGACCACAGAAGTAGCATTGAAGAGGTTGTCTCTAATCAGCCAGGCAATAGCTCCAGACCCCCATACACCACCCGAGGAGTGAACCTCATCCCTGAATACTGACAACCATTGATAACCATCGAGACCCAAACTCTAATGGGTCTCAGTGATAGCTAAGATATCTACTGACCCTACAACATCCTAAAAAAGACCTTTAAACATCATAATTTTTATAGAATTAGAATTAGTTTGATCTTCAAGATACCATAATTAACCAACATACTAAGTGATGAACCCAAACATAAGAAACTTACCTTCATAATTAAAAAAAAAAAAAGCAGAAATTATAATAAAGAAAAAAATTATCTTCATAATTAAAATAGAAATAAATGAAAGTTTTAACAAAATAAGTTTAGCAATTCAAAACATTTAATTACAAAGAGTGGTTGTGCTTTTTTTAATTATTTAAAATAACTATTTAGAATATCTAAAGTATGATTTAGATAGAATTCAAAAATAAATAGAAATAATATATGATAGTTGAAAATACATATGATTGATTGTAATAATTAATACCAAAAATGTTAAAAGTAGAAAAAAAGATAAACAATTTTGCGAGATAGATAAAATAATAAACTTTAATTGGGGGAAATTTATATATATGTGTTTGATTGAAATAAAGTGGAGTTTAATTCGAAGCACCGTGAATTTTAGGAAAATACATAAAAATAATAATTAGGAAAACACTACACACAAATTTTAACTTATGCATATCCCATTGTAGAAAAAAGTAAGAAGAGACATTACATAAATGTATACGTGAGGTGGTTAAGGTTGTCATTTAAAATTTAAAATGTTTGAAATGTAATAAACCCAACCATAATTATAATCTCTAGGCCTTGATCATTATTATAAACCATAACCCTAATAATAATACAACCTTACCTAATACTAATCCTAATCATAATCATAATTTGAATTGAAAACCCTAAACCTTAATCCCAGGCTCAAACACTCTAATAATTATTGTAATGAAAATATTAGATAAATTTTGGTTATGATTATGTTTTTATTATTCTTAAAATTAGGGTTGGAATTTTATATAGTTATTAGGATTAAGATAGTACATTAAAGTTTAGGGTTAAAGTTACAATTCAATTGAAGTTAGGTTCATGGTCAAGATTGTTTTTATAAAATGCATGTTTTAGCCTTCACCTGAGCTCTAAATCTTTGTAACCCTAAATCGTATATACTAAACCCTAATCTTAGTCCTACCATAAAATATAGTCCTACATGGAAAATCTAATAAAAAATGTAAAACTCTAATTTCATATTTTTTTATCCTTTCATAATCCAAACTATATAATTTATCATTATCCTAAGTGCAAAGTAGACCTTTTTGCCAAATATTTCATATATCATAATCAAAACTACAACCTTTTCCCTATTTCTAATTATAATCTAACCCTAATGCAAACCAAAACTCTATTTTGACTCCTAAGTTTAATTGTAATCATAATCTAAACTCTATTCCTTAGTTCAAAAATATATAATCTAAGCATCATCCCAAACTATAATTTTTAACCTATACCTTAAAGTTATCTTAATAATAGATTTACTCCTGCCCTTTTCTCAAAACCTAACCATAACATTAACTATAATTACCATTCTAAAACTAACCTTAATCATAAATCATAAATGTAATCATAATCTTAAGCATGCCTTTACTCCCTAAATGATATTAATCATACCTTTAAAATGTATCCCTAACCTTAATACTAACCATAACCCTAATACTTACCCTAACCCTACCCCTAACCCTATTCCTTACTCTACATGTAAACTTGACTGTCATACTAATCTTTTCTCTAAACACCAACCCTAACCATGATACAAACCTTAATCCTTATCCTTATCCTATGATTTATCCTAACCATCGTACTTCTCCTATTTGTAAACCTTGCACCACCCATGAGGTCAAGATATGATCCATAGTTTGATAATCTACTCTAAAACTAGCTTGACCTCTAGCCCTATAGTTCATCCTATCTAGTTCCCCTAAAAGAATAATATTCAATGTTGTGGCACAAAGTCTAGCAAAGGTATGCCCAATCACAATGATCTTGTAATTGTTGGGGTCAAAAATTGGCCTCATCTTATGAATAATATGGATCATGTGCCTCGACCAAGCCTCCAGAAAGCCAATACAAACCTCTCTATTAAAGAGTTTGGTGAGACAGGAGCGAGTCACTGAGCTACCAAGATTGAGTAGTTTTGTCTACAAGCCATACTCATCGACTACTCTACTGCATTTCATCATTCTAACAGTCTTGTAGATGATGGAAGTAGTAAAGATATAACAGTGAGAGGGTGAGATGAGGTGAAGAGGCGGCTGACCAAGAATGTCGTAAAGGGTGGTGGTGTGGGAGATGACGAAGCATAGGTCGATGGAGCAAGGTAGGGGCAGATACCATGGGAACAAGGTGCACCAAAAGAGCTTTGAGTCCTGGCTAAGCGTATCGTGTAAGGAATTTCACTATGAAGCAATGTAAGTAAATATCTTCACATGAAGAAACCAATTGTAGGAATGTCAAAAATTGACGATAATTGAAGGAGAGGTCTCAAAGGTTAAAAGTCAAGTGACGGTGAAAGGATTTATAGTTGGCATCAAACCAATGGTTCATAGGGCACATGTTCTAGTGCTTTGATCTAAGGATAGGGTGGTGGGGGATGGAAAAGAAAGTCAAATCCCACATGGTTGTAGTTAAGAGATCAAACATGGAGGGAGCATGGTTACACTCAAAGAAATAATAGGCGAGAAGAGTCAATGTAGGTCAAAAATTAAGAAGTCCCCATCACCCTAGGCAAAGAAAAAGTGGAAATGGCTAGGGTTGTGATCCAAAGTAGTCAGGGAGGTGGGGATGTGGGTGAAGGTGTGGAGTGGCCTTCCTCGTAAAGGGAAGGGGTGACTGACGAGAGGGGTGAGAAGTGAAGTGCTAGGCACAAAAGAGAATAATAGGCAAGCGAGAGATGGGCGATGGTGATGCCACAGATGCAAGAGATGAAAGAAGCACCAATGATAATGTAGTCAACCACACTAAACTCCCATAGTGTGGCTAATAGGTAAAAAGCTCAGATCTAGGAAAGCAAAGAAGGTCATTCAGAATAACTAGATCAGAAGACTCACACAGGTAAAGAAGGTGATGGCCATAGATAGATAAAGGTCCATGGTGATCCTCAAAAATATGCTAGAGCCCCAAACTGACATAATCAAGTTCTATAATATAGGTTTAATCTATGCCTTGGTCATGTATAGCAGTTTTCCATTCCCTAGTCCGTGCATTGAAGTCACCTAGGATAACTATGTCACCCAAGGCACTAAATCTAGAAATGCACTCAATTAGATCAGTAAGTGGATCATTGTCCTTGGTACTATGAATGGCATAGGGTGAAGAGGTTGGTGGAAAGTAAAAAATCATGATGACAGTGTCTATCATGGCATACTCAAATCCACATAAATTTGGTATGTCTGTCAAAAATAAACCATAGAAATATCATTGAAGAGGTTGTCTCTAATCAGGTAGGCAACACCTCTAGACCCCCACACACCACCTGAGGAGTGAACCTCATCCCTGAAGACTGACAACCACTGATAACCATCAAAACCCAGACTCTCATGGGTCTAAGTGACAACTAAGATATCAACCGACCCTACAACATCCTGAAAAAAGACATGAAACATCATTTTTTTTTTATAGAATTAGATTTAGTTTGATCTTCAAGATACCACAATTAACCAACATACTAAGTGATGAACCCAAACATAAGAAACTTACCTTCATAATTAAAAATAAGTAAATAGAAGGTATAATAAAGAAAAAAATTATCTTCATAATTAAAGAAGAAATAAATGAAAATTTTAACAACACAAGTTTAGCAATTCAAAACATTTAATTACAAAGAGTGGTTGTGCTTTTTTTAATTATTTAAAATAACTATTTAGAATATCTAACGTATGATTTCGATAGAATTCAAAAATAAATAGAAATGATATATGATAGTTAAAAATATATATAATTGATTTTAATAATTACTACAAAAAATGTTTAAAATAGAAAAATAGATAAACAATTTTGCGAGATAGATAAAATAATAAACTTCAAATGGAGGAAATTTATAGATATGTGTTTGATTGAAATAATGTGGAATTTACTTCTAAGCACCTTGAACTTTAGGAATATTTTGAAATGAGCATCATAAAATATGGTAAAAATATTTAATATTTAATAATATAATTTATTATAGATTAAGTATATATTTAACTATAAAAAATACGATTGCTACTAACTTATATATATATATATGCAATCGACAGATATCCTTGTCCAAGACACCTCGAAATATATCTCTTGCCTTATTTTATATATAATATATAAAAACTAACATATGACTAGTAATATATACCTATTTCCATCACCAAAAAGGGTCAATACAACCATCAAATTCAAGACTTGAACTAGTAATATATGTCTATTTTCATTCACCAAAAAAACACAAAATGTAGACGTTACAAGGAAAGTCAATAGTCCATGCCATAATTATAATATAACTATCTTTGTCGTCGACATTACTTTTACTTCAATGGGCCCACTCACTCACGTCTTATCCGTGTGATGTTAACATTTATTTCACCGACATATAAATGTCACGCATCAGCCTGAGATGGTAATGGCGGCGTCAGTTGTTCGTGAAATCCCATAAATTGGCCTTCACTCAACACTCATTTTCCATTTTCCATGTAACTTTTTGAGCTATTTACGCAGCCGTCTCTCTCTTGATATTTTTCTGTCTTTGTATTTCTTGACAAGTATCTCAATTTCTTGACAATGGCGGATTCAAACGCAACAAAGCATAGGGATCGCGGTTTATTTGGCTTGTTTGGGAAGAAGAAAGAGGAGGAGATACATCAGCAGCATGGTGCTGTCGTGGAGGGAGATGTGGCGGGTGTAGCTCCTCATGAGCAGGGACACGTAGGCGAAACTCACCCTATCCCCCTGTTACTGAGCAGTGATCTTTTATTTGGCTTTTGGAAGTGCTATTAAAATTTGACCAACAAATCACAATCCCTTCATCTTTTTAGATTTGGTTGCATTTTGTTCCACCTTTTGCCTAACCAAATATTTCTATTTTTTGCATTCTATTGAAATTCATCCTACCTTACGTACTTTTATTGGTTAAATGATTACACGGATCGGTCTCTGATCTGTTGAAATGCTTTGTGTGTACAGTCCAGCGATGAGGAAGAAGATGCGGAGGGAGAGAAGAAGAAGGAGACAAAGAAGGGTGGATTGAAGGACAAGAAAGAGAAAGAAGAAGACGGTCATGTGAAGGCTGACGAAGAAGGGGGCGAGAAGAAAGGGTTGACGGAAGAGATCAAAGAGAAGCTCCCTGGAAACCACAAAGAGGGAGCACATGAATTTTATTTTTTGGGTTGTTTCATCTTATAATGAGTTGTGTGTAGACCATCTTCTGGTTTGAAGCATACTGTGGATTGTATGTATGCTGTGTTTTTCTATATATAATAAAGAGTGTGATGGTGTTGGTTCTGGTTTGTGATTGCAATGTTTCTAATGGAGACGCGTTTAAACAATTTTTCCATAAGAAATTTGGGCCAGCAGGGGCTAACCAATATAATTTGTTTATTTTAAAACGTGAAGTTAAAAAGTTTGATCACATCATGGTGCTTAAGGAGACGGGGAATGCATTGATAGGTTTCAAAGGAACTCAACTTATTTATGGATAGATTACTCAATACGTGTGAATACTTTTGATATCAGTAATATCTCTTTATCAAAACGAAAAACTGACTCTTACTATCATAGATACCAGTACTATAGCAAATCGTATATATACAGGTTTGGATTGTATATTTTTAACAATCCTTAAGTTTCATTTCTCCAAAATTAATAGTCTTGGAATTTTTGTCATGACTATTTTTTCATAACTATTTGATCATGATAATGCCTTTCATTTTAAGTTTTATAATAAATATTGAGTTTCATTTTTTAAAACAATTTAATACTTCTTATAAATTTTAATATTTAAAATTAGTAATATTTACATCTCGTATCTTAAGATTTTTAAATATATATATTTTACGAAATAATATAACATTCTACAAATCAATTATAAATTAGCAATATATGTTAACCTAAGAAAATTTCTAAGCTTATATTTTGCATACTAATATTTCAATTGTTATTAATATTTAACATCTTACAATTTGAATCTAGAAAGAAAAGCGGGCCAATAATAGAAATGATTGAAAATAGAGATGATGTAAGTGTAGATATATAAATCCAATTGATTCAACTTCATCAGTTAAATAACTTCATCAATTTCATATAAAACATTGAGTAGTCCTTTCATCTTCATCATTTTCATAATGACAACTCTTAATTATTTTTGCAAAAAAATGTTTTTCAACTCCAGAACATTCTTTATTACGTATGTCAATACATATCGGTGTCAAATTAGGATGGATGCTCCCACTCGAGAAGCCTCTCGGCTTAAAAATATTAGATTTTCAAATAGATCATAATTTAGATAGTTTTATTTTTAATTTTATATTTATGTTCTATATTACATTGTTTTATACAAAAGAATCTCATAATTTTCACATGTCAGCAAGATTAAAAATAAAAATAAATTGGAATATTAGAATCTCAGTTTGTCCGCAGTTTGATGATAATAGCAAACAATGAATCCACCAATTTTAAAACATGGCAAATATTCAATGATAATCTAAACCCTCTCTCTCAGTATAAAGAAAAGCAATGTGGTGTGGTGTGCCTGTGGCCAAGCCTCAAATTTGATGGCCGTATTGGTCATTTCAATCGTATTGATTGAAATTTGTTATAGGGAATGTTGTTTATCTTTTGATAAATATTAATTGCCAATTCTTTAATCATGCATCCAATTAAGTTGGACTTCACATTTGGATTGATTATTAATGCAGCAATTTAACGACTTTGCAATTGGATTCAGTAATTTTAAAAATATTTCTTTATAGTTTTAAATTTAAAAAAGCTTAATTTTTTCTTTCACATATATAAAATTAAGAATATTGTTATAATTATATTGATATGTTTCTGGATTCGATTGTGTTAAGATTTTTACCATCAACATTTTGAATCACTCTACGTGATCCATCATCAAGATGAAGAGCAAGAGAAGCAAAACACAGTGTGATTCGAAACGTTGATGGTAAAAATCTTAACACAATCGAATCCAGAAACATATCAATATAATATTATTGATTGTGGAAATTTGTTCTCTTTAATACTATTATAGTCAATAGTCTCAATATTCTTAAATATTTTCTCACAACTTTAAATAATATTTTTTTAATGTTTTCTTTGGTATATATAAATTTAAGAATAGTATTACGCCAAAAGTATCATCTTTCTTTCAAAAAAAATTCTTTATCCAGCTAAAGGAGTTTTAGGTAACAAAAGTTCTAATAATTACAAAAGACTAGCAATTGCAACTCATTACTTTTAAAATTATATGATTTTGAATATTAAATAGACATGCGGTCTTCTATTTGCCAAAATTAAATATTATATTATATTTAAGTATTTAAATATAAATAATATGATGAGTTGATATATTGAAACAAAACATAAAATTTAGTTATTCTATTTAAGAATAAGCTTAAGAATATACATAAATGTTATTTTTAATTAAAATGGTAAACTACATATTTCCTAAGTAAAAACTAATATTTAAACTTTTTTTAAAACATTTACTTGTATATGGACATGGTTAGAGGTGAGATGGAAAAAAGGGAAGGGGGAGATACAAGGTAAATAAATAAATAGGATATCTAGGGCCAAAAATAGATGGAGACATAGATGAAAAGAGGAAGAATGAAGGGAGGGAGGGAAGGATGAAGATAGAGAGAGAGGTAATAATAAGAGGGGAAATGCTAGAGAGAGTGAGACAAGGGGAGGAATGAGGGTGAGACATGAAGGAAACATCAAAAGATAGGATCAAAGATAAAAGACACATAAGAGAAAGATAGTAGGTGGTAATAATAGGAGTGGACATAATAGATAGAGAGTGACAGAAGGGGAAGAACGTATGATATTTGAGGTATACATGGAGAGAAAATGCTATAGATAAAGAAACATGAGGGAGGGGACATATGTAGAGAGTGAGATAGATATAGAGAATAAAAGGGGGGAAGATATTACGAGAGGAGGGGGAAAGCAAGGGAAAAAAGAGATGGAGAGAGAGAGAGAGAGAGAGAGAGAGAGAGAGAGATGCATGTATGTGTTTAGGAGAGTAAGAGACATGAGGTAAATATATCTATGGTAAATAGGTGAAAGAAATGGTTAGAGGTGGAGGGAGATGGAAAAAAGGTAGAAGGGACGATGGGGAGAGATGATCTAAACAAAGAAAGAAGATAATAAGGGCTTGAAATATATGGAGATGATGATGGGGAGAGAGAGAGAGAGAGAGAGAGAGAGAGAGAGAGAGAGAGAGAGAGAGAGATGTATTTATGTGTTTAGAAGAGTAAGAGACATGAGGTAAAGATATCTAGAAGCTAAATAGGTGAAAGCAATGGTTAGAGGTGGAGGGAAATGTGAAAAATGTATAAGTGACAGTGGGGAGAGATGATGTAAATGAAGAAAGAGGACAATTAGAGCCTAAAATATATGGAGAGAGAGAGAGAGAGAGAGAGAGAGAGAGAGAGAGAGAGAGAGAGAGAGAGAGAGAGAGAGAGAGAGATTACATAGCGAGATATGTATTCTTTTAGGAGAGTAAGAGTTGTGAGGTAAATATATATCTATGGTAAATAGGCAAAATAAATGGTTAGAGGTGCAGGGAAATGGAAAAAGGGTAGAAGGGACAATGGGGAGAGATGATGTAAATGTAGAAAGATGGTAATTAGGGCCTAAAATATATGGAGACGATGATGGGGAGATAAAGAGGAGAGAGAGAGAGAGAGAGCGGTGGGGGGGGGGGGGGGGGGGTGGCGGGTGGTTGGGGTTAGGAGCTAGTTACAAAAGGAGGTTATTATTTAGTTATAGAATGAGAAGGTTAGGGGAGGGAGGGAGAGAGAGAGAAAGAGAGAGAGAGAGAGAGAGAGAGAGAGAGAGAGAGAGAGAGAGAGAGAGAGAGAGAGAGAGAGAGAGAGAGTAGGGGATAGGAAGAGGCAAATGAGATAGGATGGAGAGAGTGAGATAAAGATGGAGAGGCAAAGAGTGAGGAATAGGAAGAGAGAGAGAGAAGGGGGGGGGGGGTATTGAGAGAGTGGTTTAGGGATTACTTGGGGAGAGAAAAAGGTTAAGGGTAAATCATTACTGAGAGAGAGAGAGAGGGGGGGGCGTTAGGAGTTAATATGAGAATGAGACAAGTTAGGAGTTAGTAGGGGAGATATTTTTGGAGTGAGTGCGTGCGTGCATGCATGCGCGCGTGCGCGCGCGCGCGCGCGCGTGTGTGTGTGTGTGTGAGTGAGTGAGTGAGAGAGAGAGAGAGAGAGAGAGAGAGAGAGAGAGAGAGAGAGAGAGAGAGAGAGAGAGAGAGAGAGAGAGAGAGAGAGAGAGAGAGAGAGAGAGAGATTTTATGGGTTGGTGAGAGAGCGGGGTAGGGGTTACTTAGAGAGTGTAATGTCCCCACTTTAGCAGTTAAATTAATTTCTTATAAAGTCATTAAATAAATTAAAAATTAAAAGGTGACTTTACATTTAATTAATTTAATTAATTATTGTATTACAAGGGAGAAGCTTCTAGAGTGTGTATTAATTATTGGAAAGGGAAAAGTCTCTAGTAATTTAATTTTCTAGAAGCACAATTAATTATTCTATTGCTAGGGAGGAGTTTCTAGAGAATGCATTAATTACTGGAAGGGGGAAGCCTCCAGTACATGCAATTGATTAATGTTTTAGTTCCTTCTGGAAGGGTGAAGGAAAAGGATAAATAGGGGTAAGAGTCTCATTTTTTAGCATCGGATGATTATGAATTGCATTTGATAAGAGCTTGGATGTGTGAGTCACATATCTTTCTTAGCATTGGAGGACATTCATCCTCTCTTGTAACATTCTAGACATCATTCCCTTGGGGTTTGGCCTTTGGAATACATTGCTATGTATTGATTTTATCATTTTGAGAACTATTATTATTTCAGCAGTTGTTTTAGTTCTTGGGCATTTCCAGGGTGCCCATATAGTGGTAGCAGAGCTATAAGTCTTGCCATCCTGTGGAGATCTTTAGCATCTATGTTTGAGCATGTGACAAGGGCTTTATAATTTCTGCAATACCAGAGCAAGACAAAGTAGGAGTTCTAACTTGCAGAAAAAATAGGGTAGTTTATCCGTGCAAAGGGACATACAATCTAGTCATACAAATATAGAGGATATATTCTTTGAACAAGACAGTAGTATGGGTAACCAAGATGATAGGAATACTAGTCCAGATCAAGAAAATGTAATGTTGAGGTTACTGGATAAATTTCAGGAGCATAATAGGCGAATGGATATGATGTTGCAACTTATGGCTAGACAAATGGGCATCAATATTAATGATTGGTATGTTGCTCCAATGCAAGATGTAGTTGATTCCTCAGGTGGGATTGAGACACGTATAGAGCCACCTAGCTATGACGTTAGTGATGTGGGTGTTTCAACAAAGTCAGTAGATGTTTGTTTACAATTTGGTGTTGAGATATGTATGCAAAGTTAGAAGTCTACATATGAGGCATTTTCTAGGGATGGAATTGCAACAAAAATGGGATTAGGAGAATGTGAAGACGTTGTCATATCAAAATCCACTTCTATGTCAGTTGAACCAAACCAAGTGCTAAAATAATAATAGTTCTCAAAACGATAAAATCAATACATAGAAATGTATTCCAAAGGCCAAAGCCCAAGGGAATGATTCCTAGCATGTTACAAGAGAGGATGAATGTCCTCTAATGCCAAGAAAGATATTCGAGTCACACATTCAAGCTCTTATAAAATGCAATTCACAATTATCCGATCCTCAACAATGACTCTCCCACCTCTATTTATACTTTTCCTACACCCTTCTAGAAGGAAATAAAATATTAATTAATTGAAAGTACTAGAAGCTTCCCCCTTCCAATAATTAATGCATTCTCTAGAAAGTCCTTCCTTGCAATACAATAATTAATTGTGCTTCTAGAAAATTAAATTACTAGAGGCTTCCGCCTTTCCAATAATTAATACACACTCTAGAAGCTTCTCCCTTGCAATACAATAATTAATTTAATTAATTTAATTAATTAAATATAAATTCACCTTTTAATTTTTAATTTATTTAATGACTTTATAAGAAATTAATTTAACTGCTAAAGTGGGGACATTACAGTTCGCCCTCCTTGAAATTGCTTGTTCTCAAGCAATCCAACAACATAATGAACTCCAACCTCCACCTAGATCCCAATTGAAGTAGTATGTGACATCCCTATGGACATTAAACCAATTGTAAACCAACATCATTAAGACCAACTACATGTCCTACAACCTAGCACCCAAAACTTGTGTTGATGATGTAGAAGTCAGAATCTTACCAAAAGGTATTTATGTAGAAGATCTTTGTAACCTTTTCTTCTTTGTATCCACCCACATAATACATATTGGACTAGAATCGCCATCATCACCAACATGTATTGAAAAAAATGTACCTATAGGTGAACCATATGCACTTATACCAACTGTATCAACAATAAGTGTAACCACATCAAAATATATGGACACAGGAACATCATGAACTGCCGCAACAAAAAATTGAACCAACTCATCATCAGAAGAAATGGAAGCCCTTTTCATATCAACCTCCTTGCATGTCTCAGCTTCCACCTCAATAGTAAGATCTTGTAAGCATCGATCTTGGGACCCATCCAAAGCCTCCTCAAAGTCATCACCCAATATCTAAGAAGGGGTATCATACCCAACACATCTCATAACATCATCAAATGGATCATCAGATGTATCTATACTATCTACATCGATATTTCCTAACAAAGCCTCAACTACAAACTCCTAACTCTGTATATATGACTCAACATCAACTTGCGAATCAGAATTACATAAACCTACATCTATTGACTCCATTGAAATGCCCACATCACCAACATCACAGCTGGGTGGTTCGATACGTATCTTGATCCCACCTGAGGAATCAACTACCTCCTGCACTAGAGCACCATACAAATTGTCAATAGTGATGTCCATCTATCTAGCCATAAGTTGCAACATCATATCCATTCACCTAGTTTGCTCCTCTAATGTATCCAGTAACCGTCTGAACATTACATCTTGATCTGGACCTATATGCATTTTTTCAAATACTTTTCCCTCTATCTGCCTATTCCAAATTATGTATAAGACCTCCACAGGATGGTAGGACTTATAGCTCTAATACCACTGTAATGGGCACCTTGGAAATGCCCAAGAACTAAACCAACTGCTGAAATAATAATAGTTCTCAAAATAATAAAATCAATACATCCATGCAGAGGGACATACAATCTATTCATACAAATACAGAGGAGATATTCTTTGAACAAGACAGTAGTATGGGTGACCGAGATGATAGGAATATCAGTTCAGATCAGGAAAATGTAATGTTCAGGTTACTAGATACATTAGAGGAGCAGAATAGGCAAATGAATATGATGTTGTAGCTAATGGCTAGACAGATGGGCATCAACATTGACAATTTGTATGTTGCTCTAGTACAGGAGGTAGTTGAGTCCTGAGGTGGGATCAAGACACATATAGAGCCACCCAGCTATGATTCTGGTGAAAGTCAGGAGTCTACATATGAAGCTTTTTCAGGAGATGGTGATGCAACAATAGTGGGATTAGGAGAATGTGAGGATACTATCATATCAGTAGCCACTTTTGTTTCAGTTGAACCATCCAATGAGGAGTTTAGCAGTATGTATGCAGTGGTTGATGTATGTTCTAATGATGGTGCACATGTTGATGATTATGAATTTTCAACAACTAAAAATTCAATTCAATTTTCTATTGCGATAGTTAGTGTTGTTCCTATGTCCATATATTGCAATGTGACTACATGTATTGTTGATATAGTTAGCATGAGTGCATATGGTTTTCTTATAGCTACATCTTTTTCAACACACATTGGTGATGATAAGGATTCCAGTTTAATATATATTATGTGGGTGGATACAAGGAAGAGGAGAATTCTTAGATCTTCTATGGAGTTGCCTTCTAGTGACATTCTGACGTCTACATCATCAACACAAATTTTGGGTGCTAGGTTGCACGACATATGGTTGGTCTTGATGATACTGGTTTATAGTTGGTTTAATGTCCACAGGGATGTCACATACTACTTCAATTGGGATCCAAGTGGAGGTTGGAGTTCATTGTGTTGTTGGATTGCTTGAGGACAAGCAATTTCAAGGAGGGTAGACTATAATGTCCCCACTTTAGCAGTTAAATTAATTTCTTATAAAGTCATTAAATAAATTAAAAATTGAATGGTGACTTTATATTTAATTAACTTAATTAATTATTGTATTACAAGGGAGAAGATTCTATAGTGTGTATTAATTATTGGAAAGGGGGAAGCCTCCAATGTACATGTTCGTGCGAACATATGGTGCATCAATTTTTGGTGCTTTATATTGCATTTTTTGATTTTTGAACGTCATTTTCACAGCGACTGTTGATCGGGCGAATGTTGGGGCAAACGTGCATATTTTATACCTCCATCAGCGTCATCCAATCATTTTCCTTCTCATTCTTATCATCGGGTATGTGTAAATAGTATTAATTTAATGTTTTTAAAAGTATTTTAAAATGTTTTTAAAGTAGATTTTAATGTTTTCTATGCATTTTTTTAATGTTTTAAAAGTACATTTGAATGTTATTTATGTTTTCAATGGTTTTGAAAGCATATTTAAGTGTTAATTTAATATTTTTATTTTTTATTTATATTAATTTAGAAAACAGAAAAATATTATATAGAAAACATTAGAAAACAATTTTAGAAAACATTAGGAAAAATAGTAGAAAATTTAGGAAAAACATTAGAAAACAAATTTAGAAAAAACATTACAAAAACATTAGAGAATTTATAATTTAATATAAAATTTAGAAAACAAATTTCAAGAAAAGGGTAAAAAAAATATTAAATAAATATTAGAAAATTTAGGAAAAATATTAGAAAATTTAGAAAAAACATCACAAAAACATTAGAAAACTTAGAAAACAAATTTGGAAAAAACATTACAAAAATATTAGAGAATTTATAATTTAATATAAAATTTAGAAAAATATATTAAAAAAACATTAGAAAATAAATTTAGAAAAACATTAGAAAAAATATTAGAGAAATTCTAATTTAATATAAAATTTAGAAAAAATATTAAAAAAACATTAGAAAATAAATTTAGAAAAATATTAGAAAAAATATTAGAAAATTTATAATTTAATTTAAATTTAGAAAACAATTTTTAGAAAAACATTACAAAAAATTAGAAATTTTAGAATTTAAAATAAAATTTAGAAAAAATATTACAAAAACATTAGAAAATTTATAATTGAATATAAATTTTAAAAAACAAATTTAGAAAAAACATTAGAAAAATGTTAGAAAATTTATAATAATATAAATTTTAGAAAACAAATTTATAAAAGCATTAGAAAAACATTACAAAATTTACATCAACTACAAATTTTAGAAAACATATATATATAATGTTTAATGTAGACATGTATGTCTTCGATATTAATGTTTATGTATATATGTCAAATTCACCTTTATGTCTTAATCTTAGAAGTTAAATTAAATGACATATCTTAAGGGTCTAGATCCAAAATTGTACATGTAAAAATATAGATTAGAATGTATAATTTTTTATTTTGAGCATAGATTTACATGTATATTTGTTCATGGTTAAAAGTAGATGTATGTACATGTTTTTAATAAATTCACATTTTCATATGTATAATTTGTGTATATGTTAACTATTTATCTTAATTTATCTTATAAAGTTAGGTGTAATTAATTATATTTAATGACACATGTCTTAAGGGGAGATCCTAAATTATACATAAGAATGTAGATTAAAATGTATATTTTATTTCATAAATGTAGATGTAAATATGTTCATGTGTTAGATATAGACGTGCATAGATATAGACGTGCATACATGTCCTGCAACCTAGCACCCAAAACTTGTATTGATGATGTAGAAGTCAAAATGTTACCAGAAGGCATTTATGTAGAAGATCTTTGTAACCTTTTCTTCTTTATATCCACCCACATAATATATATTGGACTAGAATCGTCATCATCACCAACATGCATTGAAACAGATGTACCTACAGGTGAACCATATGCACTTATACCAACTGTATCAACAATATGTGTAACCACATCAAAATATATGGACATAGGAACATCATGAACTGCCACAACAAAAAATTGAACCAACTTCTCATCTAAAGAAATGGAAGCCCTTGTCATATCAACCTCCTTGCATGTCTCAGCTTCCACCTCAATAGTAAGATCTTGTGAGCATCGATCTTGGGACCCATCCAAAGCCTCCTCAAAGTCATCACCCAATATCTAAGAAGGGGTATCATACCCAACACATCTCATAACATCATCAAATGGATCATCAGATGTGTCTATACTGTCTACATCGACATTTCCTAACAAAGCCTCAACTACAAACTCCTGACTCTGTAGATATGACACAACATCAAGTTGCAAATCAGAATTACATAAACCTACATCTATTGACTCCATTGAAATGCCCACATCACCAACATCATAGCTGGGTTGTTTGATACGTATCTTGATCCCACCTGAGGAATCAACTACCTCCTACACTGGAGCACCATAAAAATCATCAATATTGATGCCCACCTATCTAGCCATAAGTCACAACATCATATACATTCACCTATTTTGCTCCCCTAATGTATCCAGTAACCGTCTGAACATTACATCTTGATCTAGACCGATATGCATTTTTTCAAATACTTTTCCCTCTATCTACCTATTCCAAATTCTGTGTAAGACCTCCATAGGATTGCAAGACTTATAGCTCTAATACCACTATAATGGGCACCTTGGAAATGCCCAAGAACTAAACCAACTGTTGAAATAATAATAGTTCTCAAAATGACAAAATCAATACATCTGTGCAGAGGGACATACAATCCAGTCATACAAATACAGAGGAGATATTCTTTGAACAAGATAGTAAAATGGGTGATGGAGATGATAGGAATATCATTCTAGATCAGGAAAATGTAATGTTCAGGCTACTAGATACATTAGAGGAGCAGAATAGGCAAATTGATATGATGTTACAGCTAATGGCTAGACAGATGGGCATCAACATTGATGATTTGTATGTTGCTCTTGTACAGGAGGTAGTTGATTCCTGAGGTGGGATCAAGACACATATAGAGCCACCTAGCTATGGTGTTGGTGAAAGTCAGGAGTCCACATATGAAGCTTTGTCAAGAGATGATGATGCAACAATAGTGGGATTACAAGAATGTGAGGATACTATCATATCAACAACCACTTCTGTGTTAGTTGAACCATCCAATGAGGAGTTTAGTAGTATGTATGCAGTGGTTGATGTATGTTCTAATGATGGTGTACATGTTGATGATTCTGTATTTTCATCAACTACAAATTCAATTCAATTTTCTGTTGCGATAGTTAGTGTTGTTCCTATGTCCATATATTGCAATGCAACTACACGTATTGTTGATATAGTTAGCATGAGTGCATATCATTTTCCTATAGCTACATCTTTTTCAATGTACATTGGTGATGATAAGGATTCCAATCTAATATATATTATGTGGGTGGATACACGGAAGAAGAGAATTCTTAGATCTTCTACGGAGTTGCCTTCTAGTGACATTCTGACTTCTACATCATCAACACAAGTTTTGGGTGTTAGGTTGCACGACATATGGTTGGTCCTGATAATATTGGTTTATAGTTGGTTTAATGTCCACAGGGATGTCACATACTACTTCAATTGGGATCCAAGTAGAGGTTGGAATTCATTGTGTTGTTGGATTGCTTGAGGACAAGCAATTTCAAGGAGGGCGGACTGTAATGTCCCCACTTTAGCAGTTAAATTAATTTCTTATAAAGTCATTAAATAAATTAAAAATTAAAAGGTGACTTTATATTTAATTAATTTAATAAATTATTGTATTACAAGGGAGAAGCTTTTATAGTGTGTATTAATTATTGGAAAGGGGGAAGCCTCTAGTAATTTAATTTTCTAGAAGCACAATTAACTATTGTATTGCAAGGGAGGAGTTTCTAGAGAATGCATTAATTATTGGAAGGGGGAACCCTCTTTTAAATGCAATTAATTAATGTTTTAGTTCCTTCTAGAAGGGTGAAGGAAAATGATAAATAGGGGTAAGAGTCTCATTGTTTAGCATTGGACGATTGTGAATTGCATTTGATAAGAGCTTGGATGTGTGAGTCACATAGCTTTCTTGGCATTAGAGGAAATTCATCCTCTCTTGTAACATTCTAGACATCATTCCGTTGGGGTTTGGCCTTTGGAATACATTGCTATGTATTGATTTTGTCATTTTGAGAACTATTATTATTTCAGCAGTTAGTTTAGCTCTTGGGCATTTCCAAGGTGCCCATTACACACACACACACACACACACACACACACACACACACACACACACACACACAGAGAGAGAGAGAGAGAGAGAGAGAGAGAGAGAGAGAGAGAGAGAGAGAGATCGCTTAAGGGTAATAAGTTAGAGAGAGAGAGAGGTTAGGATTTAGTGAGAGAATACTAGAGGTTGGGAATTTGTAAGAGAGATATCTTATCATTTATTTAGTGAGTTAGTGAGTATTTGTGTGTTTGAGAGAGAGAATTAAAAATATGTTACCATTTGTGTTTACCTATTGGTTCTATATTTGGGAAATAATGACTACATATTTTAGACCATACTTAATTCAATTGATGGAAAATAAAAAAATTTATGTCATAGGATTAGTTTGTCTATATCATTTTGTAGATCTTTACAATATCTTTCTAATGCATTTTGAATGGAGTAAATCAGACTCTGTATGTGAAAGTTATGGTCTCTGGAGTAGAACCCATTTTTACTTCTTCAAAATCCAATCAAGATTTGAAGAAGTAAATTTTTACTTTTTCAAAACCTGATCGGGTTTTAAAACCTAACCAAGTTTTGAATGTACTTTTTGATTTGCATAAACCGATAAGGTTATTCGAATCCTAGAAACCCAATCGAGGTATGGCTTGGTAAAAGCATAGGGAAATGACCCACAAGCTTGGCAGACTATTTTTTCCCACCATTTTTTTCCTTTACACATTTTTTCATCTTCTGAGATGAGTTCTCATCTTTCCCTTCATCAATTTACTAATGGTAAAGTGGGTATTTCTAAAATTGCCTCCATAATCTTACATGTCCTCTTAGCTTTCTAACAATATAATTTTTTCTATTTTTGGACAACATTATCATTGTAAACTTTAATTATTTTTAGCAATGTCTTGATAGTCCTCACAAACATATGGCTACAGTTTTTTAAATAACTTTTGATATAATTATCAAATTAAAAATAAATTACAGATTATTGTTCTACACTTGATTTCATACACTTTTTTAAAAAAATGCTTTCATTTTCGATTATTTTGATGCAAGTTATGCTCAACACATGAACATGTACCAAAATTTCAGGATGTAGTCAATTCAATAATTCATAATTTAAAAAAAAAATACAATCTCTAAATATCACTCTTAACTATCATCCTACCAAAGGGATTTGCAAAATACTGAATATAATTATGTCTTTTGTGTTGCGCATGGAAACAACTATGTTGTGTTTTCTAAAAAAATTAGGAACTATTTTTCATGTGCACGAGGTTTGACCCACCTAATCTTATCCATTTTGTGAAAATTCTAGTAGTTTAGAAAATAGATTCATAGTAAGTTACAATTTATATGTTTTACATATTTTGTCATTTTGAGTGGATGACCCTCAAAAGTCTAGTCCCAGTTTAGGTTTACTTGATTTCAGAAAAAAGGTGTCCACTTATACCCCCCTTTTTGTACATCATCTTGGTGCACTTTGTTGATCTCATTTTGGTTTTGACAAGGTAGTGATAAAAAAAAATTATTGTATTACTTAACAGAAATCAGTATGTGCCAAGTAAGTAATGTATGCCAAACAATATACATATTTAGTGCTGAGTAGATGGTATGTGTCAAGTCACTCAAGTATCGAGCAAGTCATATATGCCAAGTATTTCAAATATTGAGTAAAATAGTGGATGTCAATTCATTCAGGAGTTGAGTTACAAAATTAAGAATATAGTCAATATCAAGCATCAGAGCTTTCAAGTGCCAAGTAAAATTTTTTTGGCATAGTTGTTTGTAATGGCACAAACTCCTATGTAAACCATTTTTGTGTCGACCTATGAATTGTTTTACAATTCTAGAAGATATATATAAAAAGGTATATTGAGAATCCCTATGCAATACATGCAACCAATTAGAAAAAGGAATGTGTTAAGTGAAAAAATGGATGAATCAAAATCATGATTCCTACCTAACCCTAGCTCACCGAAGTCTTCTTAAGGAGGGAAAACCCTAAAGAGTTTGCATGTGTGTATGAGAGGAGAAGAATGAATGCTAAGTGCACAGAGAGAGAGAATTTGTGGTGACTATGGAGCTTATGGGAGGGATATGAATTGCAAAATTAGTTGGAGAGAATAGAAAAAACAAGTTAAAGGATAGAGGAGACATATCTAATTAGGATGATCAAGGATATACTTGCAAAGAGAAGATCTAATAACTAGTAGTAGAGTGTTAACCAAAGGATCATGGTGTTGAATCATTTTAACAGGTGATACATAGAAAATCTCTTAACCGAGTAGTCTTAATGGGCTTTTGCAAATCCTTAAACAGGGTGCTTACTTCATTGTGAGTTAAAGTCCTTTAACAAGGCACACTTTTAGTAGGGTGTTGAAATCCTTTAACAGGGTAAGCTTTAACAGTCTTTGTAATCCTTTAACAAGGAAAACCTTTCATAGAGTAGATCATATTTTATGATCAAATGATTGTAACCTTAATTGGATTCACTTTACAACTGCAGTATTGAAGATTTTGGGTGTCATCCTCACTCCAGTTTTACCTTCTCAATGGAGGGTTTCTGGGTAACAAACTTATTGTGTTATGTGTTGTTTTTTTCATGCTATGGATGAACATGTATAGTTAGTTATTTTAGGTTACATGCTAAATTATGAGATGGATGTGTGGTGAATGTCTTATGGTCAAATTTTTGAAGTACTAATTGAACCTACCCCCCACCCCACCCTCTCAGAGTTTACTTTTCCATTGTTATTTCCAACAATTGGTATTAGAGCCTTGTTCTCTGGAAAGGAAAGCTTTACAACTTTGAGGAAAGATCTTGAAGATGGAAGTCTAGAATTTGGGAAAGACTATTGGGAACTAGAATATTGAAATCCATCTTGCCCTACACCAACTTATGGAAGCAAGAGATGAACTGTAACATTCAGTGATGTTGGGCCCATTTACCGTTGCACCAAAAGCCATGACTTTTAGTGAACATGGAGCACCACATAATTAACCACCTGTGGGCAGGGGAGCGCATCGCATCACCCAACAATCTCCCCCTTGACGTGCATACCAGGTGCTTACACGGGTCGGGATGGCACCGGGGAGATTTGAACCCATGACCAGGCGAAAACTAGGCTCTGATACTAATTGTTGGGCCCATTTACCGTTGCACCAAAAGACATGACTTTTAGTGAACATGGAGCACCACATAATGAACCACCTGTGGGCAGGGGAGCGTGTCGCATCACCCAACAAGTGAGGTGGTAAAATAGTTGTTGTTACAATGCAACTTTACCATGACACCCTCTTCATGTTTCTTCTCCTCACCTTTTCCATGGGCTTCTCCCTCTTCTATTTGTCCATGAGACATGAGAGCAAGTGTGGGGTGAATCTTGTTAGTGTGGTTGTACACATGCACAAGGTGAATCTCACCTACATGGCCATGAAACATGGATATAGGATAAGCCTTGATAATATGGCCATACATATGGTGAGTTTCACTTATGCCAATTTGGTCATGAAACACATGGTTACAGTGACTCTTTCCTAAATCTCCCTTCTCATGAGGAGCTACACTCACCATGTGGCACACCATGACATCGCCATACTATTGACTTGTGTCATCTTTCTTTTTACCAAACAAGCCAAATAACCCATGATCCTAATGATTTTATGTATTT
Organism: Cupressus sempervirens; assembly: GCA_028749045.1. Lineage (NCBI taxonomy): Eukaryota > Viridiplantae > Streptophyta > Pinopsida > Cupressales > Cupressaceae > Cupressus > Cupressus sempervirens. Next base: position 43,816,969 of record CM053786.1, read on the forward strand.
TCCTCTACCATTGCAATATAAAGAAACTTTTCATGAAATACAAATTCAACAAAAGGAAAGAATAGGAATATCAAGAGATGGGAAATATTTTTGAGTGGCTGATTAAGTTAGATCGAGAAATGAAAGCTAATTTATAGGATTTCATGAGCAACGCAATTAGGACATGACTTGTTGGTGCCACTAAAAAAATATTTGACTGATGCATGACATTCATATGTTGGTAAAATAAATATCAACAATATGTAGATAAGATGTGGGTGGGCCAGTGGGAGAAAAAATATTGTTGATAGTATGGAATGGTGGATGGTTAAAAAGTAGACCAATTTTCTTGAAAAAAATATTGTAACAAGACTATTTAAATCCACTCCGAGTCCTATTAAAGATTTAAATATGTTTAAATATGTTATGAAAAAATGGCCCTCCTATGTAATGAAAATATCATTACAACATAAAGGGGGGGTTTTAAGAAAATATTTGAGATAATTTTCAAGTGAATTATCTAGACTTGAGGAAAAATAAAGTTGCATGTTGTCTTAAATATTGTCTTTAAGTGTATGTCTTAAACTATCGTCTTAAATTATTATCTTATAAAGACAATAAGGAATGACTATATTATTATCTTTTATAGATAATTTCAATTATGTCTTTATAGAAACAAATATAACTTTAGTCTCACTTATTGTCTTTCTTAAGATGATTAGAGAGATAGTATAAAATAATAAATAAATAAAAATATTATTAAATATAAAATACAATATAATTAACTAATTCATGTTAGAGCATAATGGAATCAAACCACCATCTCACTTCTTGTAATACAAACACTTTTCCAATGAGCTAATACCTTTTAAAATAAGAAAAACTAAAAGTTTAAGGTCTTGCAAATATGAGCTACAAGATGAGGGCAAGACAAATTAAGTCAATGAGTAGAAACATTGGTGGTGATTTGAGACTTACATGGATAGAGAGTGCTAAGTCTTTGCATGTTGAAATATTGCACTAAAGGTTGCTAGCTCACCATACAAACATTTGAAAAAATTACATGGTACTTAACTTGTTTTACTTACAGATGATAAAATAGGATTTTAAATGTTGATAAAATTAAAATTAAAAAGAAATCACAAATCTAAATTCAACCTATTTCCTTTATAAAAGTATACAATCAATATCAAATTAGAGTATGAGCCTATTCATCTTTTATAAGATTTCTTACAAATGTTTTCATACTACTTTATCTCTCATAGATGGCTTTTTGATGATTTTTTAATTGTCTAAGTAGTAGAGCATTTATAAGAACTACACTGGTATTAAATTCAGGTTACTACCAAGTTCAAACTATATTAAACCATCACACTCCATTAAATAATTGCCATGGTTTTATCAGCCTATCTCAATAAATTGACATTTAATTGCCCCCTCTTTAAATTACATGAAACAAAGGTTAAGTTTTTCTGATATATCATTGGTTGATTTTTGACAAGGCATGTTAGGATACTAGAAAATAAATTTTTAAATAATACCTCAAAGAAATGTTTTCTCATCAAATGTCTCAATTTTAGAATATAAGAAATAAATTACTATGAATATAAAAAGATAAAAAATATTGGTAAATCTTTCATTATTTTGAAAAACAAAATTATTTCTATTGGCGAACCGCTAAATCTTTTAATTTTAAATATTATTCATCTTGGCGATTATTTTAAAATCATAATTTTTTTAATATAAAATATTGGCAAATCTCAATAATAGTAGGAAGTTCATTAATCACCATGGAATATTACAAATCAAAATTGTCATTGCATTATATTTTAAATTAATATGGAAAACTAAATATTGGTGATATATCCCTAAAATAACTAATAATTATGATAATTATTGGTGAATTAATTTTAATTTATCCAAGAAAGTAAAATATTTAGGTGAATCGAATCTAATCATGTATCAAATATTGTGGTGAATCTTTGAGTTTATGTTTTCAAATAAAATAAATTACTGAGCAATTTTAAATATTTTATAACTAAATTTTATAAAAATGTGGTGATTTAGATTGCATCAAATCTTAAATTGTTAGCCAAATTACTAGCCAAAAATTTCTAAAATTAGTCAATTAGAGAATATTAGCCACTAAAAAATACCTTGAATATAAACATACATATAATTTGTAACATACAAAATTATAGCTTAAGGACAAATCATCAGTTCCATTTTAAACAAGTTACATCAAAATCATATAAATAAATAAAAAATTAAGACAATGAAGCACAATAGAGAAATAATAGTGCATAATGAAGCAATTCATTAGAGAAGGTTGGCAACCAAGGCTCTATTTTTCATCTCAAACATGTGTTTGTAGTATTCACAAAGAAAAAGTTTGGAATGAAGAATTGGCTCAACATGCAGAAGGGTTGTTACCTGGACAACTTTCAAAGCTTTCTAAAGGGTGAATTGTGTAATCACCTAAAAATGGTCATCTAGACTGTTAACTCCCTTCTCAGCATTTTGGCTAAATTAATTAAATCATTTACCTAGACCAAATTGCTAATAATCAATCAATTTGATTATAACCTATAGTTTGACTATGCTATCCTAAGTTCATTATTTGATTAAAAGAACATATCCCCTTTTAATTAAATAAAAGATCCCATTCTTCTAACCCACTTAAAGTGCACACATAAAGTCCTTTTTCTATTTTGCAATTAAAAGAAAAGGCTTTGTGACTTTTGTCTTATATGACAAGTCAACTTATATTTTATTGGTTAATTTGTGTGTGCACATGGAACACTCCTCTTTTCAAATTCCATTGTTGATCATCCACCATCTTCATCTTGATCTCTACTGTCCGTACGAATTTAAAAGGGAGAGAGCTTTCCCCCTCAAAGCATCCATATTTTGAGTATTGTTATGCTACAGGTTTTTTAATAGGTTTCTTTGGAGCTTTGTGGAGAACTTCTATTTCTTGTCTACATTCTCTCATACCATAACATTTTAGCTTAGATTCATGTTGCATTTTAGTTTAACTTTTATTTTGCAATAATCTATCTCACATAGCTAATATTTGGGTTGTAACACTCTCATACATGTTTTAGCATAGCTGCATTTTGCATTCTCATCTTAGCTTAGTTTCCATACTTGCATTGCATTCTTGAGGAACTCCTTGAGACATTTTCATTCTTGCATCTTGTCTTTGGAACCTCCCATTGCATGGTTTACTAGCAAGAAGAGTATTGCTAAGGTTCAACTGAGAGCCCTTGAACTTGAAATACACTCTCTTGTACTCCATGGATAGGGAGCTCTAAGCCAGCATCCAAGCATTCCAAACTCATGGAATCATTTGGATAGAAGGGTTTAGAGTGGGACACTTTTGAGTGTACAAATTGATGAGTTTGTTGTGGAGCAAAGGAAATGACGACGATACCAAGGAGTATTCCAAATGCGAGTTAGAAAGGATTGGAAATTAAAAATTAACATTTTCTTTTGTATTTCAAATTTACATGAAACTAAATTCTAAGCCTTAAAAAAGATTATATAGACCTTTTGTGTGACACATAGCTTCAACTTTATTAATTACTAAAAGCTTTGTAAGTGGAGCATAACTTACTAAATGGTGACCATATCAAGGAGTATTCGAAATGTTTGTTAGAAAGGATTGTAAAGTAAAAATTAACATTTTCTTTTGCTTTTCAAATTTACATGAAAGTAAATTCTAAGTGTTAAAAATGATTATATAGAGTTTTGTGTGATGCATAGCTTCAACTTTTTTAATCAATAAAAACTTTGTAATTCAACTTTATTAATTAGTAAAAACTTTGCAAGTGGAGCATAACATATAACATACTCTTGAATTATTTATTTTTAGAGTCAAGCTGTCAAACCTTAAATACCAAAGGGAGAAGAAAATAGTCTGTTTTAACACTTATAAATTCAAACAAAAAAAACTCAATTTTGAGCTACAATACTACAAAAATTTTACCACCCTTACAATACTAAAAAAATGAAAAGGTCATTTTCTTTGAAAAAATTCCTAGAAGAGATTTTGGAAATATAACCAAACAAAATGGAACACTTGAATCATTTTCCAATTCTAGCATTATTTTTTGTGATGCGGAAGCTCCACCATTTAGAAATCATTTTTTCACGGAAGATGCCGAATGAACCCCACTCTTTTATACTTGTATGGCTTTGTAAAAATATTGCACATATGACATGTCAAAAAAAAAACCAAAGAAAATTCTGATCTTGCATAATTCCAATCTTGTAAACCTTTTTATTTCAAAATTTCAAAATTTGTTTATAATTATTATTAAATACTATTTTTTTTTACTTCATCTCAAGTGATCAAACACATCTACATCTCCGTAATAAATGAGAAAAAAGAAACAGAGAGTGCTCAATAAAACATTGCAATTAGAAAAATGTAACCACCATAACAATCTTATTATATTAATTTATACAAAAACACAACATACATACACAGTTCATAGTATGCTTCAAACAAGAAAATAGGAAACACATGTAGCCACACTAAGCCTAACATAAGGTGAAATCAAACCCCATAAAAATGAAAAATCAGTTTCTTCTTCAATGCTCCTTTTCTCCCTCTTTGTGGTTTCTAGGGAGCTTCTCTTTGATCTTTTCCATCAAACCTTTCTTCTCTCCCCCTTCTTCTTCAGCCTTCACATGACCATCTTCTTCTTTCTCTTTCTTCTCTCCATGTAGCTTAAATCCACCCTTCTTTTTCTTCTTCTTCTCTCCCTTTTCATCCTCTTCCTCATCGATGGACTGTCAACACATACATTTCATCAAATCAGATACATTACACTTACATAAACAGTAGACCTAATTATTGGAATGCACTTTCTTCTCATGAAGAACAATGAAAGGAATCTATGCGAGCACTTGCAAAAATGAGAATGCAAAAGTAGGATGTATAATACTTTTGAAAATTAGGGATATACACCAAACATGTTTTATGCACATAAAACACATCCAAAAAATTTAACTTTGAAATTAAAACATATTATGGAAGAAGTTATGGGCATGCAAAACTTACAGAGCTTGAGGAAGAGTTGTTGCTATGATGAAACTTTCCCACGAGTCTCACTTCTTCTTTCTTCTCCTCACCTTTTCCATGGAATTTCCCCTCCTCCACATGGTCGTGAGACATTGGTGCAAGGTGAATCTCGCCAACGTGGCCATGAGACACATGGTGAGGGTGAGCCTCACCTAGCTGGCCTTGCTCATGTGGAGCTATGCCTACCACGTGTCCCTCCATAGGACCTCCATGCTACTAATGTGTCTCCTCCTCTTTCTTCTTCCCAAACAAGCCGAATGCTCTGCTGCATTTGAATCTATCATTCCAAGAGAGAGAGAGAGAGTTTGTGAAGAAATAGAAACACCCCCAAAATGAAAACACGGGAATCTCAAGAGATGTGATATACCTAGTTATGAAGTGAGAGATTTGAATGTGTTGAGAGTGGGGAGTGAAAGCCCAATTTATAGGATTTCATCGACGACGCGGTTATGATGTAGCTTGATGGAGCCGCTAGAGAAATATTCAACTGATGCGTGGCATTTAGGAGTCGGTGAAAATTGTAATAAATGTCTAACATCACGTGCATAAGACGTCGGCAGGCCCACCAAAATAAAGCAATGTCGGTGATACAGAACAGTTGAAAAGTAGAAAAATTTCATGATGATTAGCACATAACGAGAGGGTTTAGGTAGACGCACTCTGAGCTGTATGGAATGCACTCCAAGCTCTTCGAAATGTGTTTTAGTTACCTAGTTGTTTGGACGTTGCCCAGTCCCGACACAAAAGGAAAAATGGGGGGTCTTTACTGAACCTAAGCTGAAATTGGACTGTTACCCCTTGTACCTACTTACTTTCTTTTCTTTTCTCTTTTTCTATCATTAATCAAATTGTATTTGTAAATCATTTAAAAAGTAAATATTATAGTACTTTAATACAGATTGCTAAATGCAAGAATAACATTAAATGTTAAAATTCCATTTTAAACCTCATTTTAGAATTATACACATTTAAAAAAAAAACTTTTGTATGCATTAATTTTGAAAAAAATTAGAAATTATAAATTATAAATATAATATTCAAATATATTCATATTTTTATTCTATAGTTCCTTTTACTATTACTAAATTAGTCTCCCATTCACAAATAGAACTATTGTCTCCATACAAAAATCTCTTATTTCCAACTATTAAATCAAGTACCTACTGATTTTGAACTCACTAATTTGTAATGTTTATATATTGATGTTCTAGAAGCATCTATAGAAAACTAGACAATTTGATTTTTTCATGTGCACTACACACTGATAGCTACGTGGATGTTGATTTTTCACATGGCCAATGTATTGGGGTTCTTTGTCGCATTTTTTTGATCCACAAATTTGTTGCTGAGACTCTGATTCAAAATTAGATTATTCTATTGCACAAATTCTTCCTTGAGTAGTGAATAGGTGGTACCGAGAAGTATATTGAGTGCCCAAATCAATTATCATTTGGTTGGTGCCAGTATGATCCAACAAGAAGACCAATTTCATAATGCTAACCTGGATTTTTCCAACCTTGATTCATGAAAATGGTGTACATGAGAATGTAGTGAAGATTGTGTGCATTGCAGCCATGAGAATTGGCTACCCATATCGAGAACAACATTTATCAACATTAGTTCCATGTCTTATAAGGAAAGGACTAATAATTCCATATACTTATATCAATTAGGGGAGTACTTGAACACCCTAACTTCATGCTTATCAAAATCCTATGTGGAAATTTCAAATCACTCCCAATTTTTCGTAGCATCTTATTTGGCAAGTCATCTACTTATAACTAAGGCTTCAAGTCTACATCACCCATTATTATGACACATCAGCATGCTTTTTGCCAAGTTGCCAAAAACAAAAAATAATAAAAAGTGAGACCAATGGTTGTACATAAAGGGTACCCATACTTGTACAACTAATGTGACATCACATCATTGGTTAATTTTTATACCTAAGGGTACATTTTATTAAATTTTGGGTAGTCATTATTGTACTAACAACTTTATAGTCACAAGTATTGGTACAGTGCTGTAAAAAAAATGGGCATTAAGTCAATAAGTGTAGGTATCAAGTCAACAACTCCCATCACAACTATTGGAATGTGTTCAAGTACTAGGTCCTCTCCCTTATTGCAATTATACATGTTAGAAGTGGAAATGAATATATTTAAATTTCTCGTAAAGAAATGTGAATAATACAGTTATTAATTTAAAATATATTATCATGTACAAATAAAATTAAAATTTAAAATCATAAGAATTTTATAATAAATAAAAAATAAAAGATATATATGGTAACAAATAATTATATAAGGATAACAATTTTTTTTATCATTTTGTCATAATTTAGCTTTGCTAGCGTCTTATTATAGAAACTGCCACTTAGATTGCTTGTAAATATGAAAGCATCCCCAATCTTTTTAGTTAAAGGAACATGAGACATTTTTGAGAGCTTAATTTGAGAAGTTTTATCATTGACAGCTTTCAAAGTGAGTATCTCAGGCTAAAATTTTATGAATATACTTTTTATAGTACACAAATTGCTGCTTACAATGGGGTTAAAGCCACAATCTTACAAAGTTTGATCTTTATTCACTAAAATAAAGTATTTTTGTTGTACAAGAAGGTGAGAAAAGCTACTCTAAACTTATCATACTAGTACAAGGAGAGAAGAGAAGAGGATAGCAAGGTAGGAACAAAAATCTCAAGATGGCTCTTTAATTGAAAGTTAAAATAAAGAAGCAAAGTCTTATGCACACTATGTCAAAGTCGTGAATGCCTATAAATCAAAACATCCATCTTTGAATTTGATCAAGTAACTCTCAAAAATTTTAACTCAAACTCTAAAAGAAAGCTTCAATTTGAATTGGATTTGATATACAAATTTTCAACTTTGCCTTTGTGTTAGATTAACTTTCATTGAAGGGAATGCCAAAGAGTTGGAGAAAATGCTTACATAAGTGAAAAATAAAATGACAACAATAAAAAATGTGTGCATATTTTGGTAGCATCAAATGATGTATTCTTAAATCCTTTTGCATTTTTTAATATTGTGGCAATTTTTTCAAAAATGTAACCTAACAAATATAGACAAATAGTATTTTAATTTTATCTTGCTAAAAAAAAAAAAAATGAATTTTAATACCTCTTAAGACCTCTTATGACTCCTTGTGACCTTTAATAACCATTAATTTATCTTAGAAGTCATAAGTTACATCAATGTATGCTATTGGGTCCTAATTTGAGGGATCATATGATACACTAATCTATCCTAGGACCCCTAATTGTCACTTAGGATTGCTTGCAAATATGAGAACATCCTTAGTATTTTTAGTCAAAGGAGCATGAGGCATTTTTGAGAGCTTAATTTGAAAGGTTTTATCATTAATTGCTGGTAACATCAATACCTAGCTACTTTAGTTGGTTTTGTTCAATTTCGTTAAAAAATGCAGATTCTATTCAATGGTAAAGTGGCGTTAACGATAAATTAAACATAGGTTGATTTTGAACAATACAATTTCATTTGGATCAATCAAAATGTTTTTTCTCTTGTTTTTATAGAAGGGTAACACACATACCTTTACACCACATATTTTTCAAAAATTATTTTCTCTAATTTTATATTTTTCATGAAGCTTCAAATCAAGACTTGTGAAATGGCCAAGCAACCAATATTTAATAAAATTACAAATAAAAAATCACAATAAACACAATGTATATTAAATGTATAGTCATTGGAAAGCTTATTCAGAGTAGAATAATCTGATATATTTAGTTTTTAAAAATAGACCTATTTTGCCCTTGTTTGAACCCCCAGAAGGACAAAATTTGATAGAAAATTTAAGAAATTTACATAAAAATTTGTATTTTGGGGGCTTCAAGTAAAGGGGGCTTCATTTGAAGCCCCTAGTGGTAGAATGTTTGGCACCAATGGGGCTTCAAATTAAGCCCCCTATGGACTTTATAACAACTTTTGGGCTTTGAATGAAGCATGGGGCTTCATTTGAAGCCCCTAGTACATGGTCTTAAGTATTCTCTTTAAGTGAGTGCCTTAAATTATTGTCTTATAAAGACAATAAGGAACAATAGTATTATTGCCTCTTAGAGAAAATTTTAATTATGTCTTTATTATATATATATGAGATGATTATAGAGATGGTATAAAAGTATAAATTAATTTAAAAAAATTGTTCAAGATAAACTACAATATAATCAATTCATTCATTTTAAGCCATGATGGATTTGAACCACCATCCTCCTTCTTGTAATGCAGGGACTATTCCATTGAGCTAGCACCTTTTAAAATAAGGAAAACTAAAAGCCTAAGGTTTTGAAAATATGAGCTACAAGAAGGGGAAAGATTAATTAAGTCAATGAGTAAGAACATTGGTGGTGAGCTAAGACTTACATGGATAGATGGTGCTAAGTTTTGGCACATTTGAATCTTGCATTCAAGGTTGATAGCTCATCACACAATGTTTGAACGAATCAGATGAAACTTAAACTTGTTTTAATTATCAACTATAAAACATGATTTTAAAAGTTCATAAAAATAAAATAAACAGAAATAAAAAATCTAAATTCCTTTATAAAAGAAAATCGATAATATTCAATAATAAATCTGCAATTATATGTATATTATAAACTTGAGCATAGATAAAAGAAAGAGTTCATGTTTCACTTACTTATAGCTTTAACATACTAATAAATGTACTGAGTTGCACTATCATACATATAACATAATGCATCTATCAAAGTGTATGTACTCTTAGGAACCCTAGAATATTGGAGACAAATTGTTATTTATTAATCGTTATCTTTGGCATATGTTTCTAAAAGATTGGAACACTATTTGAATGTTTGGCGTGTGGCATAAATTCAATATTCTTTGATTTAAGTATTGCAGGCTTGTTTGTAATAAAAGTAATTTAAGGTTTCACATATTTGTGCATCATTAATAGTTTAAGGTGTACTATTTTTAAAGTATAATTTATCCTATTTATTTTTACATATGTAATATTAATTTGTAAATGATTAAATAGATGTCTCTTCACTAAAAAATATTATTGAAAGTATTCAAATATAATTACTACAATTCTTAGACCATAAATTGTGGAGCCAACCTTTATTATCTTCCCAATGAGCTCTCTATGAATGCATAACATTTTTCTCTTACACTCTATTGGAAGGACATTATTTCTATAACCATACACTCAAATCAACATAAACATTTAAAGGATATTAAAAAATTGATAGACATTAAAGTAATTTTGGTTTAAATAATAAGTTTTTCTGACTTATATTAATGGTTTACCTAAAATTGCATTAATAAATAGATTCTTGGTGCAAGAGGACCAAGTTGCATTTGCAATTAGAACAACTCAAAAAGCTTTCAGATTTCTTTTGTTTTAATTTTTTGTTTGACTAGTGGTGATTTGACATCTATTAATTTTTCAAAAGCTTGGCTCTAAGTGTTTAGGGTGAAAATGCCAAAAATTTAAATGTTTGAGTCATCACTTTTCCGGATTGTAACTATTGTCTCGTGAATGCAATTGGCTAATTAAAGCCAATCTCCACAACTATTGTCAACATCATTTATTAAAATATTTTGATGGATTAAAAAAAAGAATCCTAATTAAAAAATCTTTATAGGTATGCTCTCAACATGTGTTGATTTGAGACTTTAAAACTGAGTATGCACATACAACAACTGAGAAAGAGATTCGACCAATTTGGTGCACCAAATGTGGAAGAAAAAACATGCTTATCAACTATTTTTCATCACCAATTATGTCAAGAATAAAGCCTTTAAAAGTAACTAATATTTTAAATCAATTATAATCACTACATTCAAAGAATGCCATTCAACTCTAGTTCTAAACATGACAATACACATCAAGAAGAAGCTGAATCACATTAAGGAATAAGAATGGAAGGAGTTTTATAAAATAATTTAGAAACAAGGCACATCTAGTCTAGTGTTGAAAATTAGGGAGCCTTTTGTGAACAAGAAAGAGAAGTGGGGTTGTGTGACAATGAAAGAGATATGTGGTCAAAAAGAAAATAGCTAAAAAGGGTGCAGTAAGAGGAATTAAAAATAGAAGAAACAAAAAGAAAAAAGAGTATGTACCAAAAAAAATACATAAGTGAAATAAGAAAAAATTTCTATTGAAGAAAGATAAAGTGGTTATGTTTCTTGTTTAGATACATCATTGATTATCTTGCAATCAAAAAGAGATAAGGAATGTCCTAGATGGGGAACATATGAAGAGAAAGTCAAGGAAGTTCATAGTGAACTTCACAACAAAGATATCAAGAAGAAAGTTGAGAAGAAAATTGATGTAACTCTTAAGGAGACAAGCATGAGAATAGAGGAATAAAAAGAGCCAGTGGGCATAGCTATGGAAATGAGAGAAAGTGGAAAAATTGAGGTTTTGGTAGCTACACCTATGGTATTTGTAGGAGAAACATAAGAGGTCACAATAGCTAGACCTTCCACTCATATACCAAGTGCACCTTATGCCACAGTAGCACAAGTGCAACCTACTATAGTACAACCTATTCAGAAGGAGAAGGATGAAGAGAAGGTCAGGATAATAGGAGAACAAAAAATCACTTCTCTAGGCACAAGGAAATCAGAAAGACTCACCAAGGTGAAACAAGAGGCAACAGAGTCACCTTCCAAGAAGAGAACAAAGCAATTATCCAATGGTCTGAGAGAAAGGAGGAAAACATTGTAGATGATTGAGTTAGATGAATTTGAGGAAGAGCCAAATAAATTTGAGGATGGAATAGTTGAGAAGGTTGTGACTGAAACATAGGCAACTTGTAGTAAGAAGCCTTGGAAACCAAAAGTTGAAAACTTGAATGTCTAGATTATTGATAACACTAATTTTGTATAGTAACATGGATAGAATGTAGTTAGAAAATGGAGTAGTTAGACATATGATTTTGACAAAGAAGAGATTTTAAGATATTCAAAAATACATACCATGAGACTTGTATAATAGTTTGATTAATAGAAAACAAAGAGTGGTAGATGAAGATAAAGGAATAAGAGAAAATTAGATAAGGAAACTCTGTGAAGTTAACAATAATGAAGAGATGAAAAGAATAATGAAGGGTATTGAACCCTTGTTGAGAAAAAAATAAGAATAATTTTGTTGATGTGTAGTAATTATCAAGAAGTGAATGAGGAGACAAAGAAAGCAATAATCAAATTCATGACCTCCACACCCATTGTTGCAAAGAAGAGCAAGGACTTAGGGGGAGCAATCCATATTACAAAGGAGAAGATCATACTAGATGAGGGACGCAATAACTAAAGAGAAGGCTACTGAGAATTTACCAGTAGATACATCAATGACAGAGGAGGCCAAAGACATTGTGATGACTGAATCATCACCATAGATTACAATTAGTACTGATACCATGCAAGTAGACAATATACATATAACAATTGATGATAAGGAGGATCCATTCAAAGATTATGGTGAAGCCATTGTTTAAAATTTTGTCGACTACACCATTTTTGACAATGGAGAGGAAGAGAAAGAAAAGAAGATAGAAGAATAACAAAAGAAAGAAGAAGAATAAATGTTAGAAGAAGAGAAAAAAAAAAGAAAGCTAGAGTAGATAAACAAAGAAGAAAATAAGATGAGGAAAACATAAGGAAAGGTAAGGAGAGAAGAGGAAGAAATAATAGAATAGAAGAAGAATAGAAGAGGAAGATTGAAGAGAAAGAATATAAAAAGGAAGAAGAAAAGAGGAGGAAAGTTGAGCAAGAGAAGGATGAAATAATAAAGCATAAATGGAAAGTTGTGATGCAGGAATCAACATTTAAACCTTAGCTCAAACATGTTACAATAGAATATGACAAAGTTAAGTCCCATCTTGAGGCTAATGTTCTATTGGCTACACCTAAGAAAGGAAGATATCCTATGATAGCAGTATTATCCGTTGCATCAGATGATGATGATGATCATAAATGACTTATATCATCAATGAGAAAACTATTGGACAAGAAGAAGAAATTCATAAATCTAGAGAAGACTTTGGAAGAAGTTCCTGAGAAATTATAGAAAATAGTCACGACCAAGGTGATAGAGAAAGAATTAAAGTTGAAAGAAAAGGAATTAGTGAAATATTTTGATGCAGAATTCACTAATCTATCAACATTTCATCAATCCAATCTCAGATCAGACACGATGCACTATTGTTTTCTATAGTGTGCAGTAATCTTAGAACTGATTTGCAGACTCTTGATATTAGCATCAAGGAGTTAAGAAGATGTCTAGAGAAAGGAATGAAGTTGTATAGAAAATGCATTAGCTCATAAAAATATCTGAAAGTTATAAATGATGAAATCAGTTCAAAGGTAAATAAACTTCAATCACTGACATCTACATTGCAACAGTCGAACATCATTATTGAAGAACTTGAGGCAAGAGTATCAAAATTTCATGATGACATTAAAATCATTGAGCTTAGAAAATAAAGGGTAATAAAATGGTTCTCACTTCTCATAGAACACATAACACAAAAGATTAGTAATGTGTAGAAGAAGTTGGAAGAATATCATGTAGCCAAAGCATCTTATGCGAAATTTTCATATACAAACTTGAATGCAGTTGAAGTAGCCTCTTATGGACTATGTGTGTATGCATAAAAGTGTCACACTTCTATAAACCATTATTCTTGAGAGAACGCATGGAAGAGGGAGTCTCAAGAGTTGGCTTATAGCTCTTTATCTATGATGTGCAAAGGCTATGAGATGGTGGCTCTCAAATGAACCAAAATATGCAACCCTTGCAAGGTGCACCATAGAATGAAAGATTCAAAGACTAGAGGAAAGAGTGCCAATATCCCAAAATCTAGAATAAAATGCAATGAAAATGCAAGCAAACAAAGAGAACTAAGCTAAATAGTATGTCATAATGTAAGTAGAATGAGAGCTAAGCTAAAATGCAAAAGTGCAAGAATGCTCCAAGTCTCCAAAATCACCAAGAAAACAAGTAGCATGAGACTAATATTTTTTGAATGACCTTTAAAGAAAATAGATGGTAGAGATTAAGAGGCAAGATGAATGTAATCAAGGGTGGAGTTTGAAAGTGGGAGTGATCCATTTGCACAAGCATCTCAACCTTGATCACAATTAATTTTTGACTTTTGGGAGGGTTTGAAATGTGTGGAGGAGAATTAAAGTTTTTTTTAAATGTAGAAGATTCCTCTCACATAGAAAAATGTGAATTCACATGTAGAAAAATATACCTTTTCTTTTATTTCTAAAATAGGAATAATGCTTTATGTGTACGCACTTAGGATAAGAGATGAGTGGGGAATTTTATTTAATTAAAAGGGGGACATGTTCTTTTAATTAAATATGAACTTGGGATAAAGTGGCCATACCAAAGGTTATAATCAAATAAATAGATTTTTGAGGATTTGATAAAAAATAACCATTATATAAATTATGGAAAAATGCTAGAAAGGGGGCTCATAGTCTAGATGACCATTTTTAGTTGATTACATTTGCCCCTCTTTACTAATGTGTGATCGATCTAAGAACACATGATGTCAAAGAATGAAGAAGCGAAGATGGCAGCGATAGATATAGATATTTGATTCCAAAGAATGACATACAGAGAGAGATAACACATCTTGAATGTACAACCTAATGAGATAAGGGGATGCAAAAATGAGCAAGATATGAGCAAATCAAGCTATAGAAATGTCCAATATGAAAAATAGAGGATTAGAACCAAAGAGTGACCACCAAACAATGAAGATATGCCCCAATTTAACTAACTTTGACCAAGAAAGATAAAGTATAAGAATAAGGTCAAGTGGAAGAGAGTAGAAATAATGAAGAAATGAAGAAATGATGATTTCCCCTACAAGATTCACAAATTAAGCCTCAATAGGTCAGCCAACTACATAGAAGAAAGAAGAAATTTTTGACTAGCAAGATGAAGCCGAATTTCAATTTCAATCCCAAAAATGGATCTAGGATTCGAAAATTAACAAAGATAGGTCAAAAGCATAGATGAGATGGTAAGATAGAAAAGAAGCAAGAAATAGGAAAGAAGAGATAAGATAAGATCAAGAAGATACAAGAGAAGGATGAACATAGTCAGCTAACAAGTCCATGAAAGATAAAGAAGAGAGCTCTCTCAACATGAAAAATGCAAAGCTAAGCTAGAATGAACCCTATAATGCAAGCTAGTATGAAAAGGTGTAATTGCAAGGGTTACATAAGTAGGTCCTAGTTTTTATCATCGAGCCTTATTAGGGACATCAGGAGATCATACAACCATCACTAGTATAACTATGAGGATATGAATATGATCTATGTTAGATAGAAATGTGGGAATCTAACCTAAGCATCAAAGACATATAAGTAAAGTTGACTATGCAATTAGATTCCCTAAGTTTAGTATAGCATGATTACACCTATATCAAGGCATAAATGCCAAGATAACCCTTGAGTGTGGTCTTGCAAAAAATAGTCAAGGATGATCTACATTTTAAAGCCAAAGTGTTAAGTAGGATAAGCATGAACACTCAAAACACTGTAAACAAACAAAGTATACCCATAAGCAGAAAGCAAGTAAAACATGCCCCATGGCCCCAATCTTCTAGTCCATGACATCCTTGAAACACTTATTAGGGAGGGAACACATAGCAAATAAATCATCATAGACAACACAAAAAGAAGATAAAGTTCATCATAGCTCAGTAGTTTAAGTGTTGAAGTGTGTGTGTGTAAGTCACTTGGCCATTTCTTTAAGACCTGAATTTGATAGTGAGAAATATTGCAACATCAGAGATTGTAGGTAAACTATGTGAAAAATGTTGAGAAACACTTGATGTCAGGTTGGGGGTAGTGTTGATAAACACTATTTTGTGAGTTTCCACACAAACCCTAATGCACAAGGAGACCTCAAATATGCTAAGCAGTTGTGCTCCCAAGATGAGGACAAGAAACAATTCCAAGCTAGGAAATGTGTTGCAGAGTGTGTGATTGAGACTGATAGACATAGGTGCAAGGGTCTCAAGTAGCACCTATTTCCAAGTTTTCACCACTTGATAAATTTTGTCAGGACTTTTTTCATTTTTTTTTGTGTTTTTATTTTTTAATTATTTTGGTGATAAATCAAAGAGCCTATTGCTAGGTTTTCACTAAGATGATCATTTTTTCATGAGATTTTCTAATTTTTAGGATTTTTTCAGCATCATATATGATTTTTAAGATTTTTTTTAGAACGTTTTAGAGATTTCAAGTAAGATCGCATCATTTTCACCAATGTCTAGCAATGTATAGGACATGATGGAGCAACAGGATGGTAGATAAAAAAAGACATATAAAAAAGGAGTATGAGGCAAGTGAAAGTGATCATGAAGGACCGACTCTTCAAGAGTACCCAAGCTAAGGAAAGATGTGAAATAGTCAAATGAAATATTTTTTGGATAAGCAATGGAAGTAATGAACAAGACAACATGTAGAATAAGTAGTAAAGTCAACAAGTGAGATTGCATGAAGCATGTAGTGCAAAAGAGTAGCCATGTTAAGACACCTATGAGAACCATGTTTTTCTTTGTTGTGATCAAGACCAAGGGGTCAACTAGATAGGATACTGATGGGATAGAGCAATAAGAATAAAGCTCAAGATGGAAGCTATGAGTGGATCAGAGAGCACAATAGAAAATCTCATGGATAAGATAGCCAATATGTAAAGATAGCTCAACATTGTCAAGATCAAAGAGGGAAGAGCGAATAGATGGATGATGGAAGAATTATGCATGATGCCTATTTACTAGGTTTTCATCATGGTACTTATCCAAGGTGACACAAGAAGTCATTTTCACCATAGGATAAATTTTATTTCTCTTTACTTTTGCTACCAAGGTGCCACAAGAAGTGGTTTTCACCAGGCTCATTTTCTTTTCTTTTTTTTTTGAATTTTTAGAAAGAGCTGAAGCTATTTGAATATAGATAGTGCTCCTATAGGAAAGATAAGTCATGATAGGCCAAGACCATAGAAAGGTATGCTCAAAGATGTTGATAGGGTGATGAAAGAGAAATGGTAGTAGGAAGAATATATTGAGGATAAGAGTTCATGTATAAAGGGTAAGTGTAAGCTTTAGAGGACTTTATGAGGATAGTTGAAATATTGGACAAGAGAAACATTGAAACACACCTTGAAGGGTATTGGAATGATGGAGGAATCATGAACAAAATAGGTTAAGGTTTAGATGTATGAGGTGGTAGAAGAGATTTGGAAAAAAGTGGAGTGGAAGGCTTTGGAATATTTTTAGAAAGATTTTTGGAAGAAGATGTAATAGAAGCCTTTGGAAGCTTGAATGTAAACTTTGAAGTATTTTCAATATTCAAGTCTTCCAAAAAAGACTTGGGAATCCATATAGCTTTAGATTTTTCTTGTTCTTTAGATGCTTGAGAGTGTATATCTACAATGATTGATTTAGGAACCCATATTTCCTTTGATTTAGGTCTCTCAATAGTGGACCTTTGTGGTCTCTCTTGTGTATTTTTCTTCTTTGCATTCACATGGTGATTAGATGGGACATAGTGATCTTCATTCTTCAATGGATTGTTATGTTTATTCTTGCTTCCAAAGGACTTGGGATTTGTGGATGAATAAGGATGATATGACTAGTTTAGATGGATAGATGGGTGGAAATTCATCAAGGATGAGTGTCTTATTTGATCTTGAGGTATGATGGGAGAGCTAGGAGTGGAAAATTTAGGTGATGAAGGAACATAAGGTCCCACTATAGATGGAAGGTTTGAACACTTTAGCTTTGATGGATGAGGACTAAGGATAGAATTATGATATGAAAATGGATAGTGGAAAGGGATATTAACATCTTTAGAGTGAGAAACATGGTCAAAGCCATCAATAGACTCATGAGTAGCTTTGATAGGAATAAAAATTTTAATAGGAGCATTGGAAGCTTGAGCACAATTTTGAAGTGGATATGGAGAAGTAGAACATGAGGGGATGCTTTGATCTTGACAAGTGGATTTGGATAGAATAGGAAGAGAACTTTTCTCATAATTTTCAGTAAGCTCAAGGGAGATAATAGAAGTGGTATCTTTCTTGACATTTATAGATTTTTGTTTTTGAGACTCCTCTTTACATGGAGCCAATTATAAGGAAAAGGGAGAATGAAGAGTGAATGGAGTAGTACTTGGATCTTTAGGCTTAGTAGCATGGAAAAGGTTTGCAGCCAAGTGAAGGTTAGCTTGAGTTTCTTTTAGAGGTAGCCCTTGAGGGTACACATAATCAATGTGGAAAGTATTAGGTTCTTTGTTTTATGGAGGCATGTTGGAAAGATTTGAAGTGTTGAGAGGTTCATGAGTGTTGGAAGAAATTTAAGATGTAATGGAGCCACTACTAGACACAGGTTCATCAACATAATCTTTCTCAAGAGAATTATCCTCACCAAACGAGTCACTAGAGGTTCCAAGATCAACAATCTCATCATCAATGAGATCTTGAACTTTATGTTTCAGCTCTCTAAAATAAGAAGTAGCATGGTCATTATATTAATGATATGCACAATAGGTATCCAAGAATGGGTTTCCATATGAGCTAGACTTAGGCAATGTGATGAGCTTGGTGCCAAGAAGTGTTTGCAAAGTGTCATCATAAGAATATTCCAAGGGAGTAAAAGTCCTCTCAAAAAAATTTCTAGGATCCTCTTGTTGTTTCTCAAGTGAATAGCATACATCCATGTTTCATCATTTTATTGGTCAAAGATAGGTTTATCATGAAATTTTGGCATAGCCTCAAAGGAGGTATCACTTGCTTTTTCTCTGAAGAGGTCTTTAGATCTAGTAGGTGAAGCATGTAGACCTAGAAGAAGAGCATGACCTTAAAGAGGGTGACTCACATGCATGTAAAGACCTTAAGGAAGATTCATTTAATGATGAAATCTTCTCCTCTAACCTTTTCTCAAGTTTAGACTTCATTTCTATCATGCACTTAGAGAGATGAAGGTAAGAAAGATCATTTGTCTCTTCTAGTTCTTTGTATTGTGCATATAGATCTTGAAACTCTTTAGTGGCATGGAGGATATCATGGTCATCTAGATTTGGTTTAGGTCTAGTAGCATAAGCTTTGAATGCCATAGTGGTAGATAGATAATCAAGCATTAAGGAGACTAGAGGAAGCTAACAAGGTGACACAAGATAACTTGATGTCCAAACTAAAGAGGTAGATTATTCACTTGCCAATATATTAAAGGGATATTAAAGTGACTTGTTGAGCATAGTGTCCAAGAAAATTATGACACTAGTGACTCAAGTCAAAGAGCTAGGAAAAAAGCCAAATAGCCAAATAGATAGAGCAAGTGGGGTGATAAGTGAACAACTTTCCCAACCTAAGAGTGTAGTCAAGAAATCAAGGTAACCATTTCAGCAAAATGATAACTAGCAAGATGACATAGACCATTAAGATAGAAAGACCAAGAGCACTAAGACCAAAGAGCCACTTTAAGCATGTTCAAGCACTAGAGACATAGAAAAGAGAAATCAAATGATGAGACTCCCCTTAGCAAGCAACACAAGAAAAATGTTAAGACTTGATGCTTCAACTTGGTTGAAAAAATTTGACAATAGTTGATAGCATAGCAAGTTTGATGTTCAAAAGCAATTTCTTTCCAAGCAAGATAGTGACACATGGAGTAGTCTTCAAACAATCAAGCAAGGGACAAAGAAACCTTGCATGATACAAGCATATGTGAGGTTTTAAAAGAACGCCCTAAAACTATTTCCATGTGTATGCTCAAAATATTTCTACAAGTCTAGCACATTCAAGAACACATCAAGCAATATCTACCTAAAAGTCATAGTTCATTACTCAACAACTTGGCCCACACTTGATGCTCCTTCACCTCAAACCAAGTGGTTTCCCACAAGATATATTCTCTTTGTCATAGAAGTATCATAAGCACAACCAAGGGAACACATATGGTGAGTGTAAATCTTGGGGTGATCCGGGTAGTCCACTAGGATCGATTCTTGCACCAAGAAGTTGAGTGACAAAATAGGGTAGCTACTAACCTAGGGTATTTATAAATGGCTTCCATTCGTAATGTTACCCTTGCAGCTAATTAAGGGACACCCCACCTTGTAGTGGGTAATAGACCTCATGGTCAAAAGAGCACCTTAAGCATTCTTGCCTAGTGATCTCCTTATGGTCAAAATCCCATAAGCGATCACACTAAATGAAGACAAACAATACATCTACCAATGTTTTGTGTCCTTCATAGCCTTGAGTTTATAGTGGGTTGGAAGAGCTAGGTAATTTTCTTGTCCCCAATTGGGTCGTTCCTCTTAGGTTATTCGAGAGCAGGCCCTCTAAAGGATTCTAACTACCACAAAATGGATCCACTCTCAAGGGTTAAGATTTATGATTCACCACAAGGGTGAAGAGCATAATCTTTGACCTCAATTGTTTCCCCCAAACATGCCAAAAAGATTCAATTACCCACTTTCTTTTGAAATCCAAAGGTGGGTCAAGATTTTTTATTCACTGCAAGGGTGAAGAGCATACTCTCCTATCACCAAGGAATCCCAATTACAAGTTTAATGTGCCTAATAAATTAAATAAACTAGCAGAATATTGTAGATGGAATAAAATAAATACAAGAAAGTTTGATTTTTATGCATTGGGCAGCCCTGCAAACAATTGTTAGTAGCCCTTGTGCATTTGAAGCTTTGACATGCATTCTTTTTAGCAATGAAATGAGAAACTCCTTGCAAAGAAACTAGGGTTAGGGCATAACAACCAAGTAAGACCAGCAACAAAAACTAGTTAGTTTCCTCAAAGATTCAAGTTATATTCCAACCAACTGTATGCAAAGCAAGTGCAAGTTAATCACAAATGCTCTCATTTTTACTTTTTGCTTTTGGCCTAGTCAACAAGATTGGACTTTTGTGCTATGATTTCACATCCAAAAATAGAAATCAAAAGAAGAGAACCTTGCTAAAAACTAGAGAGCTTTCGAAAAATGTAAGAAATTCAAAAAAATCTCTTTATTTATGCACTAGGGACCCATTTTGTCAAAACAGACCAGATTTATGAAATCGAGATTTTGATCCTTAATATGACCTCAAAATTCAAAACACAAAGAAAGTACCCCTTGTAGAATTCAAAAATTTTTCTGAAAATGTAATTTTTTCTAATTTTATTTTTTTGATTTGTGACTATAAATGACTTTTATAAAAAAATAAAGAAAAAATCATAACTAACACAAATGAAGTCAAACTGATCTAAAAATTGGATTGAGATATTTTGGATACATACTAAACTTGCAAAAAACAATTCAGAACCAAAATCCAAATAGTTTAGGAGATATGATCAAATATTAAAAAACCTAGGGTTTTAGCCTTCAAACAAATCTACACAAGGCTTAGCCTAAAACCAAAGTAAGAAACCTATAAAACCACTTGATTAGATCCAAGAAGTTGCTATAAAAAAATCAGAAATAATAATAAAACCAAAATGCAAGCAAGAAAATGGAGCTAGAAACTTGATTCTAGCCCCACAGTTGGCACCAAAAATGTGTCCATAAAAGTGTCAGACTTCTATAAACCATTATTCTTGAGAGAACTCATGGAAGAGGGAGTCTCAAGGGCCAACTTACAGCTCTCTATCTATTATGTGCAAAGGCTATGACATGGTGTTTCTCAAATGAACCAAACTATGCAACCCTTGCAAGGTGCACCATACAATAAGAGATTCAAAGAGTAGAGGCAAGAGTGCCAATATCCAAGAACCTAAAATAAAATGCAATGAAAATGCAAGCTATTTAAATAAAATGCAAGCTAACAAAGAGAACTAAGATAAATATTATATTATAATTTAAGTAGAATAAGAACTAAGCTAAAATGCAAAAATGCAAGAATGCTCCAAGTCTCCAAAATCACCAAGAAAAATTGCAACTTAAAAATAGCATGAGAGACTAAGATTTTTTGAATGAGAGAGCCCTCACTTTAAAGAAAAATAGATGGTAGAGATTAAGAGGCAAGATCAATGTAATCAAGGGTGGAGTTTGAAAGTGGGAGTGATCCATGTGCACAAGCATCTCAACCAATCACAATTAATGGTTGACTTTTGAGAGGGTTTGAAATGTGTGGAGGAGAATT
This sequence comes from Cupressus sempervirens, assembly GCA_028749045.1. Lineage (NCBI taxonomy): Eukaryota > Viridiplantae > Streptophyta > Pinopsida > Cupressales > Cupressaceae > Cupressus > Cupressus sempervirens. Next base: position 43,839,210 of record CM053786.1, read on the forward strand.
AAAGTTATTTTAAAAGTAGAATATTGCTCTCACATAGAAAAATGTGAATTCATGTGTAAATGAAAATACCTTTTCTTTTATTTATAAAATAGGAATAATGCTTTATGTGTGCACACTTAGGATAAGAGATGAGTGGGGAATTTTATTTAAGTAAAAGGGGGACATGTTCTTTTAATTAAATATGAACTTGGGATAAAGTGGCCATACCAAAGGTTATAATCGAATAAATAGATTTTTGAGGATTTGATAAAAAATAACCATTATATAAATTATGGAAAAATTCTAGAAAGGGGGCTCATAGTCTAGATGACCATTTTTAGTTGATTACAATGTGCACTACTTAGCACAACAGATGTAGTAAGAGATACATGGCAGAGAAAATTTGAGAAGTTATAGTGAACGGGGAAGTAATTGAATAATTTCATAGTTTTATAATGTATTGATATATGTAATAGGAGAGATAAGGAAAGATGGTTATAAAATGTAATGATCCAAAACTTTTTATGTTTTTTATAAATTTTGCAAAGGCCAAGTTTTGTAAAAGATTTTGAACAATATTTTTGGACTTAGCCAATTTTCCCATATGTTGTCATCAATGCCAAAGGAGATTATTGGAAATTTATCTAGGTAGAGTAAGTTGTAATAATGTTAGGTTTTTTATTTATGGAAACATATACTTTTTATAAAGAAGACATTATATACAAGTGAAGATTCTTTAGTTAGACATTAAAAATTGTCTAAGTATGAGACAGTTCATCTAGTAGAACATAAACAATATTGGTATATACAATTGGTAGAAGAATTATTGATGTGTATGAATTTTAGTATAGATAGTACATAGTGTTGGGATGATGTGTGTCAGAGTGCAAGGAAGTACACACAGTATGAAAGGAGTTTTGACAAGTTTACCAATTACCACAATGAACAGGAAGATGAAGGTATAACAGAGAAGTGTGAGTTATGGGTTAAGGAATTATTTCATTTACAAAATAATTACTTGAATAACTAGGTATGATAACTAAATGTTTACCCTAAGAGAGGAAGAGGTAGTATTGAAATTTTTTAAGCATGTGGAGGTGTTGGAAATATTCAAGATATAATAGGTTACTGAGAGGGGAGGGGTGAATTGGTAACAATAAAACTTTTTAAGTCAACCATATACAATATTTACTCATCTATCCTACTACATAAAAACTATTAAATATTAAAACCATATATGCACAGAGATTTGGTGACCCAGAAACCTTCCAAAAATAGAAAGTAAAACTGGGGTGGGGATGATACCCACAAAGCTTCGTTACTGCAGTATGAAGTTGGTCGGTTAAGGCTTATAATGATCACTTCTGGTGATCTACCCTGTTCGGAGCATAGAGGATTGCTAGATCCACCTTGTTATAGGATTTACAAACATACTTTATAAGTATGCACTCTGTTAGGAGATTTTTATAAAGACAGTTAAGTCTACCCTGTTAAAGGATTTACAAAAATGATTCACCTGTTAGGATGAACCAACAGATCAACTTATAATTTGACTGAGTTCTTCATTGTAGATCACCTTCTGTGATTGATGAAATCATTTCTGCTCCTGATAGACCTTGCTGAGTATACTTTTCTACTGATGAATTTGTACTATCATCCAGATATCTTGTATGTCTTCTTAACTATCTATGTCCCTTCAATGTCTATAATACATTACATATATATATATATATATATATATATATACTATTGCAATAATTATTCATGCAAGGTCGGCCAAACACAAGTAAAAAAAAAATAACTGATTCATCCAAATGGTAAAATAAACTCGGGTTCTTCAGACAGACTTGATGACCTTCTGATACATGGCATCCACTACATTACTTGGCATTGTCATGCACTCGGTAGAGGTAGGGGCACAGTTCATACTAGTCATACAACGTTGCCTGGAACTTGGTAACCATTGGTGACTCGGTAGATATAGTGTCACTTGATAGAAACTAACTTCTTCAATAACCTCTTGAGCTCAGTTATCATTGAGTACTTCCTCACTCGGTCAAAATTGAGTGCTTCCTCACTCGGTCAACACTAAGTGCAACTTTACTCGATTGACTCTAAGTGCAACTTTACTCGGTTGACACTAAGTGCAACTTTTCTCGGTTGACACTGTGTCTTTGATGCTCGATTTGAACTGTGTTGCCAGTGCTCAGTTTGAACTGTGTTGCCAGTGCTCGATTTGAACTATATTGCCAGTGCTCGGTTTGAACTGTGAGATGAGTGTTGTCACTAATGGAAAATAACTTTATGCCAACAATCTCCCCCTTTGTCATTAGTGACAAAAACAATTATGTGCAAAAATAGACATATAGTTCTGAATTTTCAAAATTGATCTTTGCAAGTCTTATTACACATATCTTCCTTACATTTATCTCCCCCATACAATATGCACAGTATTTACAAGTCATTACACATATTTGCACAATTTTATCTCCAAGAGTGTGCTATCTCCCCCTTTTTGACAATAATGCCAAATTCAACTATATATATTTACACAAAGAGTCCAAAATGGGAGATAAACTCAGAATGTACCTTGAGAATAAGAGCCAATGTCTTATTCCAATTTTCTTGCAAAAGTTTGCTGGTGGAGAGTGCTATTTGAACTTCTACAAAAAGTTTGATCATATGATCTGCAACTGAGAAGTTTTTGTCACAAATTAATGTTTTGGAATGGGCAATGTGCTTTTGCATTGTGTCCATGACAGGAAGGATCATAATTTGGATGTCAATTAGAGTACACTTGATCCTTGCTTCCTCTCTCAACAATTCTGCCTATTTCTCTGACAAAAATCTTATTCTGAGATGATGGGATGAACTTGAACTATGGTGAAGCTACAACATTTGTGCACTGACCTTCATATCCTCATCAATTTTATTAAACTTTTCTTTGATTTCCTTAGTATACTTGGTAACATCACAAAGTTTGCCAAAAAGTGAAGTTACATTTTTAAAAGAATGCTCAAAATTACTCAAAATTGTAGATAGTTCTACCTGTTTTAATGCAATATGATGAGCAATGTGCTCAAGCACCTTATTATCAAATTTCTTCTCTGCTTTTTCAATCAATTTTTCTTGGCCGAAGGTATCCTCATTGAATTTATATACAACCTCTTCTAACCGATTCAAAATGTGTTGAGTAGAATCTACTTCAACACCTATAGCCTCTATTAGAATATTCTTAGCACTTTCAATAATACTATATTCTTGGTCTCTCTCATGCCTCAGTTGTTTTTGCCTTGCCTTCTGATCTAATAGCTGACTAACCATTCTCATTTCATCAACTGATGCATTATCCAAATCTATCTTAGGAATGATAATATCCTTATCCAAGCCTATTTCCTCATCCACTGCCTTGCTGGAAATCATGTATCTTTTTGGTCTTCCTGCAATGTCTTCACCTTTTCCCTTTGAGACTAAAACAATAGTTGATGAGGTTGGACTAGTTAACAAAGTTGGAATAGGACTAGCTAGAAGAAAATTGAGAGAAGTACTAATAGTATCAAAAATTGATGTTCTTCCCAAGATTGATGTACAGGTTGGTATGGGAGAACTATCAGATGCAAAAATTGGAGCAGATGAAGTTGTCAACATTGAAGTACTAGTGGATATACTTACTGAACACTTTGCAGTAGAAGTTGATATGCCTAATGAACTTACTATTGTAGCTGATGATGCCTCAGTCAAAGAAGATGGTTGCAGCTTAGTTAATGAAGTGGTAGACACTTGCATAGATGGTGCCCAAAGATGAGAGGAGACAGGTGATGATTGAGCAATTGATGAAGCTGTTGTGCACACAATCTCACTTTTAGAGGCTATCTCCATAGTTGATGTAGTTGCTTTAGGTGGAGAGTGAGGAAGAGATGCAATAACTTTGGCTGCAATTTTTATAGGATTATCTTCCTCCTTAGCTTGATTAGCTTCTTCTTCCTCTATTTCCTCTTCCTTTTCTTCTTCCTCCATTTCATCTTCCTTGAATTCTTCTTCAACATTTATCATCATTGAGTGCAGATCCCCTGGAACATCCTCAATATCATCATCACTGCTGTCGTTGTCCTTGATTTCAACAATATCCTCACTGGGCTTATGTAGATGATAGATATGTTTCCACATGTTTGTTGCATCATTAACAACAACCTCAATGTCTTTGATAAGTATTAAACAAGTGTGAAATCTAATCATCATATTACCTTCATGATCTTTCAGTGATTTCTTTACTTCTACATCAGTGAGACTCGGTAGGAGATTTTTCAGGGTTTGTTCAAAGATATCTTTGACAGTTTTGGTTGCAATTTCCCATCTTGGTTGCAACCTCTCCAGTAGTTCTTTAGGGATCTGAGAGGCAATCTCTTCAAGAGAGTATTTCCATCTTCCCATTTTATTCAAAACCAATTCTTCAATCTACATTTTCTCCTATTATGTTCTTGTTTCAAACTTCAATGCTTTGAAGTTTGTGAAGCTAGTACCTTCTTCTAATTGCTTCAACCTTTCCTCAAATGTGTTTGGAGGCTTGACAAATGCAGGTTCCTTCTTCCCCTATCTTGTTCTTCTGGAGAAGACTGTAGTGGCTTGCATTTTAGGTTTGGTGATAATCACCTTACCTTTCTTCCATTGGGGTTCCTCTTCTTTTTCTGACTCGGTTTCCTCTTCTTCTTCATCATCTTCTCCTTTCCCTTCAGTAATCATCAGAGGACCAAGTTCTATTTTTAACTTTGCAATCTTCCTCTTTCCTTTGCTAATGACCTAAGGGATTTTGATTGAAAGCTCAATTCTGGCTTTACCTTCATCATAAGTTCCAAAGACTGATTGCTTTGGGTCTACTGGTTCATTCACCAGTGCTTTTATGATGTCTTTGGTTTCATCAATATTAACCTCATAAGGAAGAGGTTTCACCCATGCAACTCGAGGCCTAACTGCCTGTATGTATACCTTGTCACAATCTACCATAATGCATACATCTTGTTTATATTCATCAACCAGTTTTGGTGGAATCCAGAACCTATTGTTCATTCTTTCCTTAAAATCTTCAAAGTAATTATCCAAAATACTGTCAAAATTTTCACCTAACTCTGTAATAAACTCATTTATTTGATAGAGAATGGGAATATCCTTTTTCCATACTACTGATCCTTTTGATGGAAAAGACTTTTAAACATAGAAAAATAGACAGATCAAAAGTGAATCGAATTTGTAGGAATTGTTCTTTGAAGTCCTTATGCTTTCCATATTTTTATTAAATTGAGACAAAAGCAATTCAGATAGATCAAACTCAACATTCTTCTTTACTATCTGATATGCTAAATCTACTACTTCGCAAGGTACACTGTTTGGTCAGCTGGAACTATAAATTTTATGAGCAATGACGTGAATACCAAATCTTAATTTAGCATCAGTTACTGTACTAAGCTTAAGTCCTCTATCATCCCATTCTACCTGGGTTAGCCTTTGCAATTCTTCCTGACCTAGGGTTTTGGTAGTCTTAGCTTTTCTCAATATAGGAAGGCCAGTAATTTTGTTAATCATTTTCTTTGTGATAAGCACTTGTTGCTCTAACCACAATTGCCTGTTGTGAACCCAACTGAGTACATACCTAACCCATTTAATTTGAAAATTTCTTGGCAAATGTGAAATGTGGGTTAACCCTTTTGTTTCAAGATGCTTATGCTCGGGTTTCAAGTTTCCATCTACACTCATTTCACCTAGGGCATTATCAGTTTCTAGGTTTCCAAGATCTTGAATGGAACATTTGAAATGAGAGCAAATATCATTTACAAGGAGTACCTTCGAAGGAATTTGAGACTGAGCATCATTAGGGTCGAGTGATTCTACAATTGCTGGTGCTAATTTGAAGTTCGGCACCTTCCATTCCACACCTTTAACCAACATTTTTGAGCCTCTTTTTGTCTTGGAGCTGCTACTTCTAGATGCCATTACTGCTTGGTAGGTGAAGAGAAATTCTGAATAGATTCTTTGCTCTTTTTTAAAAAAAAATCGCTCGAAATTGCTTTAAGCTTGCTCTGGAATCGCAAAAGATAACTTAGCTCAAAGTTCGTAGTGAAGAATGAGATCAAATTTTGCCCTTTTTGACAAAACATTCATCATAAATACTTGGTACGATGGTAGATGAAATGATAGGTTGTCATCCACTTGCTCGGTAGATACTATCAACTCGGTGATCAAAACAAAATATTGATGTACCAACCTAACTCAGTAAGGTCATGAACCGACCTCACTCGGTAGATACAACTCAGTGAGTAAAACTTTGTTGCACCTGACTGAACTCGGTTGAGTCTTGAACCGATTTGGGATCAAAGTGTATCTACATACTGATCATTCTTCTTCCTTTGGAACTACTTAGGATGATTCTTGAAGGATGCAGTTCCATACTTTCTTTTATGAATATTAATTGGAAATGATGGAGTCACTCATTTCTTGAGTGACATTGCCATTGCTTTACTTATCTTGTTCAGTAGATTTAGGAATCCATTTTTGCTTCATTTTCTTTTGGATGTTGTCTGCTTTGATTTTCATTTCATCTTCAATTCTTTCTATATTCATACAATTTCTAGCTATATGACCAATTTTTGTACATAAATAGCACCTTACAGTAGTGTCCTTCTTCCTTAGGTGATGTCTTGCACAATTTATGCCAGTATGTCCATATTCTCCACAATAGTGACATCTACACCAGGTGTTGTAGTCCCATCCAAATATGGCTTTCACAAGTTGTTTAGCTGGATTGAATGATTTGGATTTGCATTGGAATGCCTTGTGACCATGTTTATTGCATTTGTGACAGCTGCCTTCAAATTTTGGTTTTTCTTTGCACTCATTTTCTTTGTGACCATTCTGATTGCAATTGAAACATTTACCATTGAATTTTGCTTTTCCATTGCTCTAGCATTTTTTTGATGTATGACCTAACTTTCCACAGTGATTACAAGTGGGTTTCTAATTCTTTTGGGTACTTTTTTTTGAAGATTCACCTTGTTTATTGTATCCAAGAGCAGTTTTACCTTTTTTTCTATGAAGATTCTGCTCATTTTGCAAATTCAATTGATTCATATCTACTTGGGATTTCATCATTCTTTCATTGACTTGCCTTTCAGAGATTAGGTCATTTTCCAAGCTTTCATTGATTTGTCTCTTAGTTCTCAAAACACTATTCAAACTTACATTGATTTGTCTCTCAGTGATTAAATCATTTCTCAAACTTTCATTCTCAGATCTTAGAATCATGATTTCTTCATTTACATTAGATAGTTGTCCTATAAGATCTTCATGCTGAAGGGATAGATTATTCCTTACCTCTAAGTCTTCATTTTCTTTGTTTCTCTGTTCCAAAACTTCACATAATCTAATGGATTAGGCTTCTTTTTCTCTTTTGAGCTTTCTTACCTCTTCTTGTAGGGATCCATTCTTTTCTAGAAGTTCTTTGATTGCCTTGTCAGCTTCTTCTGAACTACTTGATGGTAACAAATCTTCAATCTTTTCTTCAACACAGTGATGGTCATTCATTTGTCTTGCAAGTTCCTTTCTTCTTTTTAGGGATTGAGAAAGGTGCTCCTTTGCTTCTTTGAGTTGAACCATGGCCACTTCTAGATCTAGCTTTTCATTTTCAACCACTTTCTCCAATCTAAATATCTCCATAACTTAGATCTTTGCTCAAGCTATCAAACTTTGTCCTGAGAACCAAAAATCTCTAATACCAATTTTTGGAAATATTCAAGATATAATAGGTGACTAAGAGGGGAGGGGTGAATTAGTAACAATAAAACTTTTTAAGTCAACCATATACAATATTTACTCATCTATCCTACTGCATAAAAACTATTAAATATAAAAACCATATATGCACAGAGATTTGGTGACCCAGAAACCTTCCAAAAATAGAAAGTAAAACTGGGGTGGGGATGATACCCACAAAGCTTCGTTACTGCAGTATGAAGTTGGCTGGTTAAAGCTTACAATGATCACTTCTAGTGATCTTCCTTGTTAGGAGCACAGAGGATTGCTAGATCTACCTTGTTAGAGGATTTACAAACATACTTTATATGTATGCACTTTGTTAGGAGATTTGTATAAAGACGGTTAAGTCTACCCTGTTAAAGGATTTACAAAAATGATTCACCTGTTAGAATGAACCAACAGATCAACTTATAATTTGATTGAGTTCTTCATTGTAGATCACCTTCTATGATTAATGAAATCATTTCTGCTCCTGATAGACCTTGCTGGGTATACTTTTCTACTGATGAATTTGTACTATCATCCAGTTATCTTGTATGTCTTCTTAACTATCTATGTCTCTTCAATGTCTATAATACATTACATATATATATATACTATTCCAATAATTATTCATGCAAGGTTGGCCAAATACAGGTAAACAAAATATAACTAAGTCGGCCAAATGGTAAAAATAAACTCGGGTTCTTAAGATAGACTTGATGACCTTCTGATACACGGCATTCACTACGTTACTCGACATTGTCATGCACTCGGTAGAGGTAGGGGCATGGTCCATACTAGTCATACAACATTGCTTGGAACTCGGTAACCATTGGTGACTCGGTAGATATAGTGTCACTCGGTAGAAACTAACTTCTTCGATAACCTCCTGAGCTTGGTTATCACTGAGTGCTTGCTCACTCAATCAACACTAAGTGCTTCCTCACTCAGTCAACACTAAGTGCAACTTTACTCAGTTGACACTAAGTGCAACTTTGCTCAGTTGACATTGTGTCTTTGATGCTCGGTTTGAACTATGTTGCGAGTGCTCAGTTTGAAATGTGTTGCCAGTGCTCGGTCTAAATTGTGTTGCCAGTGCTCAGTTTGAACTATGTTGCCAGTGCTCAGTTTGAACTGTATTGCCAGTGCTCAGTTTGAACTATGAGATGAGTGTTGTCAATAATGGAAAATAACTTTATGCCAACAGGAGGCTTGAAGGCTAACTGAACAATTTTTGTAAAGTATAAAGGAAAGAATGCAATATGAGAAGTTGTGTGTAAGGTATAAGTGATATGTGAAATTATTTGAAAGCTATATGTACGATATGAAAACTATATGTGATGCAAATTATGATGTATGATCAGAGATATGTAATGGGAAGCAAAGGAAAGATTAGATATTGAAGATATCAACATTGTAAAGAGGTTTTTACATATCTATCTCTTTTGTATCAAGGAACTACATTTTATATTGCATGTTTAAGTAGTGGGCTCATCTTGCATACATTTTGTAGCTATACATAACAACTCCTAATAGGGTTGAGGCTTTTAATGGGGCCTAGTCCTCTAAAAAGGATTGAGACACTATATGCATGTAATAGACTCCTAACATGGTCAATATCATGGTACAAGTGGGAGGAGAAAGAAGAAGGATCATGATTTAAATGAGACAATGCAAGGATGGAATGGTTTCTATTTGGAGGTTCAAGTGGGATTAATGAGAAGTAATTTTTAGGTATGATCTACTTTTCTATCATGGTTAGGAAGTATGGTGGTATTTATATATGGTTGCACATTTTTGGCATGTTGTGTGGCTTGGATATTTTAATTTTTTGAAGATGATACTTTTGGGTATTTGTTGGTGCTGATTTTGGGAAACTTTAGTGGTGCTATACTGATGGGCATTATGGTGATAATGTGATGCAACAATTTGACAACGCTCAAATTTATTCAATTGTGGCATTTCCTTTTGGTAGTGCAATTTCGTGGGGCTCTGGTAGCTTTGTCATATCAGTGTTCAAACTTGATCATTTTATTTCTACCATATTATTTGGTATTTTGATGGGTATCTTTTGAATGGGGAAATTATTTTTGTAAACTATTAAATCTTAAAATTGGATTGTATTTTATTTTGTGGTATGTTCATATTGGTATGTTGGTTAACAGTTTGTCTTCCTTGGTTTGGTTTATATCTTGAGTCTTACTATGCCCAATGTGGTGAAAGACAAAGTAGTTAGCAACAAAATGAGTCAATGTAGGTGTTTTAACAAGGACCCCTAAATTGAAAAGGTACAACTCCCTTATAAGAAAATATTTGCAATAAATATTGTTTTTAGTAGATCAAAAAGACTTAGGGGTATGCTCTTAACCAAAGAGTAGAAGAGGTATGACGAGATTGCCCAAAACTTTAAACAACCAAAGAAAATTCCAGATGATGACTCACAAGGCTTCATAACTATGAATGTACATGAGTCACTTTAAGCTCTTTTTTCTCCTAAATATAATCTATCCAACTTACTTAATGCAAGATGCAACAATGTAAGACTAGCTAAAAATGCATACTACATAAGAAGAGAAAGGATGATCAACTTAGAAGCAATGCCCAGATTGCCCAAGTTACTAAGGTTTCACAACTACCATTTTCTTCCTACTCAATAGCTTACATTAACCAAATCTAGAACTTCTCATACAACAATGAAAATGGACATGCACACAACTTGCATAGAATAGAGGAAATGAGATAATGTTGTAAATGTGGGAAATAAAGCTTACACACTTTGAAAAAGAAATAAACAAAACCTAGTTTATTTACAATCCCACATATTTCATTAACAATGCATTTTGTTCAACACACTATACAAGAACTAACACTAGACTAACATGAAGGACAGAGTCAAAATATCGACACAAAGTCTCACATAGTAGTCCCATCTATAGGGGTTTGCCCACATCATAAGTTTGTTGATCTCATTTACTTTTCAAATAGTTACATTTATAAACCCTTTTAGAATTTTCCAATTACACTTCATGATTACTCAATCAGAGCATCTTTAAACATTCTAAAAATAGGATTGACTAGATATGTCACCCATTAAAATTTTTATCCTATGAAGAGAATGCCAAATATGGCTACAATATCATAAAGTGAGAGAGAGAGAAGAGGTGACACTTGTCATATCTTTTCAAGGAGAATGTAATACTTTGTCAGAACATCACTTCTTCTTAGGAGTTATGACTTTGGCTTTGTAGGCCTTCATTTCTGGATCAATTAAAAAGATATATTAATCCTTATAAAAGGAGATCAAAACCCGACAAGGTAACTAACCTATGTTGCATTAAATCAATTAATAAAAGAATTAATTATTATGTGGCTAATGTTTAGATTAAGTAAAATAGAAATAATAAATGATTTAATAATTAAATCAAAATTATTTAATTAATAATACCTTATTACTCTAACCCCTTTAAGATAAACTTAGGGAGCAACTAAAAATGTAGAAACTACTACTGAAAGAAAATTTTGGGTCCTACCAACAAGGCCCAATGAGGTACCCAATCACAACTAAATCTCTGTTAAGTTGAGAAATAGAAAAAACATGGTTAAAACTCTACTACAAGAAGAGATGGAAATAATGCTAGAAAAGAACTAGTGAAGGACTATAGAAGCACCCAAACAAGAGAATGTCTTAGAAGATAGGAACAAAACAATGGTCTCGAAGAACACCACTAAAGCATACAAAAGCTACAAACTCTATCAAAAGTAATTGCAGGTCTAAAGAAAATCTAGTGAAATAGAAATTGACCAAGTAGACAAGACTATAACATGCATGAATCTCCTCAAATTACACTACTCAAATTAGGAGGCACAAAGAGGAAAACAACTAAATGCCAAGATATAGATAATATCAATAACCAAATCCTAGAGAGATGATTGATTAAATATTGAAGGATGCCTACAAAATAGAACTAAAAAGAAAAGTGTCCATATGGTAAGTGATCCACCTCATTAACATACATAGGTACCCATTTACTGCATCCTCCTAGTACATAGGAATAAATACTTTATACATAGATCATTCTAACTAAGTGAGGAAGCATAAGAACCAATGGGGGAACCCCCCCCCCCACCAACACAAGGGTGAGGTGACGAGTAAGTGAGAAAGTGTTTGATAAGAATTTTATTATAATTCATTTCCCCAAGAATAGTTCAATGTTGGATTCATTTTTTTGTTATTCCCTCCTCTTTAATCCTAAACCAAATTTGCTAACAAATTTGGCCCATACTAATTTTTGACATTAGTGAATCTAGTTATTGTTTGGGACCCTAGGGATGTTCTATTGATAATATAGAAGGAGTTGAGTACTTTTATTGCCTTTATAGGTGATCATTTTGAGTTAGAAAGGCTTGTAGGCATCTTGAACACTTCTTGCAGTTCTCTCTATGTCACTTTAGTAAGTTAATTTGATTTTGTTGATTATACATTGACACATTGTTGCCCAAATTTGCTTTCCCACCAAAATCATCACATTTGATTGTAAAATATAAACAACCAATTCTCATGCTTTTTTAATATTCAATACTATGGAATATAATATCATGAGGTCGGGAGCTAGAATTTAAATGCCTATGATGCTATGAAATTTTTTAAGATTGCATGAGGAAAGTATGGAGTGTTGCAATGTTACGGTGGTCGTAAGATCAGGCAGCTTGAATTGTAAAGGTAAGATGCTACGACAAGAGGGTCCACCATAAGATTGTAATATCAAAATGATATCAAAGGTCATTGTAATATCATAAAATGAAAGGTAAGGTCATCTAGTATTATGATATGGCATAGAGTTAGAGATGTGAAACATAAGGTTTATGATGCTACACCAAAATCGTAGGATCAGGGAGTCATAAGATTAAGAGAGGAGAGAGAAAGGTTTAAGATTCTATGCTAGTCAAGTGATCAAAGGCCCTAAAGGGCTCATTTGCAATGTTGCAATAGAGGCCTTAATCGTAGCATCAGGAGGGAAAATTATTAGTGATCTATGATGCTAAAAAAATTAGAGGATACGTAGGATCATAAGGCAAAAAAATGAAGATATAAGATATTATGAAGTTGCTAGATTCTGTGAGATCATAAAAGGAAATTTTCTTGATTTTGATCTTACAGTTGAGTGATGCATTGCATGTGGGTCTATCTTCTTTAGTAGGCCACCACAAATAGGGTGGATGAGCTGTCAGAGCATGTTGACATACAAAAAGCACTTCGTTGGCCAAGGTACTAACATAGGTTGTCAATGGACTACATGTTTCCATCCACCATTAGATCTTCCTAGATCAATGGTTATCACATCCTTGCTTTATGAAATTACAAGAACTTTAGACATGCAACAAAGTGACAATGCAAGGCATATCATTTGGGACCTATTTCCATTGTGGGTCATAGAGTAGAAAGGTTGTCAGAAAACGTTGGTAGGCCAGTTTCATTTTCATCATTAGATGTAGGAAGATCAATGGATGGAACTTCACCGCATTATAAAAGTGTCTAAAAGTTAAGGAAAGTGATAATATGCCTACTTGATGTATGGACATGTGGGGTCAACTATTTCTAGTAGTGCTAGTTGGATGCCAAGTCGTGTTGAGTAGTCTATGGGCCCAAGATCTTAAGAAAGGCAGTCACAACTAAAGCTAACCATTGTGTGACATTGTGGTAAAGCTAGAAGTTGGCCCGATTAGTAGGTTTTGTAGTGAAATGCATGCAAACTTCACGAGGTGGAAAAAAAATAAAAGAATATTGGTCCACATGGTGCTTTCTAGCTGTAGAACTTGATTGACCTTACTGACATTTCTGATTCATGAGCCAAAAATAGGGAAAAGGAATACTTGCATGATCCGATCTTTGTGATTATTTTTGACTACTTTCTAATGAATTCCATGCATAGTGAGTGAAGGAACACACTCCACCATCTCTATATTATCCGTCTACTTGGTCAAAGTGATTTAAATGGTGTTGTTTCATCTTCTCAAGGCTTTGTTTTGGTAAAAGATTGGATTTTATTGTATTTGAATATATGCCAAGATTATATTTTCTCTAGATCTAGATGATTTTCCTCTACAATCTTAAATGGTAGTGGTTGAATTTGGTTTAGGGTAGAAAATATCTTAGTTATGCTCAAGCTATAAAGGCAGTTCTTGTAAATTTTGCTAGGGTTGACTCTTCTTTGAATTCTCTAATATTGCTCTACAAATTCACTATAAATTCCCTTTGCCTCTAAACCTATATGACATTCTACCTTATCTCCTCTAGCCATTGATGTATTGTGCAAGACCTATTTGCCTCTCATTGGTTTATTGTGAATATTTGCAATTTTGGGTGACTATATCTCTTTGAGCTATGAATGATATATAAGTGAATTATCTTCTTCCTTGTGTCATTTATTTGGGTTTTCTGATCTGCATGTGATTGTTAGATTTAAAAAAGTCTAGATGTGTATATCTTTTGGTTTCATGATGGTTCAAGTGTACATGTATGGGTAGAGATTGGTTTGAACACTATTTTGGTGCATCACCCCTTAGGTCAGAATAAGTAGATTTTCTTTCATGCATTCCCTCTCCCTTTTTCTCTCCAAGAGTAGTTAGGTGCATCTTGATAGTAAAGGAAGTTGGCCTTCTCCGAAAACATAATCTCACAGTTCAAGTCCCATAGCTTGGAGGCTGTTTCCATGTTTCACAAGGTTTTCATTAGGTAAAAACTTTGGACAAGGGTGAAAACTTTTGTGACAACAATTTTTGGCACACCCAGTAGGACAATATCCAAGAAGATTTCAAGCTTACTAGTGCCAAGAAGAGAAAAATTTTGTGATTATGCTGAAGAGATAGTACTAGCTTTAGTATTCAAGCGTTCCAGAGATTCATTCTTTGAGTGCTTGGCAACTCTAACTTCAAAAACATTTGGTTCTAGACTAAATTAGTTGTGATTCATGCCCAAGCTAAAACAAGGGCATCTTCTAGAGGTAAATTTTAGTATCAAAAGCTTTCATTTTAAAATCCTAGAAGAAGGAAGACTAGATTATCTTTATCACCAATTAGGAGTACAAAAGAAATACATACCCCTACAAGATCTATTTCCACTCCTCTTGTTGTTACATCTCAATATAGAATACCATCAACTCATATCAATAGATCACTTGTTTATCTTGCACAACCTAGAGCTCATGCTTTTACCACCTTTAATGGTGGGAGTCCTCTTTTATTGACCCAAAGAAGTGACATACCAGTAGTTGCACTTAAAAGTATACCTAAATTTACTAGTGAAACTTCTATCTCTCCCTTGGAACATGTTCAAGAGGTTGCAAATGTCTGTGATATCCATGGTATTATAGAAGATGATGTGGCCATTATACTCCTAGCTTCATCTTTAAAAGGAAAAGCCCTACAATGGTATATGATTCTATCACATGGTTCTATAATAGATTGGGATGGTTTAGGAGCAGGACTATGTAAACACTTTGAGGAAAAAAGTGACTATTTCTCAGTTTTAGAATAGCTAACTACCATAAAAAGAGCCCCTCATGAATGTATGATTGATTTCAATTATAGATTTCAAAAGACATGGGATAGAATACCTACTTTAGTGAAGCCTACCCTTGGTAATGCCTTCTTGTACTACCTCAGAGCTTTTAACAGTGACATTGCCACTACAATTCAAACTATGAGAGAAGATACCTTACCTAATACTTATGAAATAGGAATCAAGGAAAAATATATATTAATACAAGGAGGAAAGTTAGCTTCAAGGTCTCATATGCCTTTCTTCCCTAATGTCCCAAATCGCCAATCAGAAATGGCCCTTATTTCCATAAATTCAACATCACAATCCCTTTCTCTAGTCCCTCAGGCTCCCACATCTTCAAATGAAATAGATGAAATCAAGGAGATGATGTAGTATATGATGTTCAACATAGATAAAGATTGGACGACCAAGAGAAGAAGTTGGAAGATAGCTTCTATATGATATAAAAGGTGAGGAACAAGGTGGTGACTTTGGAGAGCCAACAAGCTCAAGGTAGTAAGGCTCATCAATTGCAATATCAAACTCTAAAAAATGGTAGGCCTCCAAATCATAATTATGGGAATAGTTCTTTTGATTAGAATAGGTAGAATAGCCATGCTTCTACTTCAAATGCAAATCAAAGTAGGGCCATAGTCCCTCAATACAATATGGCTCAAGATCAAGATTTTTGTCCCTCTTATAACTACTCCTATACCTATTGCATGTCTCAAAAGGTTGAATCATATTTGGCTTTGACCATTCAAGAACCTGCAACAAGACAATCATACAAAGGGAGTCAACCCAAGGATGCCTCATATATGCAAGGACAGGGTGATTTCTCTCTTATGAATCATCAAGTGGAGGAATGTTTTAATATAAACTAGAATTCCATTGCTCACAACACTAGGAGAAAAGGAAGAGCTATTGAAGATGCTACCCCCCTCCTCCTAATCAAGCTTCAACATCAAATGTGGTGCCTCATATACCCAGTGCCTCTCAACAACAAAGAAAAAATAATAGTAGAGGAGATTTGAATAACTCCCAGATAATTCCAATTCAACGTCCTACATATGCAACTCCTAAGGTTTCTACCATAGTACCTAATGCATCATTTAGTGTGGTAGAATAGATGAAGAAGATAAATGTGAATATTTCCATGTGGGATGTTGTTGCTACTATTCCCATGCAAAAGAATTTGTTGTAGCAAGATTTGGAAATTATTGAACCAAAGGGTTAACCACCTAGCATGGAAAGTGCCACAAACCTAGTACAACCATCAAAGGAGGTAGAAACAAGTAAAAGGTTAGACCTCCTCCATTTTATGATTCTCTGATTATAGTGGATAAGCTAGTCCACAATTGCATGATTGATTCAGAGGCTAGTAGTTTAGTGATGCCTATGTCTATTACTGATGCTTTAGAAATGAAATATGAACCCATTGTTAGGGATGTATTGCAGTTGGATGGTAGTACTGTCAAGACTATAGGGATCCTTAGAAATTTAGAAATGGCTCTACATGCATGCTCTAGTTGTACTGTGACTCAAGATATATCTGTATTTGAATTCAAGCCACATTTTTCCATTTGTCTGTCAAGAGACTTCACTACCCAAATAGGTGGTTACATATCTTTTGATTGGTCATATATGTTTTTTAGAACAAGATATGGGACTGAGGCTTTAATTAGAGAAAATCCTCTAGCCCTCCATCATATTGAACGATACACCTCTAATCTCATCAATATGAATTACACTATCCTAGAAATGGATGAGAGTGGCATAGTGAATGAACTTAACACTTCTCTAGTAGAGATACCTAATTTTCTCTTAGATGAATGAGCTAATGCATATCACTTTGATTCCATATCAAAAGCCCTTTAGATAAGTCTTGGTACATATTGTGTGTCAAAAAAGGATGCTATTGTCCGTAACCTTATAAGAACTAAGGAAAATGTGAGTGGGATATGGAGTATGTATTTTGATGAATCAAGAAATAAGAATGGATCAGAGGCTGGTGTGATGTTGATTTCCCCTACACAAGTAAAGTACTACTTCTCCTTTAGGCTCCAATTTAGTTGCACTAATAATGTGGCTGAGTATGAGTCCCTAATCCAAGGTCTTCCACTTGCTCAAAAGAGGGGATTACAGGCATTAAGTGTACATGGAGATAACAAGTTGGTGGTCAACTAGGCAAGAAACCAAAATATCACTAAGAATGGCTTTCTGAAGTCTTATAAACATAGAGTATGGGATTTTCTTTAAAGTTTTAATGTATTTAATATTCAGAGCATCCCTAAAAAAGAGAATAGACATGCTAATAAACTTGCAGCAACAGGTGCATCTTGTGATATCTCCAAGAACCTTGAAGATGAAAAGAAGAAATAGATTAAAATGGTAGTAAGGCTTGCTATTCCTAACAACAACACCAATTGGCAAGTATTTGAATCTAATGCATGAATTGTAATTTTCTTGCAAAATGAGGCAAAATTCTCAAAGAGGAACCAATCTAGGTTGCACAACCAATATGGTAATCAAATCATTAATCATAGTTCCAACCAATTGTCTAAGGGTCTCATTACCTTAGAGAGTGTCTTCAATCCTAATGACCAAGCAAGAGACAGAAGCATGAACCTAGATACTAAAAAAGATGATTATACACCAATGATGGTTGCTAATGGGAAAACCTTAAACATGGGAAAGGTATGATCTAAAATTGAGAAAGAAAATTTCATTCATCTATGTCCAGAATTTAATGATATATTTGCTTGGACATATGGTGATTTAAAAGTTTTTGACTCAAGCTTGTTTCAACATACCATAGACTTAATTGATAATGTTAAACCAGTAAGACAAAAGCAAAGGCCAATGAATCCTAAAATTGAGCCATTAATGAGAAAAGAGCTATCCAAGCTGATTGAGACTAATATAATTTTCCCTATCAAGCACTCATCATGCATAGAAAATCTTGTCCCTATTAGGAAGAAGAATGGAGAGATTAGATTATGTGTGGACTTTAGGGATCTTAACCAAGCTTACATCAAGGACCACCATCCCCTTCCTTCCATGCAGATACTATCTAAGGTTAGTGGTTCAAAGAGGTTCTCATTTCTTCATGGATTCTCTGGTTATAATCAAGTGCTGGTCAAAGATGCAGATAAGTACAAAATTACATTCACTACCAAGTGAGGTACCTATGCTTATAGTGAGATGCCTTTATGGTTGACAAGTGTAGGTGCCACATTTCAAAAGGCAATGGACTCCAAAAACATGATTGAAAAGTTTGAATTAGTTTACCTTGATGATATTACAATGTATTCAAAGAATTAAGAAGATCATTTTGGTCATCTCAGACAAGTGTTCATAAAGTGCAGAGAGTTTGGAGTATCCCTTAACCCAAGAAATTGTATCTTCACCACCAATCAAGGAAAATTATTGTGACACATTTTATCAAAATGTGGCTTAACTATTGATCTAGAGAGAACAAAGGCAATATCACTTTTTCTCTTCCTAGTCATAAGAAGGGTCTTCAACATTTCTTGGTAGAATAAATTTTGTGAGGAGGTTTATCCCTAATTTAGCTACCATGCTTAAACCTCTTACAACCATGCTTAAGAAGAATATGGTCTTTTCATGGACCAAGGAAGGGAAAAAAAGTTTTGAAGAGATCAAAGTAGCCATAGCCTCAACTCCTAATCTCATAAACCCAAATTTTGGGAAGGATTTTGTATATGGGAAAACCTATCCTGTCGGGAGCATGCATGAACAAGAAAATGTTAGTTGTAACATGTGCATATTGAAGATTAGAAACCAAAGAAAATACAACTAAAATCTACTTGAGTTTAACAACTTATGCAACCACAAATAAAAGTCCTCACATAACCTCAAAGTAACTCAACAAGGGCACCCATAAGAGGCCTTGTTGGTGTGCTCAAGTCTGAAGGATGTAGATGTGCTCTCCCAAACACAACTATTGAATCCCTTGAATGATAAATGATATACAAAATGACATGAATGAATCTAAGACTAAATTAATGGAGAATACTTTCAAGAAATGGCTATGAGTGAGCAAATCCTCAAAGGATTCTAGAAGTGAGATGGAAATGCAATGCAAGAAAGAAACCTACAACATCATACTACCATGAAATTTAATGCAAACTAGAAATCTAAGTAATGCAAAAAAACTACCAAAAGTTAGTTCTAAGCATGCAAATGCCTAAAAAGCTCTAGAATCACAGTAGCATGATAATAATGCAAATTCGGGAGTTGGAAAATGCTTGAGACAAGGGCTCTATTTATAGGTTTGAGAGAGGCCTTGGGGAGGTAGCATCTATGTTTCATCCATGTAGGTGCCACATGTGTTAGGGAGACAAGTCATGCAAAGGTTAACATTCCAGTTTGCTCACACATGTGTGAGCAAACTTAAAGGAAGGGGTGGGGGGACAAAGGTGTAAGAAGTGTGGAAGGTGTGAGAGGTGTGAGAAGTGTGAAGGGTTTCTCACACATGTGTGACCACACACTTAGGAGCTAAAAGGGGTTTAGCAAGGTGTTTAGGATAAATAAGTAGTTTTAAGTAATGAGTAGGCTTAGAAGGATGAAAGTGATGGGTGTAGACTAGGTTTTAAGATAGGTTTAAGACTAAATTAAATAGGATTTAATTTAATCATAGGTTTAGAGAATTTAATGGAATGGTGGGAATTAAATAAATAAGATTTATTTAAAAGGGGATTTATGGAGCACTATGCATTAAATAAATTTAATACATTAGGGGGGCAAGTATTTAAATTAAATTTAAATACATTAGGAAAGTGAACCTATTTAATTAAATAAGTAGAAGAATATTAAAAATATAATTAATTAGTAAATAATTAACTATAATGTCAAAGGAAATATTAAATGAATTAATATAGTGTTTAGGACAATTTTAAGTGTCTATAGATTTCATTCTTTATACTTTAGGTGGCGAATCAAGTATTTTTGTTGTCTTGACTCAAACAAATGATAAGAATGAGAAGCGGTCCATTGCCTTCTTTAGTGAAGGGCTAAAGGAATATAAAAACAAGTATAGTTATGTAGAGAAGCAAGCCCTTGTAGTCATCAGAGCTTTCAAGAAATTTAGACACCTTCCATCTCATAACAAGATCCATTTGTTAGTACCCCATGCCAGTGTAAAGGATTTTTCTTTTGAGAAAGATATTAGTGAGAGGTGATCTGGTTAGATCACTAAGGTAATGGAATACGATGTTGACATCCACATTACCAAGTTGGTAAGAGGAAAAGGATTGTGCGAATAAATGATTTTTCTCAAGAGTCAGATGAGGAGGTTGCCATGATATTCGTAGAACAACCAGAAGAAAGAATAGGTCATCCAAAGAATTGGATGAACGAAATGATGACCTTCTTGTTAGGAAACAAATATCCTTAAGGGTTGGATAGGAATAAAAGGAGATAGTATAGGATATAGTCAATTCCTTATGTCATAGTTGATGGTATCCTTTTCAGGAGAGATTTCAATGGAGTCCTATTGAGATGCATTGATATCAGCCGAGCTGAAAGAATAGTCAAAGAGCTTGTTTCATGATGGTCCTAATGGTGACCACTTCTCAGCAAGGACAAGTGTAATGAAGATCATGACGGTTGTTTACTACTGTCCATCCTTATTCCATTATTGTCATAAGTATGTAAGGAAGTATGAAAAATGTGCCTTCTTCTCTAGTAAGCAAAAGCTTGTATGTCTTCCTCTTCATTCCATTATGGTGGACCAACCTTTTGCTCAATGAGATTGGATTTCATAGGCCCTATCAATTCTTCTTCTAGCTCTATCATAAGTTGATTTTAGCTACTATAGATTAATTTACCAGATGGATAGAAGAGATAGCATTAAAGGATGCCATAGAATCTTATGTTATTGAATTTCTTGATGGAATCTTGACTAAGTTTCATGCCCCTTCAACCATTATTTTAGATAATGCAAAATCTTTTGTAGGAGCTTAGATTTGTGCATGGGTAGTTGATCATAATATGTACCTAAGAACATCCTCAAACTAGTACCCTCAAAATAATGGATTAGTTGAGACATCCAACAAAAATCTAATCAAGATTATGAAGAGGAAAATTGAAGAAAATTAGAGATGTTGGCATCAAAATTTGATGACAACACTGTGGGCTATTAGAATAACACCTAAGAGAGCCATAGGAAATTTATGTTGGCATATGGCAGGGAAGCAAGGTTTCCAATTTCATTAGAGTTTCCATCCCTAGAACTAACTCATCAACTAGAGCTAATGGGAAATGATGCCATCATAGTAAGACTAGTAGAATTGATGGATGTAGAAGAGAAAAGGAAATAGGCCATGCAGACCCTAGAAACACATCGACAACAAGTGAAAAAGAGTTTTGATAGGAAGGCTAGATTTAGAATCTTTAAAGAAGGTGATTTGGTATTAAAATGGGATGTAGACAAGGAAAAACTGCGGAGGCACTCAAAATTTGATGCTATGTGGAGTGGCCCATATGTTATCACCAACTGCAAAGAGGTCAACACTTTTCAGCTATCTAGGCTTGATGGTGAAGTTCTCCCAATCTTAGTCAATGGGGTTTATTGTAAACCTTGATTTTAGAGGAGGTTAAAAGTTTTTGTACATATTAGAATAGTTTTCTTTCTTTCAAAGAAGTGCATGAGCACATGCATTTTGTAGAGGTTGCAGAAGATTTTTGGTTACTGGTTCTAGTTGCAGAGAGGCAATTTTGAGGTTTTCTGGGTATGTTTTCTATGATTATTAGAGTTTTGTTGGGCAGATTTTCAAATTTTTTTATGAATTTGTAGCCTAATGGATGCTTTAGGCCACTGGTCTAAGCATATTTGGCTTGCATCCGCTCTAAGTCACCAGAATTGTTGGCTAAATTTGCCTTCCCACCAAAATCATCACATTTGAAGTTAAAAGATAAATGACCACTTCCCATTCTTTTTTAATATTCATTACCATGGAATGTAATATTGTAAAGTCAAGAGACAAGATTCAAAGGCCTATGATGCTACAAAATTTAATAAGATCACATGAGGAAAATATGGAGTGTTGTGATGTTATAGTGGTCGTAAGATCGGGGAGCCCAAATTGTAAAGGTAAGATGCTATGACAAGGGGGGTCCACCGTAAGATCATAATATCAAAATGATATTAAAAGTCAATTTAATATCATAAAATGAAAGGTAAAGTCCTTAATTATTACAATATGGTGTAGAGTCAAAGGTGTGAAACATAAAGTTTATGATGGTATGCCAAAATCGTAGGATCAGGGAGTCGTAAGATCAGGAGAGGAGAGAAAAATGCTTAAGATTCTATGTCAGTCGAGTGTTTGGAGGCCTTATAGGGCTCATTGGAAATGTTATGATAGAGGCCTTAACCATTGTATCAAGACGAAAAAATATTAGTGATACGATGCTATAAAAATCAAGATATCGTAGGATCGTAAGGCTAAAAAATAAAGACATAAGATATTACAAAGTTGTGATGTGAATATCAGGATTTAACTGTGTGATTTTTGAGTCAAACTTGATGACCCATGTTTCATGAGTAGTGATTCAACATGAATCCATCTCTCATGAGAATAAATGGAATCCTTTCTATTACAAAGTTCTCAAATTCCATGAGATCATAAAGGGAAATTTGCTTGATTTCAATCTTACGCTTGAGAAACACATAGCATGTGGGTCTAGCTTCTTAAGTAGACCACCATAGATAGGGTGGATGAGCTGTCAGACCACATTGGCATATGAAAGGCACTTCATTGGTTGAGTTACTGACACAAGTTGTCAGTCGACTACATGTTTCCATCCACCATCAGATCTTCCCAGATCAAAGGATTTTGCATCATTTCTTTATGAAATTATGAGAAATTTAGACATGCAAAAAAGCAATAATGTAATGCATGGTATGTGGGACCTATTTCCATTGTGGGCCATAAAGTAGAAAGGTTGTTAGAACATATTGGTACGCCAGCTTCATTTTCATCGTCAGATGCAGGAAGATCAATGGATGGTGCTTTATCGCATTATAAAAGTGTCTAAAAGTTAAGGAAAGTGGTAATATGCCTACTTGACACATGGACATGTGGGGTCAGCTATTCCAAGTAGTGCTAGTTGGACGCCAAGTCATGTTGAGTAGTCTGTTGGTACAAGATATTAAGAAAGACAATGATAGTTAAAGCTAACCATTATGTGACACCGTAGTTAAGTTGGAAGTTGGCACGGTTAGTAGGTTTTGTGGTCAAATGCATGTAGAATTTGTGAGGTGGTAGAAAAATAAAAGAAAATTGGTCCACGTGGTGCTTTCTAGTTGTAGAACTTGATTAACCTACTAACACTGGTGATTCATGAGCCAAAACTAGGGGAAAGGAATATTTTCTTGCATGATCCAAGCTTCGTGATAATTTCCAAGCATTTTCTAATGAATGCTATGCCTAGTGAGTGAAGAAAAACACTTTGCCACCCCTGTTTTATCCATCTACTTGGCTAGAGTGACTTAAATGGCGTTGTTCTATCTTCTTAGGGCTCTACTTTGGTAAAAGATTAGATTTTATTATATTTTAATCTATGCCAAGATCAGATTTTCTCTAGATCTACATGATTGTCCTTTGTAATCTTAAATAGTAGTTGTTGAGTTTGGTTTAGGGCAAAAAATATCTCACTTATGCCTAAGCTATAAAGGCAGTTTGTGTAAATACTATTAGGGTTGACTCCTCTCTGTTTTCTCTGATATTGCTCTGTAAAATCACTATATAAGAAGGGAAAAATGAAAGAGTAGTATAAATATAATTTTCATGGAGTTTAAAATCCCTTACGAAGTTTAAAGTGAATTGTTTGAGTTACAATAAGACCAACCAAAGAAAGAAAATAATGAAGATACTTTTGTTATGCCTAAGAAACTCATATATAAAGATATGAATCATTGGTAGATATTAAGGGTTTTTTTATAATGTCTCTTCAGAGGCGACTTCCAAAATAAGATGAATAAAACGGTGGGAAGGTGCATCTGAACAATACTTTTTATTTAAGTATATATCCATGTGTATGTTAGGAATTAGAATAAATCAATTTAGTGTTGATCCCTAACTCATGTTATCTATTAGTGTCAAACACTTAGTCATTTACAAGGTAGGGTTGTTCGATCATCACTGCGAGTAAGCCATTTGATGTAAGCTAAGCTAAGTGTTGAGGACTTGTATACATTTCAAGTTATTTACTGATCGGTAGTAACTATTGAGTAAGCTAGAGCTCTTTGAGTACTCTAGTGATTGTCAAACTTATTAGGGACAATAGTTGATGTTAAGTGATACAATGGTTGATTAATTAAGTATGTACTAAGCATAGTTAATGTCAAAGGATGACATGATGAAATAATTTATGCTAAGTGTTAGTATGGTGTAAGTGTCAAGTAACAAAAATTTTCATATTTGTTTGGAATGACACATAATAAGATTTAAATCATTTTTATTGAGCTAGAAACATGCTTTGAAGACTGAGGAGGTAATCAAGGGGTTGATTACATGTCAAATGGAAGATCCTTAATCTCTATGAGCCAATCCACCAATCATAAAATTGCAAGGACAAAGTGGCAGGAGAAATGAATCTAGATCATTGATGAGATCTAGAAGGTTCACCCAAACAACTATTTAAGGAGGGTCTATGGCCTCATTTGGGTGTGTGATTGTATGGATGAAGAGCTTGGTTGCATGTGAAGTTTTGGATCAAAAAGAAGAGACCAAGAAGTGTAGTGAATAGTTTTGTGCAAAGATAAAGAATATAAATCACAGTAAGGTGATAATACATTGCATAGAAGAGATATAATATCAACATTATAAGTGCATACTGAAGGATTAGGTACTAAACATTATAACATGTGTTTCAAGGTTTAAATTTATTAATAGAGTATCTTTAGTAGGCTTTTGTAAATATCCTAAAAGAGTACTCACTTATTTTTGATGTAAAAATCCTTTAATCAAGGTAGAACCTAGAAGTTGTTTTAGTCTTTAACAAGGAAGACCCCTCATAGGGCAGATCATCATATGTAGTCAAACATTGTAGCCTTAGCAGAAACACTTTATTGTTGTAGTAGTGAAGACTTTGTGGGTGTCATTCCCACTATAATTTAACCTTCACCTTGGAGAGTTTCTATGTCACAAAATTATTGTGTTAATGTGCTATGTGTTTATGGTTTTTCATTCATGTAGTTGGATGGTGGATCTGATATTATGTTGATGTGAATGGTTACATTAATATGGAATAAATGTTCAAACAAGGGTTTATGTGATGATGTTAAAGATGTTTCATGTTTGAAGAGTAAAAAGTTGCATAGATCTTGATTCCATCTCCCCTTCTTAGTATCAAACTTTCCCTATTAGGTTTCCAACAATTGGTATCAAAGCAATATACTCTCAGAAGAAGTCTAACCACTTAGGAGTTAAAGATCTTGAATAGGAAGAATAAAAACTAGGAAGGATCATTGAGAATCATAAGATTGATGTTTATCTTGCATATGAACAAGTCAAGGAAACAAGGGAGATATTAAGGCAATCCTAGAAGAGAAGGACAGAGTTGGAAATTCAACAAAATTTCACCCAATACAAAGAAGAGATTGCTGAAGAATTGTTTGATGAAGCAATTTCTAGTAAATCTAATGCAAAAATAGTAGATTTTTTGGAGAGGAACAAAGTTTTGAATGAATAAGTTAGAGAATTGAAAAGAGAACATGAGATTCAAGTAGTAAGGCTATGTGAAGTGACTGAATAAAAGAAAAAGGGCGAGGAAGATAAAGAAGAGGCTAAAGAAGACAAGGTAATGGTTGATGAAGACAAAAGATAGTTGATTCTAAGACTTGATGAAAGGATCAAGGTAGAAAATTTGGCCCATATTCTGTTTGACATCATCAATTAGTTAATAACTACAAATGATGAGATTGCAAGAAAAGAACTAGAGATTGCAGATCTAAAATCTGAGAATAATATATTAGTGAATGAGTTGAATGCTGAAAAACCTAAAGAGGCTACAAGATTTATTAGTAAGCATATGAATGCACCATAGAGATATCATGACACCTCTAGACTAGGCTATGATTATTTACTAACATGTGTCGAGCAAGGAAAATCATCAAAGCAAGGGGAACAAAGGAATGTTACTAAAAAACCAAAGAACAAGAAGCCTATTTTCTATCACTTGGGGAAACTAGGCCATCCAATAACTATTTGTAGGAGAAAGAATGGTAAGTCAAACCCTAAGCCCAAATTCAAGGGTTATTGCTTCACTTGCAACAAATAAGGCTATCATGCACATGACTATAGATTAAAGGTCAATAAGACACCAACTACTTCTAGATTTGAAAGTTACTATTATACATGTTAGAAGTATGGTCATGATGCACAACATTGTAGATATAAAGAAAAGAATAATTGGACAACTAAAAGTCAAGGAAAAGTACCTAAGAAAGTTAATACCATAAATGGGATTATAATACTTGGGTATATTGACAATATTGTGGAAAATATAGACACATTGCAGCAAATTGTGCTAGGATACATCTCAAAGGAAGATTTAGAAATTGGAGAAATTTCGGACCAACATGTTTAAATTTTCAAAAGGTATGCCACTTAAGAAAAGATTGTATGAACCAAGCATCAACACCTAGTGTTGAGGAGAACAATGGGAAGGAAAAGATCAATGTTGAAGAAGTTAGGAATGAAATGAATCAAACATGGAGGAAGAAATCTGATGGAAGTAGTAGTTCCAATGGTGAAGTTTTCATCACTAAATCCAATGGATTAGGTTACTCCCCCACCTCAAACTAAAGAAAAGAGGTATGTATGGAACTATGTTTCAAATTGATATATCATACACAGTCCCTAAGACTACATGCATGTAATTCCAGATTCACATAATAGAAGATGCATACAGATAAATCTAAGGTTTGAAGAAAAATCTACGGTTTGAAAAGAGAAGTAATTTTTGGTGTCAAGTTGAAAATTTGGTAAGGACCAAGTGCAAATTTTAGTATGAACCAAGTGATGATGCTGACCGATCAAATTTGAAGTATGTATGAGTGTCAAGTTTCATTGAGTAAGATGAGACAACTTCTATGCACTTAATATGCACCCAATAAATGTACAAAGAATTTATGGAGACCCAATTAAACCTTTAAACCTGTATAGTGGATTTTGAAACTCATTTTAACTTACAAGGTTTTCAATAATTTACAAAGCGAAGTATGCAAGTGATTGCAAAGAGAATTTGTGCAGAGTTGCTAAAGATTTAAGTGTGTGTCATCGACAACACAAGTAAGTTATAGATAATTATGTTTGGAGAAAGTTGTGAATTTTTTTTCTTTTTAAAACCTAGACTATAAAGATGGAATCTACCATATCTACTAGTGTCAAAAAGGAGGCACTAAAGGATAGCAATGCACAAAGTGTTCAAAATGAAGCATGCTCACCGAAGTTCAAGGCATAACCTGATATCACATTGACTAGAGATTCTTGAGGGGAAATTTCAAAGATTTCAATAGGGTGATCATGGTTCATGATGTCAGATCATGCTACATGTGCAAGATTAAAGAGATTAGTGATTATGAGTTGATGAGTGCATATGATAAACTATTTTGTAATAGCAAGTTGAAAAATGAGCACAAAGTTGTGATCAAGAAATCATTAACTCTTTCCCTAGAGTTTCTAATGGTTTTTAAGGTAGAGTGGATAAAGATTGTGTTAACATGCATACATGACATGAAACTAAGCTTCTCTTGGAAAATGGACCAGTCAGGATCACGAAGCCCATTATTCATCATTTCACTAGATACCTTTTTCTAGATAGAGTAAAGATTGTTTTTTGTCAAGGCAAGGATGTAATTAAAAATAACATGAAGGGGAAATGTAATGACATAGGTATGTCAATCAACACCATTAAAGACCCATAGATCTAATTTTTTGTTTGAGTCATTACACTCAATTTTTATCAGTTGATTCGATTGAATAGTGTTGTGTTTAGTTGTTGACATGGATTAAAAAGTTTTTAAGAAAGATCATAGTTATGATCTGGTCAAGTTACAACTCACCCAATTGGTAGAGAACCTAGGAGCAATAAGGAAATGAAAGAATAGTTCATGTAAGTTTGACTCTCTTATTTTCTACATATTCATTTATGCACCAAATTCATTCCCCACAATAGGAGATGTAGTATGGGATAAAATGAAGCTAGTTACCGAGCAGATAAATGAGTTTATTAGTTAATTATGTTAAAATTTTGAAATAGTTATGGATGTGTATTTTGAAAAATTTAAGCAAGACATGAAGAACGGGTTCAAGATCCCAAAGTCAGTAGTTGATTAGCACAATGATGCAAATGTTTCTTAGTGGATACTTATTACAAATATGCTCCATAAATCATCCCAAGATTTTCATGGCTAAGACCTCTTCACTATGAGGTAAAAATTGATGAAGTTTCAGTAGCCATCACAACATTGTTGGATGACAAGATAGACAAGAATGAATAACCTTTTGGAACCTAGGAATTAATAGCTAATATCAAAATGATGATGCAGACCAAGGTTCCTAAGATGGATAGAAAAAAGAATGAAGATGATAGAGAGATCAGAGGGTACATTTGGTGAAGCACCATTGCAAATAATAGAGGGGAAAGGAGAAGACCTTAGTAGTGAGGAAGAAGATGAAGGTGATGATGAAGAAGGAAATGAATGTAAAGCTAAGGAATTAATTTCTTTTAATCCCAAGGAAACCAAAGGTATTGAGATTGTGTTGGTTGAAGTAAAGGTGAAGAAAAGTTTGATTAAGGTGGTTACAAGTCCATAGCTAACCAAAAAAGGGTCACCAGATAGAGATACAAGGAAACTATTCCTTTAATTGTTGAGTCATTGAAGAAAGGCATTGTGAAAATCACTAAGCCTGCACTAGTGTTGAGTGCAACAAAGAGAAAGGAAACATCTGAAGAGGTTGAGCCAAGTAAATTAGAAAAGAAATTGAGAAGAAGGCTCATGGAGAAGGAAGATGAAGAAGAATAAGTAAAAAGGATTGGGTCAGAAGAGTTGATTCAATTTAAGGTTGAAATATATAAGAAACCATAGAACATTGAAAAGGTTGTTAGAAATAAAGTCCACCAAGATATCTAAAAGGGGAGCGGGTGGTGAATCAATTATCCATCTAATAAAACACTTATCAAAATTATTAATCCTTAACCATTTGAACAATATAATTAGTAATGATAAGAAGATATACATGCACAATAACACCATATATGTTAACTAGGGAAACCCTTGATCATAGGGAAAATGCTGATGGGGATGGTACCCACAAAATGATGTACTAATATAAAACTTTCTTGTAAGAGAATGGAGTTTGTTAGGATCCAATGAAATAAATTTAGTACATTGATATCAGCCCCTATTACGAGACTTTGAATCCCTGTTAGGATATTTCAACCCTCTTAGGAGTTGTCCCAACCTTGCTAGGAGTTGTAAAAAGTAGATGGACCTATTGTCCAAACAGCTTCAAGGGCAACACCACCAAACTCATTGTCCAAATGGTCTCTATATTATTCCTTGTAGAATAATAGAAATGAATAACCTTAGCTCCTTCTCTATCCTCTTGATTGGAACAAACCTTTCTGATCTTAATATCAAATAACCAACTTTGTATCCAAATAATCCTTTGCATCACTTACTCACATTTACCAACGTTTCATATCACTTTCACAATTCACACTTCCTCACATGTTACATAACAAACCACAAGGAAAATAACCTTCCATTATACCATATCCTCAAAATAATACCTTAAGTCAATCTTGAGGCTTTCCTAATAAATTATAATAGGACCTCATTAAGTTATTAAGAAATATTATATCTTTTCATAATTGCATGTCACTGCTGGCTCACAGTCTTTACAACTTCATCATTAGGTTGTCTATTATCATTGTCTAACTACACTTATCATGATTCTATCCTAGTTAAAAGATACAAATTAGTCATCAGAATCCACTTATATGGTACTTTGTTTTCTCACTATCTTTTATAATTCATGAATAACTTCTACATGTCTTTGACTCTTTGTCTGTGCACTTATCCACTTCATCAAGGCACAATGTAGAATGCATCCTTAATTGTGATTGTTCTCATCATTAACATATTGTCTATATGACCTCATTCTCTATCTATTACTCTACCAGTCTTCATAAAAATGATACTATGTTAACATATCAAAGACGAACCCAATCATTAATGACACAATACTCTGTCAGTCACTACTAAAGAGACAACAAAGATATATACAACCATGGAGAGAAATTCTAGAGAGATAGAAGGATCAAAATGATCAAGTAGAGAAATCTATTACTAGAAGGGAAAGGCCACAAACCTCAAGACCTCAAATTGAGGTAGAAAAAGAGGTAAGACAATAGAGTTTCATAGTTGAACTAAAATCTACTAATGAGAAGGAACAGAGTGGTGAGCCTAAGAAGGTTGAACAAACAAAATGTGAGACTCATATATCGAGTCTGGAGCTCCAAATGTAGAGCTTGAAAGTATACATGCTGAGTACCATTACTCTAGGTAAGAAGATTAAGAAAAAGAGAGTACTCCCCCCTATCTCATTCCAATATAATCCTGTTATGCTTGATGAGGACACAACCATACCTAATTGGGATAAATATAGCTTGAAATAAGAGAAAATGAAGATTCTGAGTGAATTATTTGTTAGGAAATAAAATAAAGATGAGGTGAGAAGAGACATTTAGTGGAAGCAAGCACAAAAATAGGTACTATAGGACATAAAGGATACATCTTTTGATTATTTTGTTATTGACGATTTAGATAAGAATGCTTATATTGTTGAGAAATTGATAAATATTGTAGATTGAATAAAATGAAAAGTTGATGCAATGGTCAAAAAATAAATTTGAGTAGAGAGTAATGGAAAAGGTAGCAACAAAATTTATTGTCAGATAGGTTGAGCTATCAAAACTTGAGACTAATTTGGAGCAAGTTTCTAGCAATGTACATATAATGTTTAGAAGGTTGTGTGATATCTCAACATAAACTAAGGACATCAAAGAAATAATGGATAAGTTAGATGCTGATTTTTAGTATGGTGCCAATGCACTTAGTATGGATGCTAGTTATAGTGTTGTGCACTTATCCAAGGTCAATTTCCAGTAGGCAAGGCTTATAGAGTTGAGTGTAGAGTATAGTCAAATAAGAGAAAAATTAATTTCAATTCAAGTCATGATGACACCTCATCTTGAACATATAAAGATGAATTTGAAGAATGAAAAAGCATTAGTCCAAGTAGATCCAAAATTTTCATTTGTTGATAGCATGGTGGGTTGTGTAGCAAAATTAGAGATAGAGATTCATTTCACTAAATCCATCGAGACTAACTGGGAAAGGACATTAAGTAACATTTTATAAATTCAAAAACCATTTTTGGATAAGTTCTATTTAGCTCCTCCACCACAACATCGATGAGTGACAAACACATGCGGGATAGTGATCATGATCAAGATGACATTCATGATGATCAAGGGTAGTTTTAAAAATTTTGAAGTTAAAGTTTTGTAGTTTTTCATGTATATACCAAGTGCAAAGAAAGAACATGTACAAAGTTTTCCAAGTTAAGGTATCGATTATATTCTAAGGGGGAGTACTTGTGCTTCAATTTTTTTAATGGACAATTTTTTATCATGATAAAGTATTTTTACCATTGATGTTAAAGGGTGAGATTGTTGATCCCTGAGTCATGTTGTATATTACTGTCAAACACTTAGTCATTCACAAGGTAGGGTTGTTTGGTCATCACTATGACTGAGCCATCCTATATAGGAAGATATAACTATTGAGGACTTGTATATATTTCAATTTATGTACTAAGCATTACTTATTTTAAAAAAATATAGAGGTTGCTAAGTACTCTAGTGACTATTGAAATTATTAGGGACAATAGTTGACATCGAGTAATACAGAGGCCGAGTAATTTAGTATATGTCAAGCATAGTCAAGGCCAAAGGACAACATGATGAAATAGTTTACGTCGACTGTCAATTTGATGTAAGTTTCAAGTAACACAATTTTTCATATTTGTTTGGAATGACACTAAATCTTATCTAAACCATTTTTATTGAGTTGGAAGTATTCTTTGAAGATCAAGGAGGTAATCAAGGAGTTGATTACACATCAAATGGAAGATCATTAATTCCTATGAGGCAATCCACCAATTAGAAAAATGAAAGGACTAAGAGGAAAAATAAATCTAGGTCATTGATTGGGATCTAGAAGATTCACCCAAACAACTATTTAAGGAAGGTCTATGACTTCATGTCTATGAGTGTATGGATGGAGATTTTGGTTGCAAGTGAAGTTTTGGAGGTGAATCAGATAGAAGAGACTGAGAAGTTCTATGAATATTTTTGTGTAGAGATAAAGAAGATCAATACTAGTAAGGTCATAATACATTGCATAAAGGAGATCTAATACCCACATTATAAGTGCATACTAAAGGATCAAGTAATAAACATTCTAATAGGTGTTCCAAGGTTTAAATATGTTAACAAGGTAGCCTTAATGGGATTTTGTAAATATCCTAACAAAGTACTCACTTAGTTGTGATGTAAAAATACTTTAATCAAGGTAGAACCTTGTTGGAAATGATTGAAAAGATCATCAGGGAGATTTTTGGAAATGATTGAAGAGATCATACATAAAAAGTAATGGAACTAGTAAAGAATGTTCTCAATCATTTTTTTGTCATTGATGTCAAACTTGCTACTTGCAGGAATGACAATTTCTTTAGTGATCCAAATTCTATCAATTGGTTGATTGACAAGGAGGAGGCAATCAATAAGATGTAACTAGAACACCTAGAGAAAGGTTGAAGTTATGATATTGCAATGAAGAACAAGGATCAACTAAGCTATTGATGAAATAGTGTATTAATAACAGACTCTAAGATACAAAGAATGGGCACACTGAAACATATCAAAGATGTAAGGTTTAGCTAAGACATTTGTAAAAGCCTAACTAAGTTTATTAGATAGAGAGTCGAGCAAGCTAGTTAGTGCCGAATAGATTCTTAATTGAAGAAAGGTGGTCTTAAAATGCCGAGTGATCTTCAAATGTCAAGTGATCTTTAGATGCCGAGTGATATGTAGATGCCAAGTGATCTTTAGATGCCGAGTGATCTTCAAGTGCCGAGTGAAGATCAAGTGTTGAGTCAAGAGAGATGCCAAGTAGGATACAAGTGCCAAGTAACATAGAGGTTTTGAGCATCAGTAAACCAATAATGTCGAGTTGCTACATTATTTCAAAGATTGAAGATTCACCAAATCTGAGCCGACAAGGTTGTTATCTTGAATTCTATGAATCAAATAGAAGATAAGAATGATGAGTTGGTGGCATAAAACACCATGTAAAATGTTTTTGGAGAATACAACTGGGCAAGATATGGGGTAGATACATTGTATCCTACCTAATCAATTTGAAATCCTAAAGTTAGAGAGGGAGAATCGAGTGATAAAGGTAATCCAGATTTCTATTTAAGGAGTCATAAGGCTACGAAGCATAAAGGGGACGGTAAAGCATGAAAGAATAAAGTTTTGAAGGAGGTGTTAAGGAGTAAGAGAGTATAGTTACTCTGCTTCAATAGATGACCAAAGATATGGTTGCATTGGTATGATGAGTAAGAAGACTCAAGGAGACGAAGCTTGAGATGATAAGCTATAAGAGCTAAAGTGATTAAAAGCCAAGAAAAGGATTGAATTGAAGTCTGATCTGTAATCTGCAAAATATGTTGTAAGTTGTATCAGATCAAAAAGCCATTATTGTTACTCTCTAGCAATTGTAATAGTTACTTTAAATCCTATAGACTAAGGTTGGTTTAATAGCCATGTTGTAAATCCTTTAACAGGGTGACATCCCAAGTGAATGTTCTAAAGTCCTTTGACCAAGCCCATTCCTAATAGTATGGTGAAATCCTTTAACAAGGTCACATTTAACAGTGTGTTGTAAGCCTTTAATAGGCCAAGCTTTTAACAAGGCATCACTTTAGAAGTGTGAGAATTAAGTAGCATGTTATTGGTGGTTTTTCCCAAATTGGGTTTCCACATAAATCACTGTGTCATGAGTTGATCTTGCATGTTTTATTGCTGCATGTTGATTTTTTGTAACTTGTTAAGATGACTGATTCAAGCTTGAATGGATGAAAAGTTTATGTGCTCACTATAATTTGTGAAAAAGTATTATTAGGGCATTTAGACCTTGGATAACTGATTCAACCCCCCCCCCCGCCCCCCTCTCAATTATTCTAAAGAATTCTAACAATTGGTATCAGAGCCCTACTTTTGATTTAGTTTAAAGGGGCTAGAAGCAGAAAAGATCAAAATGCCTAATAGAGAAGTTCCCAAGCTCAACAAAGACAACTTTGTTCCATGGAAAATTTTGATGAAGATACATCTTGGATCCATAGGAGATTATGCCCAAAATTCAATTGTTACTAAACATGTTGATCCAACTAGTACTCTTACTGCAAAAGATTCTAAAAAAAAATAGGAACACAATCAGACAATGTTGGAGATTGCTTTTGCACCCAACTATGCTGAATTTCATGATATCAAAGGATGTGACACTATAGTCAAGATGTGGAAAGCCCTATCAAACATTTATGGAGGAGATCTAAATGTACAAAGAGAAAAAAGAGAAAGCCTCAGAGGAAAGTTTGATGATATAAAAATGGAGGAAAGTGAGAATGCTGCTTAGTATGGTGCAAGAATAAAGGAAGTGGTAAGTGCAATAAGATGTTTGAGTGGTCAATTGGATGAAGATACTATGAATAATAAGTTCTTAAAAAACTTGCTCCCTATCTATGCTATTAGAGTATCAACAATACAAGAACTAAGATGTGTACTAGGAAACAATCTAAGTTTTGAAGGCATAGTGGGTAGACTGACTGCATTTGAGTTATCTAACTTTGACAACTACATACCTGAGAATGTTGAATCTTCTTTCAAGGCTGGGTTATCACTAAAAGATGTTGAACAAGTGAAATCAAAGAAATGAAGAAAAATGAAACATGTATCTAGTGACAGTAGCACTGATGAGGAAGATGTGGAACAATTGGAAGCATTGCTAGCTAGAAGATTTCACAGAGGCAAAGGAAAATTCAAAGGTAAGATGCCTATTATTTGTTTCAATTGCAATGAGGTAGGACATATTGCTGCAAGGTGTACACAGAAAAAATATTACAAGGAAGGCAACAAGTACAAATACAGAAGAGAAGATGATAAGAGAGATTACAAAGACAAAGGAAAGAAGTGTTATATTTTTGAAGAGAATTCTGATGATCATGATGATGAAGTTTTTTATGTGGTCATGAAGGACCAATCTGATGAAGAAGAACCTACAGCACTGGTAACATGTATGAACAAGAATGAAAAATGGATCATAGATAGTGGATGCTCACATCACATGAGAGGAGACAAAAGTAAGTTTGTTAAATTTACTTAGTATGATGGAAATAGTGTTAGATTTGGTAATGATGATCCATGTCATATAAAAAGAAAAGGCTCCATTAAGCTTATAGAACAAATTTCATGTGATAATGCATACTTTTTTGAAGGATTAAACTAAAATTTCCTGAGTGTCTCACAATTAGGCAATGTAGGATGCAAAGTAGAATTTGGAAACAAGACTACAAAAATCTATGACACTGATGGTAAACTAATAGGAAAAGGAGATCAAACAAGAAGTAATTTGTTTACCTTGATATGGATGATGTCTCTTGTTTTGTTGAAAATTTGACGATGTATGGTTATGGCATAGAAGGCTATGTCATGTCAACTTTGATAATCTAGTCAATATCAATAAAATGAAGAAAGACATAGGTTTACCTAAATTAAAGAAGCTTGACAATATCATGTGCAAACAATGTTAGCTAGGAAAGATGAAAAATTCAAGCTTCAAAAGTAAAAATTATACATCTAAAGAAGTACTTGAGTTAGTCCATACTAACTTATGTGGTCCAATGGAAGTATAAAGCTATAAAGGAGATAAATATATAATGTTGTTTGTTGACGACTATTCCAGGATGATGACTATTATGTTCTTAAAGAAAAAATCTGATGCTTTTCAAATGTTTAAGTGGTATGTGGCTAGAGTTGAAAAGGAAACATGAAAGAGTTTGAAATGCCTGAGATCAAACAGAGGTGGTGAATTCACATCAAATAAATTTGAGATATTTTGTAATGCCAAAGGAATCAAACTACAAAGGTCAGCTCCTAAAACTCCCCCACAAAATGGAATTTCAGAAAGAAGAAATAGATCTGTGATTTACTATGCTAGAACATTAATGATGGAAAAGACTGTTTCTGTAAAATACTAGAGAGAAGCTATAAGTGTAGCTATTCATACACTGAATTGTGTACAAGTCAAGAAAGGTACAAATACAACTCCTTTTGAATTATGATATGGTCACTCACCTAATGTAAAACATTTCAAAGTATTTGGTTGCAAATGATTTATCCTTAAAGATGTTAGAAATGGAAAATTTGATGCAAAAAGTGAGGAAGGCATATGCCTTGGTTACTCCACTAGAAGTAAAGCATGTAAGTGTTCGAATACTAACACTAAAAAAATTGTGGAAAGTGCAAATGTAAACTTTGATGAGCATACAAAAGTCCAAATTGAAGAACCAAAGAGAATGGATGAATACAGAACCTTTGTGTATTCCTATGAAGGAAAGCCTGTTGACAAGGATGTTGTCAATCAAATTGGTATTCAACAACAAGTTTTAGTTTCAGCCGAGTCACAACCAATGAATGTCGAGTTACATTTGGAAGCTAAGTTGCAAAATGAATAAAATACACAATTTGATCTTAAATTCAGCACACATGAAAGAGATGAAGAACAACCTAACAACTCAGTGCATAGTGACCTTGAATCTGAAAGATCAAGCATGGAAACAAGGACAGAACCAAGATTATTCAAATATGTAAAAAGACATCACCTTGCTGAACATGCAAGATCAATGACAAGGAATAGACTAAGACATGAATCATGTTTGATCAACAAATTTGAACCTAAGACAATATATGGTTCATTACAAGATGATGACTGGCATAAAGCTATGGAAGAAGATATTGATCAAATAAAGAAGAACAAAACTTGGAGTTTGGTTCCTAGACTAGTTGACAAAAATGTGATTGGCACCAAGTGGGTATTTAGAAACAAGCTAGATGAGAATGGTGAGATTACCAGAAACAAAGCTAGACTAGTATGCAAGGGTTATACTCAAGAAGAAGGATTAGACTATGGGGAAACATTTTCTCATGTTGCTAGAATGGAAGGAGTAAGAACTTTACTTGCATATGCTGCATATAAAGGTTTTAAAGTCTATCAGATGGATGTAAAATCTGCTTTTCTAAATGGTATATTGGAAGAGGAAGTCTATATTGAATAACCAGAGGGATTTTTTGATGAGAACAATAAGGATATGGTTTGTAAATTACATAAAGCACTCTATGGTCTAAAACAAGCACCTAGAGCATGGTATGAGAGACTTCACAAGTATCTAGTGCAAATAGGATTTGAAAGAACTGATGATAACAGCAACATGTACATCAAATCAAAAGAAGGTAAGGATATTATTGTATCAGAAATCTTTGTGGATGACATAGTTTTTGGAGGAAAGGAAGTTCTTTGCAAAGGTTTTGCTGACAAAATGAAATATGAGTTTGAGATGTCTATGTTTGGAGAAATCAAATTTTTTGTTGGATTGCAAGTACATCAACTAAAACATGGTATATTTGTGACACAATCAAAGTACATCAAAGAGATAATTAAAACATTTGGATTGGATGGATCCAAACTAGTCAGCACACCAATGGCAATAGGGAATAAGCTATCCAAAAATGATGTATCGGCTGAAGTCAATCAAACAATGTATAGATCCATGATTGGAAAACTACAATATGTTGTACATAGTAGACCAGACATAGCATTAGTAGTTGGAATAGTGGCTAGATTCTCTACTAATCCCACAGAAAATCATCTCATAGTAGTAAAAAGAATAATGAGGTATCTCAAAGGAACTGATAACTTTGGTCTATATTACAAAAAGAATGAGAAGTTTGAGCTCAATGCATATACAGATGCAGATTGGGGAGGCAACATTGATGACAAAAAAAGCACAAGTGGAGGTGCATTATTTTTAGGTAAAAGGCTAGTTACTTGGACTAGTAAGAAACAAACATGCACATCTCAGTCCACTGCAGAATCAGAATATGTGGCAGCAACAGTCAATTGCACAAACATTGTGTGGCACACACATCTATTGAAAGGAATGAAAGAAGAGGTAACTAAACCTGTGATATTGTATTGTGATAATACAAGTGCTATAAACATATCCAAAAATCTAGTAATGCATGCAAAAACCAAGCATATTGCAATCAAGTATCACTATGTTAGAGAATTGGTAGAAGATAAAAAAGTGAAGTTGGAGTACATTCACACAAAGGAACAAACTATAGATATCTTCACCAAACCATTTCCCAAGGATGCTTATGAATATCTTAGAGGCAATTTAGGGGTAATGCCCTTAACTCAAGCAGTTTAAAGCAAAGAGGAAGTTGTCCTCCATCAATAGGAACAAATCATTGAAATATCTGAAGAATGATGCAGAGGATGATAGCAAGAGCAAAAACTCCAAATCAGTCAGAAGCATGGTGACAAAGGGAGAAAACATGAGATGCAAAGCTTATATTTCCTATGTTAAAGATGCTACATCTTTGGTATTTATGTCAAAGAGGGAGATATATGTAGAAACTGATCAATACATTGCAGAAACTAATCAATAAAAAGCAAGAGGGAGATATATATGAAAGAGGGAGGTTTATTTATGAAGAAACTAAAATATATGAGATCAGTAGTAAGGATGCAGCAGTCAAAAGAAAGAAATAGAAAGAAGTAGAAAACATATATAATTTTGGTGGTAATTGAAGTTGATCAATTGATCAGTTTGGTTTGCTATCAATGCCAAAGTGAGAGATTGTTGGAAATGATTGAAAAGATCATGAGGGAGATTGTTGGAAATGATTGAAGAGATCATACATAAAAAGTAATGGAATTGGTAAAGAATGTTCTCAATCATTGTTTTGTCATTGATGTCAAACTTGCTACTTGCAGGAATGACAATTGCTTTAGTGATCCAAATTCTATCAATTGGTTGATTGACAAGGAGGAGGCAATCAATAAGATGTAACTAGAACACCTAGAGAAAGGTTGAAGTTATGATGTTGCAATGAAGAACAAGGATCAACTAAGCCATTGATGAAATAGTGTATTAATGACAAACTCTAAGATACAGAGAATGGGCACACTAAAACATATCAAAGATGTAAGGTTTAGCTAAGACATTTGTAAAATCCTAACTAAATTTATTAGAGAGAGAGTCGAGCAAGCTAGTTATTGCCAAATAGATTTTTAATTGAAGACAAGTGATCTTTAGATCCCGAGTGATCTTCAGATGTCAAGTGATTTTCAGATGCTGAGTGATCTTCAGATGCCGAGTGATCTTCAAGTGCCAAGTGAAGATCAAGTGTCAAGTAGAGAGAGATTCCAAGTAGGATACAAGTGCCGAGTAACACAGAGGTGTCGAGCATCAGTAAACCAATAATTCTAAAATGCTGCATTATTTCAAAGATTGAAGATTTTCCAGATCTGAGCCGACAAGGTTGTTATCTTGAATTTTGTGAATCAAGTAGAAGATAAGTATGATGAGCTGGTGGAATAGAACACCATGTAAAACATTTTTGGAGAATACAACTAGGCAAGATATGGGGTAGATACATTGTATCCTACCTAATCAATTTGAAACCCTAAATTTAGAGAAGGAGAATTGAGTGGTAAAGGTAATCCAGATTTCTATTTAAGGAGTCATAAGGTTACAAAGCATAAAGGGAAAGGTAAAGCATGAAAGCATAAAGTGCTGAAAGAGGTGCTAAGGAGTAAGAGAGCACAGTTACTCTGGTTCAATAGATGACCATAGATATGGTTGCATTGGTATTCTGAGTAAGAAGACTCAAGGAGATGAAGTTTGCGATGACAAGCTGTTAGAGCTAAAGTGATTAAAAGCCAAGCAAAGGATTGAACTGAAGTGTGATATGTAATCCACAAAATATGTTGTAAGTTGTATCAGATCAAAAAGCCATTATTGTTACTCTCTAGCAATTGTAACAATTAGTTTAAATCCTATGGACTTATGTTGGTTTAATAGCCATGTTGTAAATCCTTTAACAGGGTGACATTCCAAGTGAATGTTCTAAAGTCCTTTGACCAAGCACATTCCTAAGAGTATGGTGAAATCCTCCAACAAGGTCACATTTAACAATGTGTTGTAAGCCTTTAATAGGGTAGGCTTTTAATAGGGCATCACTTTAGAAGAGTGAGAGTTAAGTAGCATGTTACTGGTGGTTTTTCCCAAATTGGGTTTCCACATAAACCACTGTGTCATGAGTTGATCTTGCATGTTGATTTGTTGTAACTTGCTAAGATGATTGATTTAAGCTTGAATGGATGAAATGTTTATGGGCTCACTATAATTTTTGAAAAAGTATTATTAGGGCATTTAGACCTTGGATAACTTATTCACCCCCCCCCCCCTTCTCAATTATTCTAAAGAATTCTAAAAAACCTAACATTTCTTTTAGTCATTAACAAGGCAAACGCCTCGCAAGGTAGATCATCAGAAGTGATCAAATATTTTTGCCTTAACAAACACACTTTATTGTTGTAGTAATGACTATTTTATGGGTGTCATCCCCACTATAGTTTTACCTTCATCTTGGAAGGTTTCCACATTACCAAATCATTATGTTAACATGTTATGTGTTTATGAGTTTTCATTCATGTAGTTAGATGGTTGATCTAATATTATGTTGATGTGAATGGTTACATTGATATGAGACAAATATTCAAATGAGGGTTTATGTGATGATGTCAAATATGTTTCATGTGTCAAGAGTGAAAAGTTTTATATATCCTAATTCCCTCCCCACCTCTCAGTATCAACATTTCCCTATTAGGTTTCCAACAATTGGTATCGATAATTCAAATTTAGTTTATAGACATGAGGGGATGAGATGAAGAAGGGGGGAAAAAAATGTAAATGTTCCCTACTCGTGCCTAAGAATCCAAGTGGAGGTTGCATGGCCAAGTTGATGGCATCTACCCAAGGTTTTTAGAATATGACCAAGGGTGTATGACATATGGCCAAGGAGGTTATAATGTGATATGTGACCAACTTTGGTTGTTAATGATAATCAAAAAATCTTTATTTGAGATACTTTAATTATTATAGTCTTATGTTAAGGTGGTATGTAATTTAGGGAGATGAGGTGGAGAGAGCAGATTGATTTTATATATGATTTGAAACTTCATTAATAATAAATTGAACTATATAAATAGATAAATGAATTTTTCAAATAGTAGATCTAGATTAAGATTTAATTAATTAAATAACTAGTATATATAATTAATCCTTCGCAATTCTATTTTTATGTGTATACATGCCTCGAACCTTAGTTTTTTTATCAAATGATTCATACCTCGAACCTTGAAAATAATGTTATACTGGTATGCCAAAAAATAAGAATGTTGTCCCATACCCTAAATATAATGTGATACTTGTATGCATGACCCCTAGTAGATGAATCAAGATCTATTTATTTTAGATCATTATTTTATTTTTTGGAATATTTAAGATTTTTCAATTAAGATATCAATAAAAAAAAATTTAATGTGCACGTCATGATGAATTCGACTACTAAAGTTTGAATTTAATTAATTTCTACTTAATTATCATAGTACCCTCATAGAGAGAGAGAGAGAGAGAGAGAGAGAGAGAGAGAGAGAGAGAGAGAGAGAGAGCATATTTTGCTAGCATGATATTGACTCATGATGCTAGGTAAAAATTTGAATGGGTTTGATGGCATGAGCATGTTACCAACAATGATCCTCTATTATGTACTTAAAATTGACTATTGTTTTTAAAAGTTGATTTTTTTTACATATTTAAAAAAAAAAAAAGTGAATCAATAGTTTACATTTTAGCACACCCAATAGGAAATTAAGCACATGTGAAACATAGATTAGTTCAATTATTGTTGGAATATCAAGAAAGGTAGGATGGTGTGTGGGGTCGTTGAGTTAGTATCCTTTAAAAATCTCTACCTTAAACAAATTTAGGTAATTTCCTTGACTCTTCTACAACTCGGTAATCACATAATGTTTACCACAATACTTGTAAATGAACGTAACTTAACTAATCTAACATGCATCAACCATAAACTTATAAACATAAATTCATAACACAAGTATCTAGTCATGAAGAAACCCTTGGTCAAAGGATAAATTGTGGTGGGGATGGTACCCACAAATCCATCACTATTGCATTAAGAGGATGCCTTGTTAGGACTACAATATTTTTGTCACTTCTAGTGACTTACCTTGTTAAGAGTATACAATCATATCTGTTAGGATCTACCTTCTCTAGGGATTTTACAACAGTATACTAAGTGTGTACTCAGTTAGGAGATTTATATAAAGACTTTTAGGTGTACTTGTGAAATAATTTTTACTATTACAATGATTAGAAAGTATAAACAAATGATCTATCTAAAAGAAATTTTGCTTGACCAAATATCTCTTCTATTCAACTCTTTTTCACCCTCTAAAGATACTGCTCAAAAATTTGACCTCTGATCTACTCAACATTCTAATATTTCTATCATAAAAACTTCTTAGTAATAGTAGTAATTCCCTTCTTACTTTCTTTCAAACTTCTCTTTTTGATAGCTTGAATATATTCCATTTGACTCCTTTTATAGTTTTCTCTGCAATCTCTAACCTAATTAGGGTTTAGGAATCCTCAAGAATACATGTGTTGATTGAAATAAATGATTTGGAATACTCCATCATTCCATGCTTTTCCTTTATATATTTTTAGTGATTTTCTTGCCTTCGAATCTTACAATAGTCAAATGTATTTCTTTAAGAAATCTCCTAAATTTTTTTACTTGAACTGTGTGAATAAATTTTCTCACTTGGTGTGATTATTGCACATAGTATTATGTGACAATTGAAACATTCCTATGTTCTTTGTTCCACTTAATAAATACTATGTTCTATATGTTATCACTAGGTATTATGTCTACTTAGTTATCTTTGTCTTTCTTGTTGAGCACTAATCTTGATGTAGGAGCATCTAGTGGTGTAAGGGTAATCTTATATCACCCCAAAAAATGCTTAGCTTTTGTTTCTATTTAAAGTTTTTTTGTTTCTAGATACCCATTTGGGTCAAATAAAGATTCCAACTCTCATAGTTCGACTATTGGTTTTCTGGGTTAGAGTTTTTGAGCACCTTACGATACGTGTCAATGTAGAAAATGGGTTACTTTGTAGTTGATCCATAATTATGATGTGTTATAGGGTGTAAGTTGGAGGGATGATTATAAGTGTAGTTTAAAACACTCTAGAAAAAGAATCAGGTCAAAAGGCTTTATGATTTGGAAGTTATTAGAGTTTTAAATTGCTTGGAGACATCCTGAGAATGCTTTTGAGTTAAATTTGAGGCATTAAATGACCTCATACAAGCCCAAAAATGAGGGACAAGAAGAGCGAGTCCATAGGGCTATATAGTGCTTTGAGAGCTTTCTGCAAATCTAAATGGTTCGTCAATCAGAGGCTCAGATCAAAAGTTACGCCTGTTGGAAGTTGGACTACCATTTTTGGATTCTTCTAATTTTACACTGGCTTCTACCATGATTTTTAGAACCTTCTATTTTGGTAGTAGATGCCAAATGGCATATTCTAAAATGCATTCCTAACTCTAAACCTTATTGGGTTTATTTAATAACATTTCTGACATTGTAAAGGAAGTTCTTGGTGGAGTTTGAGAGAAGGTATTGTGAAGGAGGATTTTCTCCAGGATCTAACCATTGTAAGCCCATAGGGTATGCCTTCGGGTTTGTTTACATGTATTGAATGTAGTAGCATATTTTACTAATAATAATATTCCCCTTTTCTCCTATTGCATTCATTCTATTTGTGGTTTGTGTCTTTATCAAATCTCAACAATAAC
The DNA here is from genome assembly GCA_028749045.1 of Cupressus sempervirens. NCBI lineage: Eukaryota > Viridiplantae > Streptophyta > Pinopsida > Cupressales > Cupressaceae > Cupressus > Cupressus sempervirens. The sequence goes on from CM053786.1 coordinate 43,883,688, forward strand.
TATACACTTATCCTTCTCTTCAAGTTCATTGCTCGAGAATTATAGTGACTTAGTTACCTTGTTCATTGGTGAACATATTCACTTCATCTTCACTATCTATTTAACACTAATTAGTACTAGCAACATAATTATTTATGGGAGTAACATTCTCCCCCTTTGACATTAGTGGCAAAAAAATATTCTAAGAAATAACTTGAAGTATACATAACTCCCCATATACATGTGCTTCCTTGGTATGAACTATGTTTTTCAATATCTCTTTTATCAAAACTATTTTTGTTTACAATATTAACTCACAACTTCTTATATAATTATAATACATATAAACACATATCACACAATTCTCCCCTTTTTGACACCCATGTCACAACATATTCGTCAACAAAAAAATACTTACTTTGGATGTAATCCAAATTTAGCAAGAAACTCTTTGTGATGGTTCAACATGATAGCTATCATGATGTCCCAATTTGTCCTAATTAGCTCAATTCTCCTACTTCTCAATTTGCAATTGTGTTGCAAGATCTATCATGTGATCGACAATACATCTTACAATACAAGATTTGAAACATTTTTAAAATTATGAGGGAGAGAGAGAAAGAGAGATCATATTTTGCTAGCATGATAATGATTCGCCACCCTAGGTACAAATTTGAGTGGGTTTGATGGCATGAGAATCTTACCAACTATGATCCTCAATTATGTACTTAAAATTGTCTATTGATTTTAAAATTTGATTTTTTTACATATTTTAATTTTTTTTTGAATCAATAGTTTACATTTTAGTACACCCAATAGGTAGTTGAGCACAATTGAAACATAGATTAGTGTAATTATTGTTGGAATATCAAAAAAGGCAGGATGATGAGGGGAGGGAGGGGGTTGAGTTAGTATCCTTTAAAACTTTCAACCTTAAACACAATTAGTAATTTCCTTGATTCTTCTACAACTTGGTATTCACATAACATTTACCACAATTCATGTAAATGAAGGTAACTTAACTAATCTAACATGCATCAACGATAAACTTATAAACATAAATTCATAACACAAGTATTTGGTCATGCAAAAACCCTTGGTCAAAGGGAAAACTATGGTGGGGATGGTACCCACAAATCTACTATTACAGTAATAGGATGCCTTGTTAGGGCTACAATATTTTTTTCACTTCTGGTGACTTACCCTATTAAGAGTATACAACCATATCTTATAGGATCTACCTTCTTCAAGTATTTTACAACACTATACTATGTACTCAGTTAGGAGATTTATATAAAGACTTTAGGTCTACCTTGTGAAATGATTTTTACTTGTACAATGATTAGAAAGTACCAATAAATGATCTATGTAAAAGCAACTAAGTACTTTTCTTGATCAAATATCTCTTCTACTCAATTCTTTATCACCTTTGGTGATTAATCTTCAATTCCTCTTTATACTGCTTGAAAATTTGACCTTTGATATAATCAACATTCTAATCTTTCTGTCATAAACACTTCTTAGCAATAGTAGTAATTGCCTTCTGACTCCTTTTATAGTTTTTTTAAATTGTCTCTCCAATCTTTGACCTAATTAGGGTTTAAGAATCCTCTAGAATACACCATTGAACAAAATCAATGATTTGGAATAGTTCATCATTCCATTATTTTCCTTTATATATTTTTAGTGCTCTTCTCTAGCTTGGAATCTTACAAAAGTCAAATCAAATTCATTAAGAAATATCCTAAAATATTTTTCTTGAGTTGTGTGAATAAATTTTCTCACTTGGTGTGATCATTGCACATATTATTATGTGCCAATTGAAACATTCATGTTCTCTGTTGCACTCGATAAATACTATATTCTATATATTGCACTCGATATGTTCTCTACTTAGTTATCTTTGTCTTTCTCAGTGAGTACTAATCTTGGCAACAACTATATATTTATCTTTCCCTTTAGGTTCATTTCTTGGGAATTATAGTGACTCAGTCACTATGTTCATCGACTAACATATTTACTTCATCTTTACTATTTGTTTGACACTAATTACCAACATAATTGTGTATGGGAGTAACATAATCCCCATTTGACATTAGTGGCAAAAATTATGCTTAGAAATAACTTGAAGTATACATAACTCCCCTTATACATGTGCTTCCTTGCATGACCTATTTTTTTCAATATATATTTTTAAAACTATTTTTGTTTGCACTATTAACTCCTTATAACTCCTTACATAATTATAATACATATAAATATGTATCACATAACTCTCCCTTTTTTGACACTAATGTCACAACATCTTCAACAACAAAAAAATACTCAGTTTGGATGTAATCCAAAGTGAGCAAGAAACTGTATGTGATGCTTCAACATAATAGCCATCATGATGTCCCAGTTTGTCCTTATTAGCTCAATTATTTTGCTTTTGTCACAAGATCTGTCATGCAATCAACAGTACATCTTTAAATATTTAAAAATACAAGATTTGAAATATTTTTAAAATTATCAAAGAGAGAGAAAAAGAGAGAGATGGAATAAATTAACTTGGGGTGGAAACCATCTCCTACTTAGCAAATATTAGATAAGTTGATGCTAGATATCTCTTACTACAAGCTAATGTTCAATATGGAGAGTACAAGGAGGATAATGAGGGCATACTACTAATCAGAAATGAATATTGGATGAATATAACTATATTTATCTATAAAAATCTAGAAATGTACAATATGTATCTCTCTACAATTAATTTGTTGACACATTGCAAAGCGAACAATAAAAATTGTACATTGTGTAATTAGATTTGTGAATTTGATTATGTTACAATTACATTTTTTTAAGCTTTTACTTAGATAACCAAATCAAAAAATCTAATTATATATTTCAAATTTATTGTAGATAAGTAAAATTATTAATTGGAAATACACACACCTCAGATTCTAATAACTTTACTATTTGAAACACATACGTCTCAAATTCTCCCGAGAACACATGGAGCTCATTCCTTCCTCATGAGATTTGGTCTACTTTTCAACCATCATCTATTATTGACCTTTCTCTTCTTTACTCTGATGGTCCCACCCATAGGATGTCTTGTCCACGTGATGTTGAAAAAATCAACAAGCAAAGAAATTGGGATAAGAGAGACTAAATCTTTATTTCTCTTCATTTTTAAATTTTCTTTATTGAAACAGTTTTCATCATAAAAATCACCATGCCTTTGTTTCTAAATTTCCATTAAAATTTTATAAGAAAATAAATGTTATTATTAGTTTGGACCAAAGACATTATACTATTATTAGTTCTATTTAGTCCTCTTTTCAATTAAATCAACCAATCACAATGCACAACTTAAAAACTTAAATATACTAACTATAATGTATATCTATTTTTAATTTTACATAATTATATAAATTTTATTTATCTCAAATTTTATTGGGCCATAACAATTTTGTTAGGGATGAAAATTATTTATTTCTAACAAAAAATACAAAAATTTAAGCATTGTTGGTAAACAAATTTGTCACTATGAAAAGCATGATTTTTTCGAATGGAAATGTGTGTGGCAAATCATCTTCTCCAATAGTTGGATAGGCCTTTGGTATATTACCTTCCTCTATATTTTGAGGGCCATCTCCCTCGTAATATGTGATTTAAATTTTAAAATAAAGATGAACTTGAAACTAGAAAGATGTGGAGAAAGCTATAAAAATGAATGCACCAATCTACTTTCAAGCCTTCCTGAATCAACTTTAATTGCTAACATGAATGATCAAGAACCACACTTGAAGGCTATTATTAGCTTAGTGGTGATTCGATGGTTCACTAAAATTTACACAATACCATGAAAACATCAATTACAACAAGAATCCACACCCAAATAGTTTAGATTTATAGAAAATAGAACACAAAATGCACTTCCTTTTATTTCTTTGTACATAAGTGTCCTTTATCTCTAAATCCAAGAATTTCACCCATTACATGTGTCATCCATGAATTTATAATCTATTCTAGCATAACAACCTTCTTGGGTTCATAACTACTCAAAAAATTAGAGTTTGGCCTACTTTAAAGATGATTCATAACCAACTCCAACTTTTACAACTCTAACTTTCAATGCTTAACTACAACCAGGAAATAGTTAAGGCATTGACCAAAACCAAAATTGATTTTAAATTTGACCTCTTTACAAAATACACAAAAAAAACATTTTAGACAACCTTAGATGCTCCTATTTTAAGTTTCAGTTGTGATCATTGATATCTCCTACACTTTCTCTTTGATCTGGAGGTGTTGTGAGTAGATGAGTCAAATTCACCTTGAATGATCTGAATAATTTGATGACCTGTACTAAAGTCTTATTTTTTATGATGACCAAACTTTGTATTTTCAGCTTGCATAGATCATGGCTCTTTCTAACTTCATCCAATTCTAGGATGTAAATTGGTAAGTTTTGAATACAAGAGTCCAATGCCACCAAGAGAGTGCTCAATCTCATCATAATGTTGGCATCTAAATTTTTTTTTCTATCATGTTCAATGTTGATCTTTATCTCTATGCATTCCAAAATGGAGGATATGTTTGGATCCTGAGTGTGTTTGCTGATAGGAATACCTTTCACAACTATTGGTATATTCTGCAAGGCCTTCTTTTTCACTAGTTTGCAAGCATTTAGGAACTTCTTGTTAGAGTATATAGTCCATTGATATAACTGATGGGAGGGTGGGGTGGTGGGCTAAATCAGTTATCCAACTATTATCACAATTATCAACCTTAAACAAACTTAACCAGATGAGCAATATATATTGAAACCACAATAAGATACGCATACACAACAATAGTAGATATGCTAACTAGGGAAACATTTGATCAAAGGGAAAACCCCGATGGGGATGGTATCCATAAGATGATGTACTAATATAAATGTTCCTTGTTAGAGGATGGACCCTGTTGGGAGTCTATGAATACATTTGGTACATATGAGTCCCTATTAGAAGACTTTGAATCCATGTTAGGAGATTCCAACCTTGTTCAAAGTTTTGCCAACCCTATTAGGAGTTGTGGAAGACAAATAGACCCATTGCCCAAACAACCTCAAGGGCAAGACCAATGAACCCACTGTCCAAGTGATCTCTATATTATTCTTTGTAGAATAATAGAACTATATTCTACTATTCCTTCCTCTTTCTCTATCCTATCAACTAGACCTCTTCTCCTTCTGATCTTGTAACCAAATCACAAATAACACATCCAATAATCCCTTGGATCACTTACATGCATCTAGTAAGTACTCTTCTTCTTTTCCCACTTTGCACTTCATACAATGATCACAACACATGCATATCATATATCAAACAAGGAAAACATATTTTCTTTATACCATATTTTCAAAATAATTCCTTGATTTGTGCATAAGGTTTTCCAAATTAATTATAATAAGATAATTAATTAATTAAAATTACAATGGCCTTATCAACTCACAATCTATACAAATCTTCACATGTGCAATACTAGCACTCGTGCACTTCCTATCATCACTGCTTGAATATCCTCTATCACTGCCTAACTATGCATCTTCTTATTGCATCTCAAATTTAATCTAGAAATCAAACATTAGGAACTGCTTTCGTAATATTATATCTTTGAATTGCTCTTTGTAAATTAGGTAGAACTTCTGTACATTTTTGACTCAGAATTCACACACTTAAGCACATCATTAGGACATTGTACTGAACATGTCTATAACTATGCATTACTAGACAATCAAACCATTGCCTGTACTATTAAGATCTATTTTTTCTACTCAACCAGCCTTTAACATCAATCATAAACATAGTCATGACCATACAACATGTCAATATTCTCCAATGCTTAGGATACTCCCCCAATGTAGTATCATCAACATTCATACTAAGAATCTACCCCTTTGGCATTGATGGCAATGTAGATGAAAAAACTATCTAAGTTATAAGAATACCAAACAATATTTTTTTGTTTTTGACCAGCATTAGTTGTCCACACTCTAAAAAGAATCTCAAAACAATATGCGCACAAAATGTGCATACTCCTTCATAGACGTCAATTTTTTACTTCACACTAAACAATTCACAATACATCAAATGCACATTCCTACTTCCTTTCATGAATCTTTCTAAATCTCTCCAAAGAGATATCTCTCCCCCATACTTAGGAGATATTTATTTTCATGCACACTCTTCCTCATTCCTTAGGAGATGTTTTTTTCATGCATAATCTTCCCCATTGACATCAATGTCAAGGACCCCAATCTCAATGTTACTTCATACCAATTGATAGATACCAATTGCTAATAAGTTGCTCCAAGCCTTCAACAAGCTCGATGGTCTAAAGACACTATTCAAAACCATATACTAAGAGTCCTTAATAACTCTGCTCATCATAGATACTACCCCATATGGGAAACATCAGTACTCAGTCCAAGATAACAGCAGTGTGATTGATGCACTCTCTGCATCATCTACTCAGAAGTAGGCATTGTGATAACTCCAAGCATACCTCTCAAATACTCAAATGTATGGTTAGGCAAAGGCTTTGTAAAAATATCTGCAATTTGGTCTTTAGTTCTCACATGCTCCAATCTAATGTCCATTTATGTTCCTTTCTCTCTCAATAATGATACTTAATAAACATATGCTTAGACTTAGAATGGAATACAAGATTCTTAGACATACTCATTGTACTTGTGTTATTGCAATAAATGATAATTGGTTCTTCAAACTCAATTCTAATACCCTTCAACATCAACTTCATCCACATAACTTGATTACAGTTATTTTTTGCTACAACATACTCTACCTAAGTAGTACTCCATGAAATACGATCTTTCTTCTTTCTTCACCGAGAAACCAATCTTTCCCCAAGAAAGAATGCTCCACCACTAGTGCTCTTTCTATCATCCATATTGTCTACCAAAACTGTATTAGTATATGCACATAGAGTGAAATCACTCGATCTGTCATACCAAATTCTGTAGTTAAATGTCTCTTTCAAATATTTGAATATTCTCCTCATTGCTGCAAAATGATATTCCTTAGAAGCATCTTGAAATCTAGCTACAATCCAAACTACATTTTTTATATCTAGTCTGGTGTGAGCTAGAAACTGCAAACCTCCAATCATGGAAATGTACTTCTTCTTCTCCACTGTAGGTGTCTCATTTTTTGCTAGATAACTTGTGACCAGTTATCGTAGGTGTACCAATAGGTTTACAATTTTCCAAACCAGACCTTTTCAAACAATCATTCAAGTAATTAGCTTGTGAAATGAAAATACCATCATTGTTCTTCACAATATCCAATCCTAGGAAATTTTTCATTTCCCCTATCATGCTCATTCCAAACTCATTCTTCATCTCTTCAAAAAATGTATTACTTGTTTCATCATTTCCTCCAAAAATCATGTCATCAACAAATATTACAATAATCAAAAAACCATCTTCAACTTCTTTCAAATGCAAGATACTATCTGTCATAACTTTAGCAAATCAAAGTTTTTCCAAATAATTGTCCAACCTTGCATATAGGTTCTAGGTGCATACTTCAGACCATAAAAAGATTTCTTTAATTTGCATACCATATCTTTGTCTTTTGATAAAGTAAAACCTTCAAGTTGCTCAATATATAACTCTTCTTCAAGTTCTCCATTCAAAAAGGATGGTTTAACGTCCATCTGATAAACCTTGAACTTTTTTTTTTTCTGCATAAGCTAAGAACATCCTTGTAACACCCTGCTTGGGAACCCAAAAGAAATAAACCTAATATGTTACAAAGCATATTGTAAGGAAACTCAGGTGTGGAAATAGCTTCCTACACTAATCTCTTAAGGAAAGTATGGTGCAAATCCTTTTAAAACTTTTGACTTATAGATTTGTAAACAACAACACTATTGTAGCCAACCAAGCATACATAAAAATAGATAGAGAAAGAAACACATAACACAAAGATTTTTTGGTGGGGAAAAACCTTTCGGTAAAACAACCCCACCCCTCCAAAACCTGCAAAATGTATTATCTTCAACAAAAGGTTACAATACACTTGCAGTGCAAGCTCAATAGCAACAACAGAAGACTCCAATAGCAACTCACAGTACCAACAATACACTCTCATGCATCACTTCTCTTTGTAACCCGAAATTGCTTATAACATGTGCTTCACTTTAGGGCTACTCCCGAACCCCACTATTGGGGTAGAGTATAGAGTACTCAAATATCTTAGTTTCCACATGGCTTCACCTATCATTTAATCTTCCTAACATAGCTCTTATGTGTCATAGGAATTCATCATAGCCATTTTAGCCATGATCTCCTTACACACAATTCAAGATGTTGACACATCAACATTATTTGCAAGAAGTACATTTTACAAAACAAATAATAAGAATATGAATTATACAAGGTTGAGACACCTTATTCCTAACACATATTGAACTATTTTTAAAAAAGTCTAAACAACATGAAAGTAATAATAACGTGGAAGCAATATTTACATACAGATCAAGAACATGTAATCAATTACAAATACAGTTTCAACTCCTTAAGGGTTCCTTCACATTGAGTCACATTTAATAAAGTTGTATTAATAAGTTTCAGTCTAAATTAAAATTTCCATAATCATAAAATAAACACATACCTAATCATATAAGAAAATACATAAGTACAAATAACAATATGAAAGCATATCTAATGAATAACATCCACTACACATGTCATAGGGTATGTGAAAATAGATACAAGTACATCAATATACAATACAATATCTCATAAGATCTCAAAAAACATGATAAATAGATACATCGAATGAATAGAATATTTAAAGACAAGAGAAAGAATAATAATGGTACCATTGTATCAAGGAGTATACAATATCTGTCAATTTGAGGGGGACCCAAATGGTAAGAATATACTACCTCCCGACTGTGTGGTCACCTAATTAGGCTCCTAGTCCCACCGTGCAAGAGAGATAATGTACGATCCACAAATAGATAATCAAATCATGAAATAATCCTAGGCAAGGAGTCCTAATAGCCACTATATATATATATATATATATATACATACATACATACATACATACATACATACATACATACATACATACATATATATATAAAATAAAACTGGTTCAAGAGCTCAACTGGGAAAGAACCAAAAAGAAAACCCAACATCATTACAATATGTACAAAAAGTTAACATCGATATATAAAATCTTGTTATATTGATGAACAAAACTCATATCATTAGAAATTAGAAATTTGTTGAATTTTACATTTTCATCACAGAGCAGGCATGGAGGCCTCGAAATTAGTCAAGATTTTCAAAAATTTATATGACATGCATGAAGTATGGAAAATAGCCCAAAAGAAAATAGAAAGAAACTTTTATGCTATCTTTCTACCATATCCTCACTTGAGGTACCCATAATAGGAGTGGCTGCTAGACTAGGATTTACAGAGAAGCCCCATCCAATATTTGAACATGTTAAAGGAGTAACCTCCCATCCTTAGCTTGGGCCCTCAATCTGAAATTCTAGTGGAAGATGGCGCACCCCAAACATTTGCTTTGATGACATCTGAGTGAGGTAGTCAAGTCAACAAAACCAGGAGCATTAGGAGCCGAAGTCTACCAGCCTCCTAGTTCACTAACTAACTGAGATGGGGGAGCCAAAGGTGTCTTCACAAATTTTTCTCATGCTTCAAAAACTTGAATACCCAAAATATCAATAAGAGAAAATCCTACTTTCTTCACCTTCTCTGTTAGCTGATAAACCAAAGCACATGTTGTGAATTGTAGGGTCTTAGTCAAGAACTAAAGATTATGCATTTTAAAGGATTTTTGTAATGCTTCAAATGTCATCACAACCTCATGATTCTTCATAAGAATGGTTCTTAAGAATATTCCACCTACCAGGGCATTTTCATACAATAGATCATAGCTCTGCATCACCCTTTTCAACTTATTTTCAGTCTAGTATTCCGGTCAGACCACCTTGATAGAAATAATTTCCAATCTTGACATTGACTATAGGAGATCCATGGCATTAGATAGGAATATGGAAACCAAATTTGAAGGAAATAACACATTTCTTGCGGATATAAAAAAGAGGTCCTCCCCAATTATGGTTTAAATCGTTTGGTGAATGTTGTAGGAGTGCACAATGAACAAAGTGTCTAGGACCACATCATCTAGAGGGTGAGAAATTATGTCTTCCTCCACCACCAGTTGAAGTTTGATTCTGAAGTTTTTAGGAAGAATGTAGCTATGAAATTGGTGATAGGAATCACATTTCATGCATGATTCTTGTGAAGGAAATTTAGATGGCAAGAACAGAAAATCAAAAAGATGAAGACTTAAGGAGACGTCCATTTATTAAATCAAAATCCAATTGCAATTTGTGTAGGGAAAAGTACAAAGCTAACACCCCCAAAATTTATGAATAAGAAAATTGATCTACTGTTGTATTTATTTGAATTTAATCTTTCTATGTACAAAGTACCACATGTCCAAATTGAAGTGAAATCGTACTTCAAATGATGTCAGCCAACAAAATTTTTCTCAATGAGGAAGATTTAACACGATTTTATCATAATCTCACACATGGTAGTTTGATTTATAAAGATACCATTTAATGTTTGGTACCCAATTTGGATAATGCTCGGTGGCCATCGAGTGATGTCAGACTACCCATGAGTACTCAGTTATAACTATGGCCAAGTAGCTTAACATGAGTCATTTCCTTCTTATCTTGGTAGTCACTCATGTAACTTGGTCATTATACCTATGAGTGCTCAATAATAACTAAAGCCAAGTAGCTCAGCATGAGTCTCTTCCTTCTATGACTCAACATATGTAGACCACTCGGCACATGAAACACACTTAGCACGTGTAATCAGTGGCTAGCTTGACATTACTTGGTACATAAGGTATTTTGGCTTGAACGTCATGAACTGTAACTTGGCATTTATGTATCACTTGACACATGGAACACACTCGATACCTAAAATCACTGGCTTTCTGAATAAAAAGATCACTCGGCACATATAACACACTTGACACCTGAAGTCACTAGCGAGCTCGACATTGCATGACACATGTGGCATTCTAGCTTTCATGACATCAACTATGACTTAGCATGTATAGATCACTCAACACATGTAATACACTTGGCACCTGGAGTCACATGTTTACTCAGCATCAATTGTAACTAGGCACATATAAATTACTCAACACCTATAAGAAATTCTAGCTAGGCACCTATAAGAAATTCTGGCTCAGCACCTAAAGTCACTCGACACCAATAAGAAATTATGTCTTTGCACATACATTATACTCAACTTCTACAAATCATTAGCAATCAGCTCCTGCAAGTCCTTATAATGCTCCATGAACACAAAAGAATTTAATGTAAAAGTTGTAATCCCATTACAACCTAAGTTGGAGAGATAATCTGCCATTCTATTACCCTCTCTATATGTATGTGAAACTTTTACCTCTTGAACTGATCAATGATATTCCAAATTTGTTGGAGCACATATTTGTGTTTCCAAGATGATGATTGCCTCTTAATAGAAGCTGAGATTATAACTTGAGAGTCACCTTCAATCTGCACCTAATGGAAGTTCCCTATCTTTGCTAGAATTAGTCTTGAGAGCAATGAATGAGCCTCAGCCATATTGTTAGTTCCTACAGGTAGGGGTGTCATTGTAATTGCCAGGACGTTACTAATGCAGTCTTTAATGCAAGCTCCCAAACTTGATTTTCCAAGAATACCTCTAGAAGCTCCATCAAATTTGAGTTTGACAAAGCCAGGCATAGGTGGTTTCCATTTGATTGTAGATCTATCTGTAGAAGTATGCAGCTTTGAAGGAGTGCCAATTCCAAATGGAATGAAAATTAATTTCCATTCCTAAATTATACTTCCATCCCAAGGAGTGATAACTGGATTAAAGTTGCATCTATTAATACTTGGATTGGTAACTTTTGAGATTGATTTTTCAATGATTTGGAACACTTTCTCTAAGGATGATATTTATTTTCTAAAAATCATCTTGTTTCTTTCCCACTAGATAGCCCAAATTACTAATGCTGGTGTACATTTTCAAATTCCTACAAAGAGGGCATTGGGGTAAAGAATTGGCCAAGCCTGAAATATGTCCCAAATATTATTTTGAAGTGCGGTGTAAAAATTTAATTTATTTAATAGAAACATCCAACATTGGTATGCAATTTGACAACTTGCAAACAAGTGGTCAATTGATTCATCTTCCTCACCACATAAAACACACTTGAAAGGAGAAGTAGTACGGATCCTAGCCAATCTATCACTTGTTAGAATTCTATGCTTAACTGCTAGCCATACAAAGTACCCAGCCTTGGGTAGCACTATTTTATTCTAGCAAAACATGAATGCTCAAGAAGGTGTTTTTCCCAACTCAATTTTCTAGAGAAGTTTGTAACCTTCCTTGATTGAGTAGTTACCATTTTTTGCCATAATCCACATTAATCGATCATCAGCCTTTGATATAAAAGCCTGTCTATCTAAGAAGATACTTTGAAGTTGTTGTTTGTATTGAGAATCTAAAGGGAGTTGGTCTAGATATTTCCATATTACTTTCCTTGAAAAAATGCAAATTGCATCCATAAAGTGAATAGCAAGGTTACCCCATTCTACTTCTGTAACTGAGATGATATTTTATATATTTGGGATTGTATTTAATGGAGGATTTTGATTCCACGAGTCACCCTAGAAGTTGATCTTATCCCCACAATTTAATTCCTAGGAAATGTAATTAAGCACAATATCTCTAGACAGAATCATGAATTCCCAAATGACTGATCCCTTAGGAGGGTCCAACATAGAGAATATTCTTTGTGGCTCGTTGTTATCTAGATATTTTTGTTGCATAATTTGACACCAAACTGATTGTGATTTAGTGTACATCTACCAAGCCAACTTACCACCAAATGCTTTTTTCCTTGTTGTCAAATCATGAATTCCCACTCCACCCAAAGTAGGATGATATGCCATATTTTGGAGAAAAATAAGTGGAAGTTTCTTTTCATTAGTCAAATTTGTTTACCATAGAAAGCCCTGAATAAGTTTTTGAATATGTGAAACAGCAAAAGATGGTGCTTGCATGATACCCATATAATAATTAGGTATTTCAGAAAGGGCCGACTTAATAAGCAATATTCTACTACTAGATAATGACAACCATTTAACTTTCCAAGGGGCAATTTTTCTCTTAATTCTTTGATATACACCCTCCCAAAAACTTTTCTGATTTGATCCCATAAAAAAAGGAATCCCAAGATAAGTGGAGGGTAGAAAATCCTCAGAAAACCCCAAGATATGAACAATCTTGTCTCAGATGATTCTGTTTGTGTAAAACAAGAAGATTTTTTTACTTTTGAGGATTAATTTTCTACCTTGAAACTTTTGAATATAGCAATAAAATTTTCTTAATCTATTTAGCCTCAGAGATTGTTGAGCGACCAAACAGTAATATGCCATCAACAATAAATGTATATTATTGTATTTAAATATTGATATTAATTTCAATTTTTGAAATATTAATATAACTGTATTTAAGTCTACTATTAATATTTACTTTTCCTCTAATTCATAATGCAACTAGAAATAATATTATTAATTTAATTTAATTATTTGTAATTTCTCTCATAAAGTGAAATAGTTATTAATTAAATGATTACAAAGTGAACTCTACCACAACTTCTCTTAAAATATAATAAAATTATAAATATTTAGTTATTAATTTCCCTTTTACATTAATAAATATTAAATTATTTATATGCAACTAAGAGTTTAATTAGACTTAAAGAATCACTAATATTACTAACATTCACTTTAAATGAATAATATTTACTTAAATTTTTAGAAATTAATAAATAGGTTTTAAAATTTTATTTTTAGTTAACTAATTTATTCTTTATTAATTAATTTATTTTCTTTAAATAAATAAATCTGAAAATTATATTATATTAAATAAAAATACACATGCAATTAGTATTTTTACATATCTTTGATCTCTCAAATCATGCAATCATACTATAATTATTTTTTCTATTTTTAGCATTTTTTTTTTCACGTCCAACTCTACTACACTTAGCTTTCTATTTTTTGCATATTTATTTTCACATGCATGTAACCATACTATACTTTTAGCTTTCTATTTTTATCATATTTATTTTCACATGCATGTAACCACACTATACTTAGCTTTCTATTTTTAGCATATTTATTTTCACATGCATGAAACCATATTATAATTAACTTTTTTATTTTTAGCATATTTGTTCACATTTATGTAACATTACTATACTTAGTTTTTATTTTTATCATGTTTGTTTTCCCATGCATGCATAAGTTTAGTTACAATGTGTTTTCTTCTCAATTAATATTTCTCCTTTTTCCAATAAATTATGCAATTTGTAACACACCACAACAAAACAAAAAATAAACTAAGCTACGAACAAACATAAAGAACCTAAAAATTTATTTTATATATATATAATCGTCAAATTACAAGATCCAGTACAAAGATTGAATCATTTTCAGAAATATAAACTGATGTATAAAAGAATATATCATCACAATATATTTCCATAACAATATCCATACATAAAGAGTTTAGTACAATATTGGTGAACAGTATCATTCAAAGACGCTTAGGTCCAACAAATGAAATTTTATAAGTATCCAATTCAGTTTCATGAAGTAACTTCAATAGTCTTCCTTCAAACTAGATATTCAACTTGAACACCTGAAAATAACAAAAAAACATACAACACAACACACACAGAGGGCTCAGTACACACTGAGTTAAAAGCATAGTTCACCTACATACATGTCAGAAATCAACATATATATCTATAAAAACCTTAAAGAAGATATCCAACTACCTAACATAGTGCAATACTAATATTACTATGCAAGAAGAAATACCTTCTAAACAATGCAAAATTAAACTCGCACTAAGAATAACTAGTTAATGAACCATATATATACTGACGTGTCATCACTATGGTACCAAGATACCGCATTCGTATATGGTATGCCCTTAGATATCTCATCGTGGGGTTCTCTATAATATTTGTGAAATAACGAAATAGAGACTTGCCTTGTTCTCCGTACTTAACCTTACTGGTTTAAGTCATAGGTAAGGCCAATTATCTTTATTTATAATTAATCCTCGCCATTTCATTTTAAAATTATCACTGGATTTAATTAACTGAATAGAATAAGTCATTATTCATCTACCTCGATATACGTTCACTATAGTTAATTTTACATACACATCAAATAGATATTTTAAGAATGTACATGTAACTAATAACAAGTCAATTTTCTCATGATATTACATTCTTCATCTTTTAAAACTTTCATCTTTTACTATCAATTTGAAAGTAAACTTAGGTTATTATAATAATAGAAATAAATAATACAATATTACAATCTCGTAAATATCATTAAACTGTTATATCAGTTGAATGATATTTACCAGTCACAGTGTTGTGCTACTTATCTGTACTATCATAACAATCCGAGCTTAACCTCTGAATTGGCCAAGATAATAATATAATGAACATGTGATACCCTTGTTTCATCACATCAATATTTATCATAATCTGTCTCCTATCTTAAAAATGACTTTCCATTTTCTCTAAGAACATAATTATGTCTTATTGCAAAACAATTTGAAAATGCTTATTAAAACATTGTATAATAAAACCAAGTATTACTAAAACTAAGTACAGTCAATCCTAAACAAAAGATAGTTTACTAGGTTAATAAATATCCAAGTCTCCATTGTTGTTTTACCACTGTTTGACGATGAGATATCGCCCTGTTTTAACCACAAACAGCATTTAAAATACAATATTTGAATTAAAATTTGAAATACGACTCACAACATCTGAAATATCTTATATTACATTAATGATCAAAAGACTAAAATGCAAAATCCCAAAAAAAATAAGATGCTCCCAAGATGTTCGCATTACGACCTTGGTGATATTAGAGCTTCTTCCTATATCTATGTTCTCAATATAATGTCTTGGTTAATTGCAACAATTTTCAAAACAAAAATTATTCATTAACTATATTCTACGTCATAACTTGTGAAGAAAATTTTATACTATTACAGAGTTTTTTGTTCAGATAAAATTTTTCTTTAAAACATTTAGCAAACTGTCACATCCATAACCATTATCAAAAATTTACTAAGTTATTGTTTTCAATAATAATTCAACTAAACTATCGATCTTTACACATTTCAAAAATATAATGAGATAACTCTCAAATTGCTTATTATTATCATAAAAAAAAAAATTTGTCATAAGAGATTCGAATTAACTATGTTCCCACTATAAATTGAATATGTTTCATGAGGAAATTTCATACTTTTCGTTACCCTTGAATTGTTATGCAAGTTAACATGACAGTTTTAACATTGTTATGGTTTAACACAAACCATTTGACAAAATGTCTCTGCCATTAACAACAGACATGCACACATAAATACATTTTCAAGTCTGAGGCCATGCCACTCAAATTTTTTTTATGAATTACCAAGCAAACTGGAGGTATAGATTCTCACCAGCTCATACCAATGAAAGTATAAATATGCTTGCTGTTACACAACAACCGACATGCCAAATGCCACAACCTTATGTTTCTTCGAAAACTCAACTTGGTGAGAAATATATGTTTGGGCATAGCTTTGTAAACATAAGTAAAACAACTTCCAAACATAACCCTCCTCAACTTCCACATACAAAGGTGAGTACATGCAAAACTTTATAAAGCACGAAATGAACATACTCATCTTTGCATGTAAATTTTCACAATATAAAAATCTGATATTCCTTTACATTTTGCAAATGAAAGTTACATGGCATTTGCAGATAGAGCGAAAGAGTAGGGTAAGAAATTTCCCCCTACCTAAACAACTAAAGATGGAAGATTGTTCCTCAAACCGACTTGATGCCAAAACCCCAAAAACCAAATCCAACACCGGTGAGCAAAACTGCACAATGTCGACTCACACCATTCACAAAAGACTTCACAATAGAGTGAAACTGAAACTCCATAAACCAAAATAGCCAAAGTCTGAGAAATAACTCCATCAAATTAAACTAGATATACACGTTAACCCTCAAACCAATTCCCATAAGAATGCCGATATCTTAGCACAAAACTACAGATGTAAATCAATCAAAGCAATGTGGCTCAAAAATCGGCCTGAATCAATAAAACTTGACTCATATCAAGGTATGGCTGACTACAACTTCAGTGCCATAAATTCGGCAGTCCAAGTCCACCGCCATGAAAATGGCTCAAACAATAACAATGTTACCCTCATTCATAGCAACCGATACCCATTTAGGGTTATTTCATTGCTATTTGCATATGAGGTGATTTAATTATTTTTTTAAAACAAAACAAATACAAATGTATGCCAAGCTCCACTAAGGTATTAAACCTTAGTCATAAGACAACACACACACACACACACACACACACACACACATAAATGCAACCATGGTTCCCTCAATTTCCAATCCAATAAGAGTCAAGACACGAAATCATCTTAAGGGTTAACACGGTCTAAACATTAAATCCCTGTAGTTACATGTATGAAAGTACAATGAAGGATTCTAATTAAATACAACATATAATCATTAATGAATTTTCGCAACATTACATCAACATACAGCATGAAACAGGATGTAGTAAACAAAGAGTCAAAAACATAATCGATAATCTATCAATTAGAAACCAATAATATGCCACATTCAATATATATAAAATCCTAAATCATATTTATTGCTAAAACATAGTTTATCACCAAAAATGCGTTCAGCATCTATCTCATTATTCAACAACAATATTATAACCAAGTTCTACAAAAATTCAATCATAACATCAAAAAGAAATCCTAAAATAGAAAAGTCCTAAAGAGTAGAAAAACCTGGAGTAGTGGTCAGGCATGACACCCTCCCCCTCTAGATTTTGACTTTCTCCTGGAAGTCAGTAAACAAGAACAGATGAGCTGCTCTCATCATTTTAGTGTCCTCCCAGGTAGCAGATGTTACATCATCGGGGTCCCATGGGACCTTTACCAACTTTATTTCTCTCCCTCTTAAATTCATAGTTTTGCTTTGAATGATCTGCACTGGTTCCAACATGATTTGTCCATCCATAATCTGCAAATTTTTCCAATCAAGAAAGTGAGCAATATTAGGTATATACTTACGCAGAACTGAAAAATGGAATACATTATGAATGCGTAAAAGATTCGATGGCAAAGCAAGTTTATAGGCAACTGGTCCAACCCACTCCAAAATTTCAAATGGACCCACAAATCAAGGTGCTAACTTGGATCCCTTTCCATACCGAATTGGACTTTTACGTGGTCTTACCTGGAGAAACACTTTATCACCCACTAAGAATTGACGGTCAATTCTATGTTTATCAGCATATTTCTTTTGTCTATCTTGAGCAGTAATAAGATGTTCTCTAATCCTTTTAACTTGCTACTCCAAATCTAGCAACATATCAGCTCCTAAAAGAGTCCTGTCCTCCAAATTATCCCAACTGAGAGGCGTCCTACAAGGTCTACCATATAATGCTTGAAATGGTGCCATACCTATGGAACTGTGATATCCATTATTATAAGCGAACTCTACCAAGTGTAGATACTCCTCCCATTTATTATGTTTATCCATTACGTACATCCTAAGCATGTCTTCCAGAATCTGATTGACACGTTCAGTTTGTCCGTCTGTTTCTGGGTGATAAGCTGAACTAAAATTTAGCTAAGTACCTAACTCTCGCTACATGGATCTCCAAAGAGATGAAGTAAACAATGGATCTCTATCAGATATAATCTTTTTAAGAATTTCGTGTAACTTAACTACCTGCTCCATAAAAATTCTGGCAACCATTGCTGCATTATAGGATGATCTAACTAAAATAAAGTGGGCAACTTTAGACAAATGGTCCACTACCACCATAATAGCTTCATGCCTACGAGATGTAATAGGAAATCCAGGAATAAAATCTATAGAAATGGTGTCCCATTTCCATTCTAGAACATCATGTGGTTGCAATAGTCCTACAGGGTGCTGATGTTCAGCCTTAATCCACTGACATTCCAAGCATCGAGCCACAAAATTTGCTATGTCTCTCTTCATTCCAGGCCAATAATAATGTCTCTTAAGGTTAGCATGCATTTTATTGACTCTCGGATGATCTGAATATGGTGCTTTGTGAGCCTCAAACATAACCAGATTTCTCAAATCACCCAAATCAGGAACATACAGGCTCCCTCTAAAAAGCAGTAAACCTTCAAAATTTACTGAATACCCCTCAAAATGCCATTCCAAGATGTTGTCACTGTCGATAACTGCCTTAACATCGTGAAACCAAAGATCTGTAGAAAGGTTCTGAATAATCTTATCCCTAAGATCCATTGTTAAGATCAAAGAAGATAATTCATGTCGCCTTCTGCTAAGTGCATCGGCAACAATGTTCTCCTTCCCTTGCACATACTTAATCCCAAAGTCATATTCACACAAGAACTCCATCCATATGCACTGCCTAGCATTGAGGTCTGGTTGTGTGAAAAGACACTGAAGGCTTTGGTAATTAGTATGCAACTCAAATCGTTGTCCCAAAAGAAAATGCTGCCACTTGGTCAAAGCATGCATTATCGCTGCAAGTTCGAGATCATGAGTAGGGTAATTCACCTCATGACTCTTGAGCTTTCTAGATTCAAAAGCTATAACATGTCCTTCCTGCATCAACACTTCCTGTAAGCCATCCAAAGATGCATCAGTGCAAACCATGAACTCTTTAGCTGAATCAGGAACTGCCAAAATGGGTGCACTAGTCAAACAATCCTTAAGTTTTTGAAATGTTATCTCACACTCCTCTGTCCAGACAAATTTCTTCCCTTTTCTCTGAAGAGACGTGATAGGATGTGCTATTTTAGAAAAGTTTGACACAAATTTGCGGTAATAGCTTGCTAAGCCCATGAAACTTCGGACCTCGGACACATTCGCAGGTGTTGGCCAATCTATAATAGCTTGAATTTTGGATGGATCTACAGAAATTCCATCTCCAAAAATGATACGACCTAAGTAACAAATCTCAGACTTAAAGAATTCGCACTTTAAAGGATTGGAAAACAGTTTATTCCTACAAAGGCACTCCAAAATTTGCTCTAAATGCCGATCATGCTCCTCCATAGAGCTAGAATAAACCAAAATATCATCCAAAAAAACCACTAAAAACTTATCAAGGAAAGTTCTAAGCACACTATTCATAAGGCTCATAAAAATAGAAGGTGCATTACTTAACCCAAATGGTCAACCGTGAATTCGCAGTGCCCATACCTGGTGCGAAAAGTTGTCTTATGAATATCCGCTTCCTGGATTCTAAGTTGATGATATCCGAATTTCAAATCAATCTTCGAAAAGACTCAGACACCCTTGAATTGATCAATCAAGTCATCAATTCTAGGAAAAGGATACCTGTTCTTAACAGTGACCTTGTTTAACTGTCTATAGTCTATATAAAGTCTTAATGAACCATCTTTCTTCTTGACAAAGATTATCGGAGCATCCCAAGGTGAAATGCTAGGTCGAATCAAACCTTTCTCCAAAAGCTCTTCCAACTAAAATTTAAGTTCAATCAGCTCTTGAGTTGTCATTCTGTAAGGAGTCTTGGAAATTGGTTCTGTTCCTAGCACTAATTCGATCCGAAAATCAACTTCTCTTCTCGGGGGTATTCCTGAAATCTCTTCAACAAAAACATCCAAATTTTTTTGCAAGACTGGATGATTAAGAGAAGAATCCTTATCCATGATATCATTTAAGTTGTTTATCGATATGGCAAACAAACTAAAACCTTTTTTAGCACACCTTGCCAATTGCTTGGCAAAAAGTGTCCGCAAAGAGATGGGTCTCTTGATTCCAGCAATAACTCTAGCTAATCCAACATCATCTAAACAAGTGATTAACTTATCCTTGCAATCCAAAATAGCTTGATGTTGTTCTAACCAATCCATTCCCAAAACTATGTCATATGATCCTAAAGGTATAACCCTAAGGTTCATTGAAGTAGTAAAAGGTTTCATTTGAATCTTACAATCAGGAGCCACTATATAAGCATTCACCCTAGAACCTGATGCTAACTCCACTTGCCATCTATTCCTTGCCTTAACCACAAGAATTCTGCTATATGCAACTAAAGTATAAGAAATAAAGGAATCTGTAGCTCTAGAGTCAAATCAAATAGATATTTTCATACCTTGGATATTACCCTGAGCTTCAATAACCGTGTTTTGATGTTTTGCTTGCTTCTGATCCAAGGTAGTAAAAACTTAGTGGTTTTTGGTAGAATCACCAACTGTCGCTTCAGACCTAGCTGGCTTAGGTCCAACCTTCAGCTTGTCCTAATTAGGGCACTAAGACTGATAATGACCTATCTGACCACAATGATAACACTCAACAGATTTTTGAAATACCATATTCTGACCAAAAATGTTAGGAGATGGGTTATTACTCTGCACACTTAGAGGTGGTTGAGACGATTTAGGCTGTTCTGAACCCTTGGAATTCTTACCGAATTTTCTCTTCTTGAATTTTCCACCTGAAAATCTTGATTTCAAACTGCCCTATGGAGGTTTTTGATTTCTACTGACATTCAGAGTAGGTGAATTCATGTTAGTTTTGTATGAAGCCCCATGATACCCAGACTTCATCTCAATTAGCTTTTCTCATTCTGAAGCTTCCTGCATAGACACAAGTCTAAAAGTTCTCACTTCCTCCCCGATATTGGGCATAAGCCCCCTAATGAAATGTTGAATCATGGCTTTATCATTTTATACCCAACCAGAAAACTTCTTAAGCTTGTAGAATCTACGTTCATAAGCTTGCACTATAGAGCTAGACTGCATAATCTGAAAGAACTCCTCTGCATGAGCCTGTCGCCAATATTCTGACATAAACCTCTCCTTGAATTGCTCTACAAAGAGCTCCCAAGTAACTAAAGAGATATCAATGCCTAGCTTCTCCAACTCCTGCTCCCACCACAAGGAATCAAATCCTCTCAAATTCATAACCGTCAATCTTACCTTCACATTACTCAAGTAACAATGTAAGACAAAGCATCGCTCAATGTTTAGCAGCCAAAATTCTGTCGTTGTACCCTATTCTGTACCATAGAATAACAACCCTTTCATCTTGGAAAGATCCTTGAGCTGAGCTCTTGCCACTGGATCTTCCTTGACAGGAAGGTTAATACCCTACACAAGAGGTACTCACACATTTGCACCCCCACAAGGAATGTGGTTATTAGTCTCAATATTATCGAGATGTTCCAGTATCCGTTGAAGTACCATAGCTTGATCTGCCTGATTCTCTAGATTGTTTCCAATCCTAGCATTCTGATCAAACTGATCATCCCCAACATTTCCTTGGTGCCTAGGACCTCTACCATGGCCCCTGCCTCTGCCAGCAAGGTTATCTTTAGGAACACCGTGACCTCAAGTTCCTCTAGTGATAGGAGGCATGGTAACAACCTAAAATAATTAACTGTTAATAACATAACGAAGACGAGAAAAACCATAAAACCCAAGAGTCCTAGTTAATCTAAAACCAGGCTCTGATACCAAATGTAACACACCACAAAAAAACAAAAAATAAACTAAGCTACGAACAAACATAAAGAATCTAAAAAGTTATTATATATATATATATATATAATCGTCAAATTACAAGATCCAGTACAAAGATTGAATCATTTTCAAAAATATAAACTGATGTATAAAAGAATATATCATCACAATATATTTCCATAACAATATCCATACATAAAGAGTTTAGTACAATATTGGTGAACAGTATCATTCAAAGACGCTTAGGTCCAACAAATGAAATTTTATAAGTATCCAATTCAGTTTCATGAAGTAACTTCAATAGTCTTCCTTCAAACTAGATATTCAACTTGAACACCTAAAAATAACAAAAAAACATACAACACAACACACACAGAGGGCTCAGTACACACTGAGTTAAAAGCGTAGTTCACCTACATACATGTCAGAAATCAACCTTATATATCTATAAAAACCTTAAAGCAGATATCCATAAAAACCTTAAAGTAGATATCCAACTACATATATATCTATAAAAACCTTAAAGCAGATATCCAACTACATAACATAGTGAAAATACTAATATTACTATGCAAGAAGTAATACCTTCTAAACAATGCAAAATTAAACTCGCACTAAGAATAACTATTTAATGAACCATATATATACTGAGGTGTCATCACTATGGTAGCAAGATACTGCATCCGTATATGGTATGCCCTTAGATATCTCATAGTGGGGTTCTCTATAATATTTGTGAAATAATGAAATAGAGACTTGCCTTGTTCTCCATACTTAACCTTACTGGTTTAAGTCATAGGTAAGGAAAATTATCTTTATTTATAATTAACCCTTCCCATTCCATTTTAAAATTATCACTGGATTTAATTAACTGAATAGAATAAGTCGTTATTCAGCCACCTCGATATACGTTCACTATAGTTAATCTTACATACACATCAAACAGATATTTTAAGAATGTACATGTAACTAATAACAAGTTAGTTTTCTCATGATATTACATTCTTCATCTTTTAAAACTTTCATCTTTTACTATCAATTTGAAAGTAAACTTAGGTTATTATAATAACAGAAATAAATAATACAATATTACAATCTCGTAAATATCATTAAACTATTATATCAGTTGAATGATATTTACCAGTCGCAGTGTTGTACTACTTATCTCTACTTTCATAACAATTCGAGCTTAACCTCTGAATTAGCCAAGATGATAATATAATGAACATGTGATACCCTTGTTTCATCACATCAATATTTATCATAATTTGTCTCCTATCTTAAAAATGACTTTCCATTTTCTATAAGAATAGAATTACATCTTATTGCAAAACAATCTGAAAATGCTTATTAAAACATTGTATAATAAAACCAAGTATTACTAAAACTAAGTACAGTCAATGCTAAACAAAAGATAATTTACTAGGTTAATAAATATCCAAGTCTCCATTATTGTTTTACAATTGTTTAACGGTGAGATATCGCCCTGTTTGAACCACAAACAGCATTTAAAATACAATATCTGAATTAAAATTTGAAATACGACTCACAACATGTGAAATATCTTATATTACATTATTGATCAAAAGACTAAAATGCAAAATCCCAAAAGAAATAAGATGCTCCCAAGTTGTTCGCATTATGACCTTGGTGATACTATAGCTTCTTCCTATATCTATGTTCTCAATATAATGTTTTGGTTAATTGCAACAATTTTCACAACAACTGTTATTCATTAACTATTTTCTAAATCATTACTTGTGAAGAAAATTTTATACTATTACAGAGTTTTCTGTTCAGATAAAATTTTCCTTTAAAACATTTAACAAACTATCACATCTAGAACCATTATCAACAATTTACTAAGTTATTATTTTCAATAATAGTTCAACTAAACTATCGATCTTGACACATTTCAAAAATATAATGAGGTAACTCTCAAATTTCTTATTATTATCATAAAACAAAATTTCTGTCATAAGAGATTCGAATTAACTATGTTCCCACTATAAATCAACTATGTTTCATGAGGAAATTTCATACATTTCGTTACCCTTGAATTGTTATGCAATTTAACATGACAATTTTAACATTGCTATGGTTTCACACAAACCATTTGACAAAATGTCTCCGCCCTTAACAGCAGACACGCACACATAAATACATTTTCAAGTCCGAGGCCATGCCTTTCAAAAATTTGTTATGAATTACCATGCAAACTAGAGGTATAGATTCTCACGAGCTCATACCAATGAAAGTATAAATTTGCTTGCTGTTACACAACATCCGACGTGCCAAATCCCGCAACCTTATGTTTCTCCCAAAACTCAACTTGGTGAGAAACATAGGTTTGGGCATAGCTTCGTAAACATAAGCAAAACAACTTCCAAACATAACCCTCCTCAACTTCCACATACAAAGGTGAGTACATGAAAAACTTTATAAAGCACGAAATGAACATACTCATCTTTGCATGTAAATTTTCACAATATACAAATATGATATTCCTTTACATTTTGCAAATGAAAGTTACATGGCATTCTCAGATAGAGTGAAAGAGTAGGGTAAGAAATTGCCCCCTACCTGAACAACTGAAGATGGAAGATTGTTCCTCAAATCGACTTGATGCCAAAATGCCAAAAACCAAATCCAACATCGGTGAACGAAACTCCATGATGTCGACTCACACCATTCACAAAAGACTTCACAATAGAGTGAAACTTAAACTCCATAAACCACAATAGCCAAAGTCTGAGGAATAACTCCATCAAATTAAACCAGATATGCACGTTAACCCTCCAACCAATTCCCATAAGAATGCCGATATCTCAGCACAAAACAACAGATGTAAATCAATCAATGCAATGTGGCTCAAAAACTGGCCTGAATTAGTAAAACCCGACTCATATCAAGGTATGGCAGACTGCAACTTCAGTGCCATAAATTTGGCAGTCCAAGTCAACCGCCATGAAAATGGCTCAAACAATAACAATGTTACCCTCCTTCATAGCAACCGATACCCATTTAGGGTTATTTCATTGCTATTTGCATATGAGGTGATTTAATTATTTTTTTAAAACAAAACAAATACAAATCTATGCCAAGCTCCACTAAGGTATTAAACCTTAGTCATAAGACAACACATATATAAACATATATATATATATATATATATATATATATATATGCAACCATGGCTCCCTCAATTTCCAATCCAATAAGAGTCAAGACACGAAATCATCTTAAGGGTTAACACGGTCTAAACATTAAATCCCTATAGTTACATGTATGAAAGTACAATGAAGGATTCTGATTAAATACAACATATAATCATTAATGAATTTCAGCAACATTATGTCAACATACAGCATGAAACAGAATGTATTAAACAAAGAGTCAAAAACATAATCGATAATCTATCAATTAGAAACCAATAATATGCCACATTCAATATATATATAATCCTAAATCATATTTATTGCTAAAACATAGTTTATCGCCAAAAACACGTTCAACATCAGTCTCATTATTCAACAACAATATTATAACCAAGTTCTATACAAATTCAATCATAACATCCGAAAGAAATCCTAAAACAGCAAAGTCCTAAAGAGCAGAAGAACCTGGAGTAGTGGTCAGGCATGACACAATTAAATTATTTTAGATATAAGAATAATATTTATCTATATTTAAAAAATTCATGGTAATCACATAATTCTAATGAAAAATTTAAAGTTGAAATAGTAACTGTTCAATTTATTATTTTCTTCCAATTTTCAATAATCAAAATTTTCGTTATATTAGAAAGGGGTTTATAAGAATACAGTCACAATAATTTTCTACAATTTTCTATAATTTTCCTCGGTCAAGTTTTCTTAATTAATAAGTTTTCCATTTCAAAATCCACAACATAATTCTTTATTCAACAGTCAATACAATAAATTAATAAACAATATGCAAACACTTAGGAAGATACAAAGTAGGCAAATCTTTCAAAAAAATTCTATAATGGGTTTTCAAACGCTACATCAAAACCATAGCTAAAATTTGAGACAATCTATGAATTCATGCAAATCCAAACCCTCTGAAACTTACAACAATTCTTTTGATCCAATTCTAACTTTTTCTTCCCAGACCCATGTATCTAGAAATGAGCTCTAATTTCTTTTAAAAGAGTTTTTCCTCCCAAATCAAGGCTTTGATCATGCAATCATGCAAACATCTTTTGTCTTTGATTACTATATTTTAATTTTCATCCACACTTTGAGAAATTTAATTAAAATAATATTTATTGAATTAAAGCATTCTCTCCCTTATTAAATCATGTGGCATTTTTAATATAATATTTATTAATTTAACTAATAATATTATTTAGAATTCATTAAAAAAACTCTTAAATAAGTTATTATTAAATTAAATAAATATAAATACACCTAAATTATAACTTTAATCAAATCTTTTAAATTTAATTCTTAAAATATTCTTTTATATTTTATTTTCCTCCACTTATTAATCAGTGCAAGCACTAATTAAAGCATAATTTATTATTTAAATTAATAATAATTAAAGCTCATAGTTGAAATGACACTCTAATTTAATTATTATTAAATAAATAATTAAAATAAAGTAATATTAAATGTTTAATATTTTAATATTTTAACTATCTCTTTTTATCCAACTTCTTAAATTAAAATTTTTAATTAAATCTTTTAACCTGAAGTACATGTTTAATTAATTGATAATTAATTAAATATCATCATATTCTAATTTCTCTTTAACCAATTTTATAAATTTAGATTTTTAAATTAAAACACAAATATAATTAGTTTTTTTTAATTAATTAAATATTCTCATGCTTTAATATTTTCTTTTTAATCAAATAATATTTAATAATTGTCAATATTATATGATTAATCAAAATATTATAATTGAATTACTTACCCAATAAATTACATAGAGAAATCCACATAAAAACAACATTACCAAAATAGACCGAAATTCAAAATCAAACAACACTGACAAAGATAAACTCATGGGTTTTAAAAAGGGTGGAAGGTGGAAAGTTAGTTACAAGTCTTCCTTGCAAGACAAGTATTTAGGCTATGGTTGGGATTGGACCTAAACATTATTTCCCCTTTCTTACCATTGAGCTATTGTGATAGGGCATACTCATCCTAAGAATTGAGGGAAGTTGATGCCCAGTACTTACATTCTGCATAAAAGATGAGCATGTACATGTATATAAATATATCTAAACTAAACAAGCAATGATAGGGAGTTGCGTGTAGATCCCGACTAGAAAGTGACTATGACTCTCTCCTTTAACCACATCAAACACGACAAACATAAAAATAAAATAAATACACACACCATACACATGCAAGTATGGTGTAAGTACCATAATAGTTTATAAGTCAAACATCAAATGCTCATATAAAATAATGCATTGTTATGAATATGAAGTAATCATCATTAAAGCATCATCTAACATTGCTATGAAAGAAATCACATTTATTAACTACAAATTATTAAATCTTCATTAATGCACTAGTAACCATAACCATTAAACAACACATGAAAAATAGTCAACTAAGTAATCATCATTGATATATCTCTAGTCCAAGTTATGAAATAATATCCTTGAAACTAACACATCCATGAAATAGGCATAAAAGAGTTTGGTAAATATAATTGAAAAGAAAACTATAGGTGGCCACTACGTCCACCACCCCTAGAATTAGGCTTACTCTTGGAAGCCTACTGCAATGACTAGGGTAACTAAAAGTCAAAGAGTGCTATCCACCATGTCAAACAAAAGGATCATTTAAGAAACTAATACCAAAAACGTTAACTACGTGTACACTTTCAATCACTTAGAGAAATATGATTCTAGTTTAATAATAAATCAAAAAGCATATTGATCCAACATTCATCTTTTTAACAAATACTGGAATAGATCCCCTAAAACACTCCAAACAAAAGATCAACATCTCTAGTTTTGTTGGAAAAACATAAAATTTGCAATGCATAAATATAAATCAAAAGGAAAGAACATAAATGTTATGAGTTTCCAAGTTTCATGTTCAAAAGTCATACTACTACTATTTATTTTTTGTTCAAACTATTTAGGTTCAAGTTTGTAATAGATACCTATAACAATTCAAGTTTTTTTTTAGTTCAACTAGTTAACAACTAGTGGTGTTCCAATATACCCAGAGCTCCGAATATAAAAACTCAAGCTCTAATACCAGATGTAACGCCCCACTCAGGAATCCAAAAGAAATAAGTCTAATATGTTACAAAGTTTACTGTACTATTTTTTTTTAAAGTCTAAGCAACATCAAAGTAATAATAATGTGGAAGCAATATTTACATACACATCAAGAGCATGTAATCAATTACAAATGCAGTTTCAATTCCTCAACGGTTCCTCCACGTTGAGTCATATTTAATAAAGTTTTATTAATAAGTTTAAGTCTAAATTACAATGTCCATAATCATAAAATAATAGCATACATAATAATATAAGCAAATGCATAATTACAACTAACAATATGAAAGCACATCTAATAAATAGCATCCACTGCACGTGTCACAGGGTATGTGAAAATAGATATAAGTACATCAAAAATACAATATCCCATAGAATCTCAAAACACATGATACATAGATGCATGAAATGAATAGAAGTCTTAAAGATAAGAGAAAGAATGATAATGTTACCACTATATCAAGGAGCATCCAACATTTGTCAATCTAAGGGGGACCCAAATAGTAAGAATACACTACTTCCCAACCGCATGGTCACCTAATTAGGCTCCCACTCCCACCGTGCAGGAGAGATAATGTACGATCCACACAAAGATAATCGAGTCATAAAATAATCCTAAGTAAGAAATCCTAATAGCCAAAACTACCTGAAGGGTAACACAAACTACTCAAGAAGAAAATATAATCAAAATTGAAAGGACACTCATCCAATACCAACACCACATACCAAGTCAATATACAAATACCAAGACCAAAAATATAAAACTACCTAAAAATCAATGTCAAGTGTCACAACCATAATGACCAATAGATAACAACTATTGTCAATAAAAGTAAACTACCAATCACTAACTCCAACAATACAAACATCACCAATAAATAACTGAGCATTCATTAATAAAAGTCAATTGTCAATAATAAATAACATTCAATCAATGAGTAACAACTCAAAATAAATGCACCATCAAAAGTAATATCCACAAGAACACCACTAGAGGCAAATATTAAAAAATCATGAAGGAAACTTAGGCTACATACTATAGAGTGTCATCACATGAGCCAACTCTAAAGTGACCTTGGCAGTCTCTCAAGGTCCCGCCCCCCTAGTGATTCTATGTAGAACTAGAATACCCTCTCATGATGATGAGGAAACTAGTCATACCTCTCAAGGTATCATCTCCCTCTCATCCTTAGTCTATACAAGCACTCAAGGCATGGATGAACAAAAATCTCTAACTTATTTTTTTTATGTATCTCAAGGAATAGGTCTAGGCAAGATATTTTAATTACTATGTTATCACTTGTTACACAACTTACAATGAGTTTCCCTGCCAGCCACTTTGGGCATCGACCCCCATTGCAAGCCATTCCCACAAACATGCACCTAGACTACCTTCTCAAAAATCACAAACCACAATAGTGTCCCATACCACAAATAGTAATATTGATCGAATGTGGTTCCTTAATAGACAACCCAAAAAATAATATTGGTTCGCAAAACCCAAATTCTCATAAATGTTCTATAGCATAAAGCTCATAAAACATAAATCTTAGTTCAAGTAATAAAGTTTATCATGACATCCAGTCAAATAATCATAAAAAAAATTTCAAAACTGCCTCTAATTCACATCCTAACTTGGCCAACTAAACAATCCACAAAGAAAAACAATCATGAAAATAAACATCATAAGACTATAAATAGAATATTAGAAAACACACAGTTTTCAGCTACATGATTTAAATCCACCAATTTCTCTTGTTTACTTTGGGTTATAAGGATGTGTTTAGAAATAAAGTAAGAATATATATATATATATATATATATATATATATATGTTAATATAAATTGTTATGCTAATATACTTATTTAAAACAATAAATATTTAAATACCCAATCTTTTTGTACATATAAAATATCATGCAATATTATCATATTATCATATTATTAATTTAAATTATCTTAAATCATAAATGATTTAATTAATAACATAAATGTATATTATTTGTATTTAAATATTGATATTAATTTTAATTTCTAAAATATTAATATGACATTATTTAATTCTAATATTAATATTTACTTTTCCTTTTATTCGTAATGCAACTAGAGATAAAATTATAAATTTAATTTAATTATGTACAATTGCTTTGATAAAGTCAAATATTTACTAACCATATGATTACAAAGTGAACTCTACCACAACTTCTCTTAAAATATAATAAAATTATTACGCCAAGAGGCGTAACCTACAGTGGTAGAATGGGGGGAATTGAAGTGTTGTGACTGTGTTAATGTTAACTTTTTAATATTAAAATTTAGAGCTGACTACATGTGAATTATTTTTAATGAATCATTGCATCCCATAAAAGTAATGATATAAATATAGCTTCCATATTCATGCTGAAAACCAAACCTCGATTGAACAATATTTCAATGCCAAAAGAGTGAAAGTCCGCACCTGAAATAGAGAAGTGCTTTGGTAAAGAGTACTAATTCGCTTATTTTCTTGGGGTTCCTTCTGATTTGTAATCAAAAGTAAATTTAAACAATAAAAGTATATTGCTGCATCTTTAGCTCTTAGCAAGCTTATTCAATATGTATCAGGTTTTTCTTTTGATTTTGTAGAAAGGTGAAATCAATTTACTAATTAAGATAAAGCAACAAAGAATTGTTCATAGATTCTGTAATTGCTCTCTTTAGTCCTTTCTAACAAATTTTAAAGTGCACATGTGAAAAACCAACTATGCTATTCAATTAAAAAAAAATCACTTCACAAGCACACCAATGCCATCGATTTTGGAAAATATTTCCCAATGGATACTAATTCTTACGATTGAAAGTCATAGTTCATTCTTGAAGCTCATGTAGAGGCATAACAAACTTTGTCCATTTATAGTTATGCAATGAAATCTGAATGGTTTTCTATGAATGTAGTATAGTTTCAAAATTCAAATTAGGGCAAAACTTGATATATTCTATCTAGTTTCTTAGTATATCATTTTTATCCACACTTATTGAAAATCATAGACATCTAATAATTTATGTAGATTTTCAAATTTTGATGTCTTCATAATTCTTATTATTTTTGTTCTACCCATATTGTATGATTTGAAGTGATTTGGTTTTGTATTATCTATTTAAGGTTTTGACGAGGAAGTTTGTAAGGCAATGTGACGCTTAACAAAGAATTATGCACTTAAGAATTCATAAACATTGTTTAACTGTTTCACTTGATTGTATTATCTTTTCCAAATGAAAGATTTATTTTCATGCTGTCTAAGTAGTATGTAACCAAACTGTTAATAAACATATATTATGACTTGATAGAAAGATTGGGGAAAAAATATCTAACGATATGAAGTGACACTGCTTTTTTGGCCAGCAAATTCGTGGATGTGGGGGACCTTTGTTAGAGGTTTAGAGATTAGAAATTTAAATGCACATCCATCTAAATTTAAATCATGATTAAGTCACATGATAACCAATTATACTCAAACACCAATTTTATTGGCCAACCTAATTCAAAGGCTCAGCCGGGAAAGAATCAGGAAGAAAACTCAACTTCGTTGCCAAACCAACAAAGTTTTGAGATACAAATTACATAGGATTTTCAATCCTAAATTACAACACTTAAATGAAATTTCCTTCATGACCCTCAACGAAGGTTCCATATCCAATTTAGCAACACATTTCTACAAACCGTGGAGGAAACAAAATCTGATCAGGTGATAACAAGCATGTCCAAGAAACAATTCAAACATGCATACTCATACAAGGTTTTCACAAAGGGATTCACAATGAATCAAAACTAGGGAAAGGTGGATTCTTCCAACCAGGAGAAGTCAAGAACAACCCAATCAGATGCCCAATCGGGGCTATATACCAAGAACTTTCATTCTTCCATTTCAACATACCATAATCATAAAAGGTTTGTGTTGACAGGTAGGGGCCCATAACACCCTACCCTTTCTCCCTCTTCTCATCCCGAGAAGAGACTCTACACTGGTTGGAGTCCAACTAAACAGACCTTTCCCAAAATTGGTCACTTCTGCCCTCTCCAAGGGTGAGTAATACCAAAACACCCATGCAAGAAAAATCTCAAAATTGCAAACATAAACATGAAAGGAAATCATCCAAAAATAACATGGTTTTCAAATATTCCCAACATACCCACAAACATACAACCATTTAAACAACAACAAGGTAGCATAAGCATGAAACAAGAATGAAATCTGAACAAGGGACATGAGAATTCCAACCTTCACAAAGAGGTAATGGAAATGAACAATTTTGAGAAGAGTTTCCTTCTCCTCGCTTCAATCTTCAAGAACTCCTCTCTAAATGTAGAGATTGGGTAACAACCTCCACAAGTCCAAGAAGGGCCTCTAAATAAGCCTCAAACTCAACCACTAAAAGGAGCAATAACTACTTCCACCCACTAGCGATTCTAAAAACTCCTAACTCAACCCACACTATGGTTAAAGACTAAGTGGAGGTGAGGTGAGGTGACTCAAGATAGCCATGGTCAATTTTTACACAAAGGCAAAATGAGACTTTTTGAGTGGCCTCAAAAGTTAATAAAAGGGGCTTAGGGGATGGAAAAGACCCCTAACCCATATTCATGCCCTTTGGGTATAATAATTTCATGTTTTAAGCCTTAAAAAAAAATTTTAGAGCCAAACAAAATCTAGGTATAAAATAGGACCATCTAACAACTCTAACAATACAAATTAAGCACTAATCTAGATTAAGGGATGACTAACCTCAATTAAGAACCAAATATAAAACTGACACTAACTTAAAACAACTTGGGTCCAAAGGTTACAAAACTAACCCTAATTAGCACACTAGAGAACATAAACAATTTACGAGTGTCAAGCAACACTAAAAGAACATAGTTACGAACATTAACATTAACTAAACATAGAGGGATACATACACACATCTCATAATACAATACTTGAATTACGAACAACAAGGTTTCAAAAATAATACATAGGGATCAGTTATGTTCCTCCATTAGTTTCTTTGGCTAAAATATCTGCACACTCATTGCACACATCAATAGTCCTGAAAACCACATGTACATATGTATATATATATGTATCAAGAATCACATAAATTAAAACATTCATCTATAACAAAAATCAGGGTTCCTCTCATCTTATTCAATTCTTAACCATTTAAAATATCTTAAACCAAAATGTTAATCCTACCTTTTACTTAATTCATCGACATACATATACATAAAACATTAAATGACGAACATCAAATATCTGAAAATAACATCACACAACATGAAATAATATGATATGTTCAAGTATCTGATAATGTCTCGACATCTCAAGTCGTGAGTAACAAAAAGATAAATTAACAACTAAGGCTACGAAGGGTCGGGGCGAGGCCTCACAGAAATCAATAGTGGTATTTTTGCTACTTGGAATCTGTTCCATCCTTTGTCCCTTCCTTTGGCCCAATGCATGAAGAGATCTGACAGATTTTTAATTTAGATGTGATGGTTTTTAATTTAGATATCATCATGATAGAAAAACTATAGTTTCACAATCTACTACATATCTTATTTTGACTAATGGAGGCATGCTCAGTAATCTTTATTCTATAGCACATGTAAAATGTCGATTCAAATTCTGTGATATTTCTTAGACATATCAGCTTTAGATTAAATTTACCTATTCTGGCAAGGAATTCCCTCTTGGATTAATTTTCCATTGAATCCAGACTTACCAATTGTACTTTCATAAATATGGAATATCTTCACAAATTGGCTAAAAAAAATTCAAAACTTAATAAAGCTATAATTGTATGATTTATAATCTTGACAAGCTCAATTGTTATGATTTTTAAACTATTGTATTATAATTTTAAAAAACAATAAAAGTATATTGTTGAATGTTGAATTGTTTATTCTAAATTTCTGAGGTTGAAAGGCTAAAGTTCTTCAATATCCTTCTTATCACTTTCTCGGTTGGCAATATGATGTTATACAGGTCATATTAAAGTTTAAATATTGGTAGCCATCTCTCTCAATTATTTTTTTTTAGTAAACATTTTTTCTCCCCTAATGTAGTCCATCTCTATATTCATGTTTGTCCAAAAAACAAGCTGGAAAATTGAAATGGATG
The DNA here is from genome assembly GCA_028749045.1 of Cupressus sempervirens. NCBI lineage: Eukaryota > Viridiplantae > Streptophyta > Pinopsida > Cupressales > Cupressaceae > Cupressus > Cupressus sempervirens. The sequence continues at coordinate 43,918,824 of CM053786.1, forward strand.
ATTAGACCAAGGGACAACATATGTAAATTATTTTTAAGGAATCTATTATATATGGTTAGACATATTTTTCAAGTAGATTTGTGGTAGAAATATATTAAATTTTTAAATAGTGAAAATATATCAAGTTTATTTTTTTAAATATTTTCAAATTTTGACATATTTTATCTATTATAAATTTTAATTTTGAAAATGATGATTTCAAAATCATTGTTATAATAATGTCAAACTTTGCAAGTTTGACATTATTAATTAGTAAGATTGACTAGTTCAGATTGATAATATATATTCACTAGAAAATATGTTGAATATGCTATTAGCTTTTTAAGTTTATGGTTTTCCTTTTGTATTAAATATTTAAAATAATATATAGTTCAATATATTTTATATTTTATTTGTTTGTGAAAGATTACTAATTTAAATCCTATTAATTTTAATATTATCACATTCACATTTTCTAGAATGCCTCGTCCAAGACTAAATTTTGAGAATGAAGAACAGTGAAGATAGTATCGAAGAGAATATGCTCGAAATTATATGAGACAATGACATGAACAAAGGAATAATGCTCAAAGAGAGGAAGCTACAAGTCCTACAAATGAAGAGCAACAAATACAACATAGAGAATATGTATGAAATTATATGAGACAATGACGTGAACAAATTAGTAATGTAGAAAGAGAAGAATAAAGAAATCATTGAAACTAACTTGATAGAGAAATACATGTCAAGCATAGGGAAACCATGACAATGGAAGAGATTGAAGATGAAATGAGACAACATGTAGATAAGATGAGAGCACATCATATAAAAACATCTCAGGATAATCAAAATATAGTGAGAAGACAAACAAAAAGATCTATGACCCTAGACGAGTTGAATGAAAGAGAAATACAACAAATACAACTATGTAAACGTGACTCAAATCAAGGACAAGCTAAACCTCATGAAAATGGTGGGTTTAGTTCTGATGGGATGAATTCTATGACAATAGATCATGTTCTACAAACACCAACTGGTCGAGTAGAGGATCTTATGAATGTTGATTCAAGCAATTATAATTTACAATAGGAGTTCACATCACAAATAAGAAGACAAAGAAAATTGAAAAGAACACAAAATACAATGGATAGGGGGACAATCAATACTATTCAAAATAATGGGATTGACTTTAGGACATTACAAATAATTTTTCAAAATGGACTAGATAAACTTGCTATGCTGAGTATTTGCTACATTTGTCAAGAAAGTTATCTTTCAATGATGGTTGCATTGGTCCTTGAAGGCCCTATTCATCATCAATGTCAACGAGAAAAGAATGAACATCAATTTTTAGCATCAAATAACATGGATCCCAGTCCACAACCATTACAACTTTCTAATCTAACACAAATAGAAGAAATGTTGATAGCACATATCAACCCCATTCTTCAAGTTACACACGCAAGTGGAGGTCAATTTAAATTTAAAGGCCATATCATAAGTTTTCCACAAGAAGTAAGAGAAATAGCCAAAATCTTACCACATCGCATAAAATATTTACCTATTATCATTGTTCGTAAGAAGGATCAACATGGAAAAAGTTATAATTTTACAGTCAATAAAGAGAGGGTTTACAAAGCACTTCAATTTAAAATAAATCATTATAAGTTCTATAGAGATGTTCAAATGGATGAAAATCCACTTAGTGAGCTTACATCCAATTCAAATGATAAAATCTTTGATCAGCTAAACTCAGTTCATATGGAATTTGATTCGGATGCAAATGAATATGTATTTGTGGGTCTAATAATGGAGATGGATCAAGGAAATATTATCAATCATACTACATCAATGGCCTCTAAACCACCAAATGCATGAAGAGAGATGGAACTAATTCATGCATGGATAAATAATCCAAATGTAGATCCTGGATCACTAATTGATTGGCTAGGAATTGGAACATCTCCAGTGAATGAGTATGTCACAAAAGGATTACTTGATATGGCTTTTCCAACACTATTTCTAGATGGACGATGCGATTAGATCGAACCAAGAATGAGAAGAGTTTATCTTCATGAATTTTCTAAGCATTTACTTTGATAGAGAGATGTGCTACACCCATCTTTCTTCTTCCATGTCTTATTCATTTCTCCTTTGATGTGTTCAACATCTACCTTCTCTTTACCTTTGTTGTTCTTTGAATGGGGTGCCTTTGACCTTGTTAGGAAATTCTTGCTGATATGACCAATCATGCCCAAACTATGAGGGCAAAAACACAAAATTTTTTTTTTTTTTTTTTGAATAATAATTAATAATTAAAAATTCTCTAAGTTTGAAATGATAGTGATCATAGTTACAGTAAAGGTTCTCTACAACTCATCTTAAGTTACATATCTAGAGAAGGAATAAATCATTAAACTAAAGCTCTTGCTATTAAAACAATATTGACGTTTATTTCATTTCAGATTAATCTTAAAAAAATAGATTTAAATTTCCTCTATAACAATATAATTAAAGATAGATTTAACAATTATTGCGTAGTATCTTTCATCTCATACAAGGTTAACATTAAAAAAAAAAAAATTCTTATAATCTCTTTGATAAAAAAAAAAACCAACATCTATCAATGATAATTTAAGCATTTAAAGAAAATTTTATAATTAAAATAAAGAAATAATAATTAAATAATTATTATATATCTATGAAGTAAATAAATAATAATGCTAACTATTAAACAAAATTAACTAAAAAAAGAATTTAAAACTATTAATCATAAATTTAAACAAGACTTATCTTAATATAAATCTAAACTAACATAACATAACACACTAATTTACTTTCTTACTTAAATTAGTACAAAATCTAATCTAATTAAATTAATCTCTAACTTCACTTACTTTTTAACAAAAGTCTAAAATAACTACTTTAATAATACTAATAAATCTAATACTAAAATTAACTAAAAAGAAACAAATATTATTTTAAACTAATTCTTTAAATTCTACTAACTTAATTTTACTAACTTCTAAAAATAACATAAAATAAAAATAAACTATATATTAAAAAATATACTAACTAAACTTCATCTAACTCTATTACTAACTTTTCCTAACCCACTAAGTTAAAAAATTTAAAAAGACACATACAAACATTAAATTAATAAATTAACTAACCCTAAGCTACTTACTAACAACTACTAACAACTTTAACATATACTAACTTGAACTAACTTAAACCTAACTTAAAACTAACTCCAAGCTAACTCCTACAACCTCTACCCCTATGCACACCCTACTCCCTAAGCCCCACGTGCCCCCTTGGCAAGCACTTTCCAAGCATTGTCCTTGGGACAGTGCTCTGCCCCAAGCCTACACAGGCCTCCAAGGTGGGTGATATAACATAGAGGTTAAAATAAGTTTTAAACTTATGTATTTCCCCAAACAAAGGAAACGTGAACTCAGTGCTATCCAAGGATGTTTGACCCAAGGTTGAGATGAGGGAACAGGTGACGTCATCAACATGCATGATGACTAAACAATCAATTCGCCTAGGGAGAAACAGGGGTAGATAAAGACCATGGGGGGGCATTAAAGTAGAAAGTTAAATTGGTAAGAAAAAGGATATTTAGATATATGATTATATATATATTTTTTGGATTTTCTTTGTAATTTTAACAAGCATAACAATGTTTTCTCCTATTTTGTTTTATTACAAAATTTAAATGAAAAGGATAATTATAGGAATATTCTCTGTTGTTCAAACCCATATAATTCCTTCTCCCATACAAAAGGCAGAGAGTTTTACTCTCTTGCAACACATTTTTTTTGATGAAAATTTTCTAAGTATAGAAATTTCAAGGCAAGTATACATATATATATATATTATTTGGTCTAAAATTTTCTAAGTATAAAATTTTCAATTGATTAACAACCAAGGGGGAATTAAATTTTTTCCTTTCAAAGAAAAACTATAAGGACTTATTACAGCTTAATATACCAAGAGTATGGATTATCCATTTTATTCAATAATGCAGTACTTGTTTGATTCAATAATTATGAAAACTAAATCTACATCCATGATCATAATTTTCATTTTCAGCATAAGGGAAAACTTGAAAATTTTACGAAATTGAACATCATAAATTCCATCCTATTTTTTAGATTCATCCATCTAAATTTAAATCACAAATAAATCACATGATAACCAATTATACTCAAACACCAATTTTATTGGCAAACTTGATTCAAAGGCTTAGCTGGGAAAGAACCAGGAAGAAAACCCGACATCGTTGCCATTACAACAAGGTTTTGAGATACAAATTAAATAGGATTTCAATCCTAAATTACAACACTTAAATTGAATTTTCTTCATGGCCCTCATCAAGGGATTCATAACCAATTCTGCAACACATGTAGTGCCTACCCTCGTTCACATCTTTTCTAGACTCATTGTTGCTATTATTATCAGACTTTGATGGACTAGATTTATGTTGATGGATTAGTGGTATTGTTTTGACACTATCAGACATTATGTTATGGATTCAATTGTTATATGATGAGATCATTTAGACTTTACATTTCATGTATGTATGATGATCATTATATTGTTTTTAGTTATTGTTGATGATTAGTTAGATGGTTCATTATCTCATGTGTTTATTATGGATACTTACCCCATATTTTCATGTGTATGGTGTGCGTGTTTTCTTATTGTTTGGCATTTTTGACGTGGTTAAGGAAGGGATTCGTAGTCACCTGCTTAGTCGGGATCTACATGATGCACCACTTCTTGCCATTGCCTGTTTAGCTTAGCATTATATATATTGTATGTACATGCATGGTTTTTCTGTAAGTTGCAGGTACCAGGTATTGAATTCCTTGAATTGCCAGGATGAGCGTACCCTATTATACTATCTCAATGATAAGAGAAGGGAGGTAAATTCTCAAGTCCAAATCCCAAACCCTAAAACCATTTGTCCTAATGAGTTGGGACAATTATCAAAGTTGAGCACCCACTGAATATGTCGGATGACATATTTCGTGATTTTTAATCCTTTAAGACTGATTTTGTATGAATTGTCCTATGATGGGTTTTCATATTTTGTTATGAAGGTCTATGGTGAATTTTCTGTTAATTAAATCTTAACAAATAGATTTAATTAATAAAATTAATTATTTGAGAAGATTAAATATCATGATTTTGATATTTTGATTATAATTAATTCAAGGAGAATTAAATTGAGAGAAAAGAATTAAATAAAAAGAAAATTAGAAAATTAAAATAAATAATAATTATAAAATACTAATAAATTAATAAACAAATAATAATAATAAAAGTTATTAAATTAAAATGGGAGTTATAAACATTTAAATGGAAATTATTTAAAAATAATTGGAATTATAAGCTTGCTTGGAAATTAATGTAGTTCTCCATTTTTCACGTGTCAACAACATGGGGGTTAGTGCATCAATTGAGCACATGGTGTCTACAACCCTAGGGCTTATCAAGAAGGTTGGAAAAGGCCCATGCTTAGTTGGTGACACCTTCCAGCTAGTTCTAGAAGCATTCTAGGGTTTTCCTGGAAGCTCTTTATATTCGGGCATTCCTTAGAAGCTGGGACATAGCATGGATAGTGTGGATAGCGTGGAGAACAATTGAAGCATTGGAGGATTCGGGAATTCTGAAGAAGGGGAGCTTGCTCTGCGGGTTAACTAAGAAAGAGCGAGTTAGCATCAGAATCCGGGTAGATTCTTGTGTTTTCACTTATGCTATTTCCGTATCTTGCTTTCCCCTGTCTTCTTCGTGTCTTCCATATGTCTTCATTATGCATTTTCAATTTGGGAAAATAAAATTTACTTGAGGATTCTATATGCGTAGATCTGAAAATGGCACGGGCTAGGGTTACAATTCATGGACAAACCCATTAGAGTTAGTTATCAGAAAATTTTTAAAAGAATAAGTTTCATAGAAAGATTCTGAAAATGAAAGCTTGTATTCATAAATTATCATTTTTAAATATACTGTGATTCTGTATATTATATATATATATATATCTATATATATACATATATACATATATATATATATACATATATATATATATACATACATATATATATATATACATATACCTCATTATATATATATATATATATATATATATATATATATACATACATATGTATATATATAATATGTTAAAAATTGGATACCCTTACTGTGGGCGAAAACATTTTAATAAACGTATTTCGCAATTTATATAATCGCGTTGCGATTGTATGTTTAAAAAAAAAAATATATTGATGCATCTTTGGGTGGGGGCAGAATCGCACCCCGTACTCGAGCTCAGAAGGGTCGCGCAGTACCTGCTACATAGCGTACTCACGACAGTAATTGTCGCAGGGTACCCGCAACAGGTGTCACTTCGATGACAGCCCACGGCTAAGGCAATTCGGCTTTGTTAAAGAAAATTTGTTATTTGATTTTGATTGTTATGAGATATGATTCAAAATTGATATTCAATTTTTTTTAATAAAATGCGAAAATAAATATTATATATTATATATGTATGTATGTATATATTTAAATATAAATATATACATATATATATATATATGTATATATGTAATATATAAATATGTTATTAAAAAGATTTTAAATTGTTGATAAAAGATTTAAGAATTCATCATTATAATGATGAACAGTTTTGTAATTTTATAGTTTTAACTATTAAGATTTAATTAATAGTTTAAGATTATAAAATATATAAAGTACATGAAAAATCAAAGTTGGTGGAAATGTTTTTTTTAAATATTATAATTGGAAACTGAAGTTTAGAGGGAACTTTTAATCTATTCAAAAATAGAACATGGGAAGAACGTACATAAGGGATTCTTCAAATTCTTTCTCTAAACTTGGAAACATAAACTGAAATTTGGCATTTGAATTTAAATTTGAACACTTAGCGCAACCAAAACATGTGTTTACATTGTGTAATCCTTATGTTAATGTTTTGGGTTTTGGGTTGACTAGTGTTGACCAGTATAGGACGTCTACTAGAGGCTTGGGGGATTATGTGATTGTGATGTCATGATGATGTTTTATTTCTTGATCTTTATAAACCCAACCATGATTATGTGATAGAATGCTCTATGTATTGGTTGTGAATACTGATTGTTATAGTTGAGATTCTTATGTTTGAGATACTTGACTTAACCATTATTTTTGGTCATCGATCAGTTATCCTTGGATATAATCTAGTTGCCATGATGGGACTAATATGTGGATTTATTCTTGATGATGTCATGTGGTGACATGTATGACTCAACCATTTTGGAGTCTTCAATCAGTATGTTTTGAGATATTCTTGGTTGCTTGTTGAGAACCAATGGATATGATGATCTATGTTGAGATATATTATGGTTATTAAGAACCAATGGATACTTTGATTATCAGTGATACTTCAGTTTCCAATAGAGAGCTGTTGTAGTCATGATTTTCTATGGATGTTTGCTCATGGAGATTCGATGCTTTTATGCATATTTGATGATTTTATGATTTTCATTGTGGATATTTGATGATTTTTATGGACTTTGTTTATGATTATGATACCATGAGCATTAGGGTAGGATATCTGCATGTAGTGTCGGGAAGTGGCTTGCAATGGGGGTCAGGGCCCTAAGAGGCTGCCAGGGTAACTCATTGTAAGTTGGATTAATAAGTGATAACATTCACACTTAATACTAACTGAATGAACCTAAAAAGATAAGAGCTTTGGTTCTTGCCCATGCCTTGAGGGCTTGTATAGGCTAGGATGGGAGTAGAGAGAACGCATGGTTGCGACCTTGCATTCCATAGTATTCCTTGTTAGTATGAAAGGATACTAGTGGCCGCATGAGATCTGTATGGACCCGTGGAGTTTAGCTAACTGCCAGGGTAACTTGTACGAGATAAATGCGATGACACTTTTCCACTTGCATAGTAGGTTCCTACATGTCATTGTGTGCCTCTGGAAAGTAGATGTCTATTTCGTGATTGAAACCTTTGAGTTAGTATACTTTTAGGATTCCTGGACTTTAGAGACTTGTGCTATGTGATTTTGATAGCCTGTTTGGGACTTGAGATTATCTCCTCAGCATGGTGGGAGTGGACCACTTAGGTACCACGCGGTCGGGTGGTAGTATATTTTTCACTCTTATCTTTTGAGGTTCATTGAGATATCGTGGCTGATGCATCCTTCGTGATGGTGGATATGTATCCTTTCATTGATGATTAGTATATGTTAGATGATGTTATCTTATGCTTATATCTACATGTTAGATTACTTTCTACATATGATGTTGTATTTATTAGGAGTGACATTCCTACTATGTTAATACTGATGATCTCTTTGATGATTTGGGATGTTACGCACAGAGGGATGGCTAGGGCCCACGATGGTCTAATGATGCTATTAATGGTTGGGAGGAACCGTGCACTTAGTTTATTTTATTTGATCTTTATGATGGATGTAAATGACTTTTATGATGATGTATCATGGTTAGAATAGGATGATGTACCTTATTCTACATATGTATATTCTTTTAAGCCTTCATAACCTGTGACATGTACAGTGGATGAATGAGCAGTTGGATATGCAATAATTGAACATTGGACTTATCATTATTATTACATGTGGATGTTGTAATCATGTATTTAATTCACATTAAGGGATCATAAAGAATGTAACCTGTTGTGCATATCATGTTTACTCTTTAGATGGACATTGTTGTTGCTTCCGTTAATGTGAATAAGTTTTATGTGGAATTTACTTTTTTTTTAAAATGTTACCAAACTTAGTGAAATTCTAGGTTAATTCTTTGGATCCCTTGGCGGGGCATTACAACACATTTCTATGAACCAAGGAGGGAACAGAATCTGATCAGGTGACAACAAGCATGTCCAAGAAACAATTCAAACATGCATATTCATACAAGGTTTTCACAAAGGGATTCACAATGAATCAAAACTAGGGATAGGTGGATTCTTCCAACCAGGAGAAGTCAAGCACAACACCAAACAGATGCCCAATCGGGGCTATATACCAAGAAGTTTCGTTCTTCCATTTCAACATACAATAATCATACAAGGTTTGTGCTGACAAGTAGGGGCCCATAACACCCTACCCTTTCTTCCTCTTCTCATCCTGAGAAGAGACTCTACAATGGTTGGAGTTTGACTAAACAAACCTTTCCCAAAATTGGTCACTTCTGCCCTCTCCAAGGGTGACTAATACCAAAACACCCATGCAAAAAAAATCTCAAAATTGCAAACATAAACATGAAAGGAAATCATCCAAAAATAACATGGTTTTCAAAGCTTCCCAACATACCCACAAACATACAAACATTGAAATAACAACAAGGTAGCATAAGCATGAAACAAACATGGAACTAAACAAGGGAGATGAGAATTTCCTACATTCACAAGAGGTAATGGCAATGAACAAGTTTGAGTAGAGCTTCCCTTTCCTTACTTCAATCTTCAAAACTCCTCTCTAAATGTAGAGATTGGGTAACAACAACAACTAGTCCAAGAAAGGCCTCTAAGTAAGCCTCCAACTCAACCACCCAAAAAGATCAATAACTTCACCGACCCACTAACAATTCTAGAAACTCCTAACTCAACCCATACTATGGTTAAACACTAAGTGGAGGTGGGGTAATGAAACTCATGGTAGTCATAGTCAATCTTCGCAATAAAGCAAAAAGAGACTTTTTGAGTGGCCTCAAAAGTCAAAAAAAGGGGCTTAGGGGTTGGAAAAGACCCCCAACCCATACCCATACCCCTTGGGTATAAATATTCCATGTTTTAAAGCCTTAGGAAAAAGTTTAGAGCCAAACAAAAGTTAGGAAAATAATTACAACCAACTAACAACTCTAACAAAATAGATTAAGCACTAATCCAAATTAAGGGTGACAAAACTTGATTAAGAACCTAATTAGCAAACTGACACTAACTTAAATCTGACCTAGGTCCAAAGGTTACATAGCTAACCCTAACTAGCATGTTGAAGAACATAAACAACTCATGAGTGTTAATCGACACTAAAAGAACACAGTCACGAACATTAACATTTACTAATCACATAAGGATACATACGTACATCTCATAGTTAAAATACTTGAATTAAAAACAACAAGGTTTTCAAAATTAACACATAGAGATTAGTTCTGTTCTTCCGTCAGTTTCATTGGCTAAAAATATCTGCACACTCATTGCACACATCAATAGTCCCAAAAATCACCTGTACATATATACATATTAGAAATTCACATAAATTGAAACATACATCAATCAGGGTTTCTTGCATCCTACTTATATGCTTCATCATAAAGATTCCAAAATAAATGTGTTAATCCTACATTTTACTTAATTCATCAACATACATATACATAAAGCATTAAATGACAGACATCAAATATTTGAAAATAACAGCACACAACATGAAATAATATGATATGTTCAAGTATTTGATAATGTCTCGACATCTCGAGTCATGAGTAACAAAAAGATAAAGTAACAACTAAGGCTACGAAGGGTCAGGGCGAGGCCTCACATGACCAGTCTTAAAACAACTAAAACATGTGTTTTGGCTCAACCATCTGCTATAGATTCCACTAAAATGTGTTCTTATGCAATTTTTAGGAATGTGTCCATATTCCTAACAAGAATGACAACTATACCTAGTGTTGTAGTCTCAATTGTAGTGATGACCATGGTTATTTCCCCTTGCTAGTTGATTAGGTGTCCCCATAGGCTTTGATCTGCACTCAAGAGCTCTATATCCATACTTCTTGCAGTTGTAGATGCGTCTTTCAAATCTTGGTGTTCTGATAGTCCTAGTCCTACAGTTATGTGCTTGATGTCCTTTCTTTTTGCACTTATGACAATGACTCATATTCTTAGGTTTGTCATAATAATGGGCATTCAAAACCTTTTAGTTAGAAATCATTCACATGCATCAAATTCATCTGATAAACATGAAAGTAAAGACATGCATGAAAAATAGATAACACAAGAATTTGGTAACCCAGAAACCCTCCAAAATGAGAAGGTAAAACTAGGTGGGGATGATACCCACAAAGTATCACTATAGCAATATGTAACTATTTAAGGTTACAAAGTTTGACCAGTTCCAATGGTCTACCCTATGAAAGGCCTATCCTGTTAAAGAATTTACAAACATTCACTTGGAATGTTACCCTATTAAATGATTTAGCACCTTGTTTAAAGGCTTACAACATGGCTATTAAACCAACCTATCATCATAGGATTTTCATTCCTAATATAATTGCTAGAGAGTATTGAATAGTCTTGACCTGATGACTTGCAATCCTTAATTGTTGATTCCAGATCCCTATTCTACTATGTCTATTTTGATCCTTACTTGATCTGATATGTCTTCTCCTTGAAATTTTGATACTCTATTCTTGATCAACTAAATTCTAAAATTTTGTTCTTCCCTTTCTAGGCCTTTACACCCCTTTTCATTTCACTATAATTCACCCATACACTTCTCTCATCCACACATACAATGGGGTTTCATCTTCCTTTTAAAAGCTTCAAAGACATAGGGTTAGGTATGAATCTACAATCAATATTCACTCTTCATTTCCTGCTCAATTCTTGCACTTTTCCTATTGGTTGCATGCCTTCTCCATTTTTCTTATTAGTTGTATGTTAATACATATGTAACGCAAAATATTTGATCTTATCTTCAAGATCCTTTGAGTTTCATCCTGATTCGGCTCAAAAATGGTTTATATCTAAGTTTGTGAAGGCACAAACTCATATGTTGATTCTATTTTACTCGGCACTCACTAGTTGTTGATGCTCGACACACATAGGAATTTTATCTCACTCGGCTCCGATAGTAATTCTATTTTTCTTGACATCTATACTCTTCTCGACACCTATAGTGACTCGACATCACTTATGACTCAACACTTGAACTTCACTCAGCACCTAAAGTTTACTCGACACCTATTGAATTCTCTAGCTTAGCACACACTGTAGCTTAGCTTCTATACTGGGTATCATCTTGAGAATTGGTTAAGTGTGTTGACACTCAATCTTCAAAACCAATCTGAGGCTAACATGCTTAACGTGACTTTCCTCACCACCACCTGCATCTTTCATGAACTCTATCATGTAGTTGGTAACAATTGGGGTTTGGGTTCAAAGGTTTTGATTAGGATTAGGACGAAAAGTTTTAGTAAAGAGACAATGTTTGTATGTAGAGAGAGGTAACTTTAGTATGTAGAGAGAGGTGGTTTGAGTACGTGTAGAGAATAGTTTGAGTGCGTGGAGAGAGATTTTTTTTGATATTTTAATTTTTAATCTCATTGGAAAACTTCAACTTTCTAACTTTTTGAATAAAGTGCCAAAGTAACATCCATTGTGTTAGTTAATTAATAATGTCCATGCCAGTAAGCTTTATGCTAAGTATATGCAGGGTAGCCTACATAATGCCACTTATTTTTTAGCCGTACAAAATTTCTAGTCCATGTTATTATAATTTTTCAACATTCATTCATTCAACTAAAAAAAAATTGTTTGATGAGAGATGTGTGCAAAATGATTGCATATATATTTTCTATATTTATTAGTATTATTATTATGTTACTATTTTGAAGTTTCTGCATTTTTGTTTCGTTTCAGTATGTTAAATTTGTTTTAGATGTTGGATGGCTATTAGTAGTATACATTTTCATTAGTTTTAATTTTAATGTGTAGTAGAGAAATGTTTCCTTCTAATTATATATTTTATTTAAAATAAGATTTATATTCTATAAAATATAATAGAATAGAAAACTAGGTATATATTTTTTACACTTCTAAATTATATTTTATTATATTTGATAAATTAAATTTCTTGAATTTTAAAATTATTATGATATTATATTTATATTTGATATTTTTTTTATTTAAATCAAAATATATTTTTATATTATTAAATTTATTATCCTTCCAAAAATGATATAGATCATATTTTAATTTTAAAATTACATACATCGTAATTTTATTTTAATATATTATGAACTATTAATAATATATTTTTTTTACTTTTGTCTTCAAGATTAAATTTTATTATTAGAATATTTTCTATTATTTCTATAAAGAGTGATATTTTTATATTGTTTTATTTTACTTTCTGATACATAATATGTTTCATTATATTGTGTGGAATAAATTTTATCTCTATTTTATTGACCTAGATTTAAAATTTAGTGGGTGTTAATCACAACTGATACAATTAATTTATAATCTAAAACAAAATTAGATATTGTCTATGTTTTTTTTCTACAAGATCTCTTATAATATCTATTTTAGGTTAATCTTTGTTAAATATAAAATATGGTAACTAAATGATCTACTCATTTACCTTACCCTCAATACAAATACATGTAAAAAAAAGGTTATTTCCTTTTCTAATTGACCTTCCGCGCATCTTTGACTTAATAATAGTAGTTTATTAACAAGATACTCTATATATTGAAAGTTGTGTTGATAAATCCATTGGAAAACATATTTTTCTAGTTAGAAATATTTTAAAATAAAACTTATTTGCAAAATTTTATTGACTATCTCATTATATACATTAGGTCCAACGATATATTATCATTTTATTTGGTATTTAAACTATATCTTATCTATCATTCTTTAGTTGAAAACATATAATTAATTTTTTATTAGTACATTAATATATTTACTTACTACATCAATTTCTATCTCTTTTAGCTCTCTTATTATACCATATGTTCCCTCATTCCCTATTTTCATTTCACTATATATTTCTACTTTCCTTCCTCTAATTATTAGCATTATATCTTGTCTTCTCTGATTCTCTATTTCCATTTCCACCATATATTTCTAGTTTCCTTCCACTAATTATTAGCGGGAACTTTGACACATTGTTGAATATTCCTTAATAAAAACATTTTCCTAAAATGTTATATTCATTTATTTTATAATAATATTTTAAATATATATAAAGTTATGAAGATTGAATAGTCATATATCATTAATTCTATATAGATTTGTTCTATTCTTTTTTTTTCTTTTTCTTTCTACTATTTAAATAATAATAGAAGTGGGTATTTTTTAAATTTGTTAATTTTTTGAACTTTTTTACAATGAAAATACTGTAAGACAATAAAAAACATTGCAACTTTTAGTATGATAAAAACATAAAAGAAATGTATGTTAAGTTACAATTGAAATGTTCTATTTTAGTTTTTTTAAAATTTAAAAGTATAAATGTTAAAAAATAATTTAGGATGCAATAATGACAGAGAAAAAACCAAGATTATATTTTGAAGTTCAATTTTACCAATTTTTAATTTAAAAAACTTTGTAAACCAATTTTTTAAAAGAAAAATACAACTAAAATAGAAGAGTTTTTGAAACATCATAAAATTAGATTTCCTTTGATCTACATACCACAATTAACCAACATACTAAGTGATGAACCCAGACTTAAGAAACTTGTCTTTATAACTAGAAGTAAATAAATAGAAATTATAATAAAGAAGAAGCTTATCTTCATAATTTAAAAGGAACAAAATAAAAACTTTAACAAAATAAGTTTAGTAATTCAAAACATTTAATTTGGAAGAGTGGTTGTGCTTTTTTAAGTACTTAAAATAACTATTTAGAATATCATAAGTATGATTTAGATAGAGTTCAAAAATAAATAGAAATGATATATGATAGTTAAGAAAAAACATAGCATAAACTTATAGATATGTGTTTGGTTGAAATAAAGTGGAACTTAATTCTAAACAACATGAATTTTGTTGGAATACAAACACCACTGGGGGGTGAATTAGTGGTTTAAAATACTTTTCAAAACTTGAAACAATTACAAGTTATAAAAATTGAACACATAAGCAAGATATTTAATGAATAACAAAGTGACACAATATTTTAACATGAAAAACCCCTTAGGTTAAAAAACCACTTTGAAACTAAAACTTTATTGGCCTCTTGGGAAAATATTTTAGAGCTACAACTCCGGGAAGCACCAACACCCTATTTTAGAAACACCAATTTCAAGGAACACCAATCCCTTACACCTGAAGCACCAACTTCATGAATACAAGAAGCACCAACTTCCAAAATGAAGAAATGAGATATTAAATCGTAGAATCATCTATATTATGACACAAATCATGAATCACTAGTTTCAACTTCTAGTTGAAAACGTAATGCAGGATATACTTCTATTCTCCTCAAAACATCCAATACCCAAATATATTTTGTTTTTCCATTGAAAGATCTAATCAAATACTGATATGAATGAATGAAGAAGCAATATATAACCCTTCTTCTACCTCTAATAAAATTTTGCAATGAAATTCAAATCACAAATATGAAAATAAAAACATAAAGCATTACCCTCTTCTTTGCTATTAAAATCTACTTGCAAATTGTTCGGTCTACAAAGAATTTCACACAAATCCTGCAACTTGTATCAAAACCACCTATTGGATGTTTTAGAGGAATGCAGTTTCTACTTATAAACTAAGAAATTTGAAATTTTTGAGGTAAGTACATACCACAAACTTTCATTAGACCAAAATCGCTCAAAACTACTAAAATTGTCATAACAATTTGGTAACTATTTCTAATAAATAGACTTTTCCTCTTTCCATACAAGTGTGATGCAAAAACTAACAAAGACCCATTTTAACTAACTCAAAGACCTTTCGAAAAAGGTATGCTGGTTGGGGTCTATCTGATAATAAGTCTTGTCAACTTTCTCATAGACCAAAACCATTTTTTAAACCGTTTTATAAACCAATATGAATATTAAGTTGTAATTATATAAAACTTAAGTGTTTATCTTGAATATGTTTTGAACAACATTGAAGGACATCAAATAATATAATTACATCATGTTAAGCATATCATATGCTTGTTATAATTTCATTATTGACATCAATGACAACAATCAACGACCAAATACCAAGAGTTCAACATACTCCTCCTTTGGCATTTATGTCAATACCAACTTCCACCTGTATATCCATGTGTACCTGTATATCTTGTATATGTACCTCTATATCCATGTGTACCTTCATATCTTGTATATGTACTTGTACCTATATATACATCATGTAGACATCTTCATCTTCATTTGTCTCCCCCTTTGACATCAATGAGAAAGGAGATATACCAAGGTTTTAGTGTAACAAAAAAGATAAGAAAAATATTCTCCCCTTGAAACCTATCACACATTTATGAATTTATGCAAGAGAAGAGAGGGATAAAACCCCCAATCTTTTTCTTAGCCCTTCAAATATGGCTCTTAAGAGAGGTTTTGTAAATATGTCAGCAAGCTGATCTGAAGAAGGAACAAATTCTAATTTAACATTACCATTCAAGACATGTTCCCTTATCAAATGATAACGAACATCAATGTGCTTGGTGCCTGAATGCATAACTGGATTCTTAGAAATATTAATTGCACTCTAATTATCACAATAGATAGGAATTGGTTTAGACATGATTAGTTTCATATCTAATAAAGTGTAAACCATCCAAAGAACTTGTTGACAACAAGAACATGTGGATATATATTTAGCCTCTATAGTAGAAAGTGTAGTAGATTCTTTCTTCTTACTATGCCAACACACTAGCCTGTTACTAAAGAAAAATGTTGCTCTTGAAGTACCTTTTTCTTTCATCTAGATAGTTGGAAATGTAAGAGGAGTAACTAAGAGAGGAGGGGTGAATCAGTTACAACAAAAATATTTCCTAGATCCCTTAGATGTTAGTACAAAATAAACTCTGATAATTAAAATGTTGAAGCTCAGCATACACATAGTTAATGTTATAACTTGGTAAATATTCAATGTACTCGGTAATGAATTAACTTTGCAGATCTTAAAATGTTATTAGTAATTATCATTACTTAATCTTAATTGCAAGCATGAAAGAAATAGCATGAACACATATGACACCAAGATTTAATGTGGAAACCCAATGTGGGAAAAACCACCAATTGTAACTAGTTGCTATTTTCACTCTTCTAAAGTGAGCTCTATTAAGAGCCAACCCTATTAAAGGTTACAAAACACATTATTAGGTGTGACCCTATTAAAGGATTTATTCACCCTGTTAGGAGTGGCCTTGTTAGGGGTCTTTAGACAATTCAACAAAACTACCACCTTGTTAGAGGATTTACAAATAGTTGTTAAGCGAACTCTGTTAAGAGATTTAGATCATTGCTACAATGGTTAGAGAGTAACAATAAGATGACCAAATTTAGATGCAACTAAATTGTAGATTATAGATCTTTGTTTTGGCTTGTACATGATCCATCCTAATCAAATGTATCGTTTCAGGTCTTTAAACACATCTTTCTAACCTCTAGATTCACTTTCTTAGAGAAATCTTCAAGTCTTCAATAATGATCCTTTTTTCGCACACACTTTCTATCTCACAACTTGACCTTCTACTTGTATATGTGAAAATGTGGCCTATGTTAACACACACACTTCAACACGGTCCTTATTTGCAGATTCATCACGGAATGAACATTGAATTGTTCATCCAAAATTTGTCCTGCAAAGCGACCTGTTGCCTTCTATCTAAAGGGATTTTGCCTGTTAATATCCTCAGAATCAAGGTGCAGGAAATCAGACCCTCTAAGAACGAAGGATTTGAAAATGGAATTAAGCTAAGAATGAGTATACAGATTAATCCAAAAAATAAAAGATGCAATGTAATCTAAGAACAAATGAAGCAAACTAGATTAAGCATATGCATTATTAAACTAAAATGAGATTAAACTAAGAATGAGAATGTATGCAAGAAATGTAAGTAAATATGAGCATGAATTTCAACAGCAATTCGATAGAAAATCAATTCATCCTCTTCAAATGAAGAGATGAGGGTCTCTTAAATAGACTCTCCTAGAATCCATCCACGGTTGAGATCGATTTAGATCAACGGTCAGGATTGAAGATAAGTTTCAATCGTAAAGGGAGATTCCCAAATTAAAGGGAGTTAACAGACTTAATTTGAGTAAAATAAGGAGTTAACTATTTTAATTTGAGTAGAAAAAGGAGTTAACTGAGTTAACTCATTTTTTATCAATAGTGAACAAGAAATTCCCCTTTTTTGAACTAAAGAGAGATTTTATTGAGATATTTAATTTAATAAAATGAGATATGCTCTCATAATTACCTTTTCTATTTAATTAAATAATCTTTAATTAATTAGAGACACTTTTGTTTAATTAAATAACTTCATTTAATTAATTAGGAATGGCTTCCCATTTAATTAAATAACTTTGTTTAATTATTTAGAAGTAAGTACTCCATTTAATTAAATAATTTCTTTTAATTAATTAGAAATACCTTTCCCATTTGATTAAATAATTACATTTAATTAATTAAGATAGGTGTATTTATTAAATTAAATAAATTTAATTCCACAGTACATTAGTCTTAGGATATAATTATAATTTAATTAAAGTATAAATACTTAATAATTAAATCAAATATTAATCAATAGGTTTAATGTGACTAATATGAGTAAATACTATAGGAATTAAATAATAAGTATGATGAATGCAGATTTAGGTTTTCTGCATCTAACAATTAAGTCAAGTAGCGAATAGTAGAATGAGAATTGCCTATTAGAATAGGACTTTGAAATTATCAGGAATATACCAGAATTGGTATAATGGCAATGAGCCAATTTTGGGGTATTACATTTTGCCCGTCTTTGAATGAATGTGCGAGTAGCATGTTTAATTCAAGGAAAATCAAAAAGCATGATGCAAAGATGAGATTGGTTCTGAAGTTGATGACATGGAAACCAATTGATAAGTTTTTAAGGACCATCTCTAGAAAAGAGCTTAATCCTAAGGGATCCAAGTAGAACACTTAGATACCTAATAGTGATAGCATTTAAAAGATTACCTCCAGAACGAAGCGTAATCTTTAAGGATCCAAACAGAATGTCTAGATACTTGAAATTGATAGCATTTAGAAGATTATCTCTAGAACAGAGCTTAACCTTCAAGGATCCAGATAGAACACCTAGATACCTGAGAGTAATAGCATTTAGAAAATTATCTCTAGAATGGAGCTTAAGCTTCAAGGATCCAAATAGAACACCTAGATACCCGAGAGTAATAGCATTTAGAAGATTATCTCCAGAATGGAGCTTAACCTTCAAGGATCCAGATAGAACACCTAGATACCCAAAACTGAAAGCATTTAGAAGATTATCTCTAGAATGAAGCTTAACCTTCAAGGATCCAAATAGAACACCTAGATACCTAAAACTGAAAGCATTTAGAAGATTATCTCCAGATCGAAGCTTAACCTTCAAGGATCCAGATAGAACACCTAGATACCTAAGATTGATAAAAGATAACAAGGTCCAATCATGAGTCGTGGAATCATCCCCAGAACGAGGCTTGATCCTCAAGAGTTGGGGTTTAGACTATCCCAATACCTGTCAATCAAACTCTGAGAAGAGTTGTTATAAGGTTGATCAATTGATGAAAATATAAGAAGATGGCAAAGATGCCAGATAGAAGGGAACAAGATGCTCCAAGTGACTAGGACATAAGATGGGAACTAGATGCACCGAGCAATAAGTATTTAATGATGTAATCATCCTGCCCCCTCGTGAGAAAAATTGAAAGATGACATACTAGAAATATGATTTGAAGTAGTATATCATGTCAGCAGAATCTAGAAGAGATCAAAATGATCTACAGATTGGGTTGATTTGAAATGATTGCGAAGTCGTAAAAAACCATGTTTGACCAAAAGTTGACCAAAGTCAGCCATAATTGACTTAAGTTGACTATTTTTAAAATGAATTTTGAAAATATGGAGAATGTAAAGTTGAAAGGATTCCAAGAATCATAAAGTATCAGAAAGATTTGGGCTACATAAGCGTTCGATCACGTTGGTCCCCAAAATTTTAAAACACATTTTTAAGGCTCTTAGGTGTGTCAAATTTTGAATTTGATCCCAAAAATGGATCCAGAATGGTCCAATTAGCCATGGGTGCAATTTTTGCACAAATTCGAGCACTTTGAATAATTTGGTTAACACCTATATAAGGGCTTGAAGGGTCATTTTCAATTCATCCGTGCTTTTTGTCTTGTAGTAGTTTTGAGCTCTGATAGAGACATGGCAATGAATATGAGATATCATCATTTTGAGCACTCCAGACGACATAGCTGGCCAGTGGAGTATGGACCACCGGTGAGTCATCGATCTCCCATCTTCATACTTTTTCTATTCATGCATTTCGAGTTCATTTATGCACGTTTTTAGCATGTTTTAGGATGTTCAATTTTTTTTTCACGTGAGACTGATCTCTTCTCGTGCGAAGATCTTCTTTTTTCGCGCGAAGAAACAGGATGTGTTGTTTCTTTTTGCGTGGCCAGAATATCGTCACACGGGGCGATTTTGGTTTCGCTCAAAGGTGTAGATTCTTCGCTGGAGTCAATTCGTGTTTCGTGCAAGAACCTCTTTTCTCGTGCAAGAAAATCTATCTTTGCGCGAGGAGATCTTTTTTCGCACGAAGGTGAGATTCTTTGCGTGAAGGGAAAACTATTTTGCATGAAACTGTATGTCTTCACGCGAGATTTCACCAATCTCGCGCGAAATCCTGTGCCAGTTTTGTGATTTTCGCATTTAGAAATTGCATTTTATTTCATTTTGATGCTTCGATTCGACTTGATACTGATCGTTTTTTTGTCATTTTTTTTGGTTGTGCGTGCAGGAGGTCTTCAGAGACATATCATTTAGATCACATTATCTGCCTTATGGAAAGTTATTGTAGAGTTTGGATGATGCAAATCAGGCACACATTGCCCGATTGGGTTTGTCTTTACTATGCCGGATTCCAGCCGTGATGGTGAATCACGGTTTACTGACTGCATTGTTAGAGCATTTCCATTCGGAGATGAACACATTTCATTTACCGATGGGTGAGATGACCATCACACCAGAGGACATATGGAGGATCTTGAGGATCCCATTTCATGATGCCTGGGTCATGTATGATACAGTGCCTCGATTAGGGACAAAGGAACTATCCATTATTTTTTAGAGAGAGCTATCGAGAGGCAGGGCCATCAGCTGGGATGATCTGATGCATACTTATGGACCCAAAAATAGGTTAGCATCTGTGTTGGGTATTTTCTTGAGCTGCTTCCTATGTCTTGACAAGGGACAACATGGGTTGGAGTGTGGATGGGGTGTCATTCTCCATAGGATGGTTGAGGCACCTGAGATCTTTGGGTGGGGTCAGTGCATGTTGGCCCATCTTTTTTATTAGATGCATGAGGTTTTCTTCCATGAGAAGAAGACCATGGCAGTAGGTGTTTATATGCTACATATTTGGGCCTGGGAGCATCTCCCTATATGTAGGCCAATTTTTGAGGATTCTCGGGAGCCCATGGAGCCTTACATTTGCAGATATTGAGGGCATATTACCTGAGCCCACCTAGGTAAGACTGAGCATTGGCAAACACATCTTGATGACCTGGTGTTTGTTATATGGCAACCCTGGAGAGAGACAGAGGACTGGGATGATGCCCCGAGAGAGCTGCCCTAGATGTTTAGTTCTCGACCGCTAACAGGCAAGACGACATTAGTCATAGAGAGATATTTCATCTCACGAGTGTGGTGGTTGTATGGCCGACCATAGGATATTTCAACTAAGTGTTGTGCCTATGCCAGGGTGTAGAAGGATATAGAGCGGGGATGGCCTCCACGGATGGATCTAGGATGATCCATGATAGATATTCGCAGCCTAGTTGTAGTTTAGTGAGACTACCTGCCAGAGGTAGTAGATGCGAGGATGATGCTGTCATATTAGGCATTTTTGATAAGCCATCCATTCCCATGCTTCAAAGATCCACTAGGGATGGCACGGTAGGCACAGGGGTAGGGACAGGTACCTCAGCAGTAGCAAGCACAGCCACAAGTGCCACCACAGGTCCAGCACCAGGTACAGCAGATACCTATTCCCCCACATTAGATGGGATCAAACCCAAGTGTTGGGGGGAGTGGAGCAGGACACAGTCGGTGGAGGATGCAGAGGACAAAGGAGCAGGCCCCTCAGCAAGAGGTCCCACAGCAACAGGTGCCTCCACAGCCACAGGTACCTCCACCGCAGTAGGCACCTCCACAACAGCATGCACTAGAGATGGTCGATGAGGATATGCCAGATCATTCGATAGGTGGGGTATAGGATGTAGTATGGTAGTAACAAGAGTGGGTTCATGCAGCCTCTCGATAGTTGGGAGAGTTGTAGATTGTAGTGGCAGTCAGGGATGCACAGCTAGTAGAGAGACAGAGAGAGACAGATCGTCAGAGAGAGCGCATGGAGGCTGCAGAGCAGAGGCTAGAGCTAGCACAGGATGAGATCCGCTTCCAGTCTACTCGAGCTGCATATTATTATGTTGCATACACTAGTGCAGTACCTGATGAGACATTGCAGGTGCAATGATTCTCTCAGTATGCATGAGAGTCCGGAGGTGCACGACCTCTTGTCAAGCTGGATATGCCATCACCGCCTCTGCCACCTACTGCCCTTGTTCCTCCTGCTCCTCCTAGAGGCGAGAGTTCTGGACAGAGTTAGATGCTCTATGCCTATATTTTTAATTTTGATCTCTGGCTATGTATTGATTGGTGTGTCAGCACTAGATGTATCATTTTTTATCGATTGTGCTCAAGTAGCACCCATTTTTTGTACCGACCCATTCTTTGATATATATATATATATATATATATATATATATATATATATATATATATATATACAAGATTTTGAACCGAGTATTCCTGTATACATGTCATTTTCTATTTTGTTTTGCTCTAATGTACATGAGATGTATGTTTAGATAGAATGCATATGGATGAACTGACATCTGACGTAGTGTTTGTGTGTTTTTGTTTGACAGTCACAGGTATTCCATTGAGGAGCGAGAATCGATGAACCAAATGCTTGTGCAGCCATGGAAGAATCTGATGCATGTGGAGTATGAACAGGATTACCATCGAATTGTGTGCTAATGCAAAATGGAGTAGGTAATGCAAGACTATGTTAAATGCAACCCTAGGTTTGCTTACCAAGCCTCGATGATTTATCATCATTGGATATAAAATAAAGCTCATATGTTATACAATTTCTACTGACATTGAAATCATGAAAATATGAATATAACATACGTTATTGGGATGTCGAGATTAAATGTAAGCATTCGAGGCACAAAAAGCCAGAATGACTAGAACATTTGTCCCTTTTAATGTAGCAAGTTAACATAAGCATCAAAGCATGAATTCTAGGATGACCTGAATGTTGCTTGCATGACAGGCACACCAAACACATGAGAGATCCCTCTTATGCTAAGTATTCAGTATTCATTCTATCTGCAATGACCCTTGCATCTGTAACCTGAGACAAAAGTGTGCTAGATATACTTGCAATGACCCGTACGTTCACTTAATAGGACAAGTATCAGTATGTACTATAGCATGAAGAGTTCACTCCAACAAACAAGGAGAAGAACCAATGTCATTGACGTATCTGTATAAAAGGAGTCGAGGTACACACAGCCATCCAATTCGAGATAGAGGCTCTTATAGTGGACACCCCTTTTATAGGAATAGATAAACTTATTGGAACTAAACTGCAAACAAAAAGCAAAGAAGAAGATCATGCCCCCAATCATTACTTCTCTAGTCGAAGATGACATCATCAAGTTGCTCGAAGGGAAATGATAAAGAAAAACAAAGAAAACAAAGAAAATTCTCAACATATCCAAACAAGTATATCATCGAGTTTAATTTTTTTGAGATTGATGTCAAGTGTCAATGTCCAGAATATGTAAGAAAGAAATCTCTTCAGTAGCGTGACAATAGTAGGCAGACACAGTCAGAACGACTAGTGACTGAGGTCAAAGAAAATTTTTCATAATGAATAACCTAAGAAGGACTAAGCGACAGTATACAGACACAGCCAGGACGACTGATGACTGATGCAAAAGAGATCTTCCATAAAGAAATCTTGAGACATGACCCAAGCAATGGTAGGTAGACACAACTGAAACAACTGGTGACCATTGCGAAAGAGATTCTATGAGGAGAATCTCGAAAAGAGTGACACTGGCGACAGTAGGCAGACATAGGTAGAACGACTAGTGACTGTCGCGTAGGAGATTCTATGAGAAGAATATCAAAAAGAGTGACACTGGTGACAGTAGGTAGACACAGTCAGAACGACTGGTGACTGTCGCGTGGGAGATTCTATGAGGAGAATCTCGAAAAGAGTGACATTGGTGATAGTAGGCAGACGCAGTCAGAATGACTGGTGACTATTGTGTGGGAGATTCTATGAGGATAATCTCGAAAAGAGTGACACTAGCGATAGTAGGAAGATGCAGTTAGAATGATTGGTGACTATTGCATGGGAGATTCTATGAGAAGAATCTCGAAAAGAGTGACACTAGCGATAGTAGGCAGACACAGTCAGAACAACTGGTGACTATTGCATGGGAGATTCTATGAGGAGAATCTCGAAAAAGAGTGACACTAAGGGGGGGATGCCCCCGAGCTATGACGAGACTTAATCCATGGATACATGAGGAGGAAAAGCAAGAAAGAAAAAGCATGAAAGTGACTAACAAGAGGCACCTATTTACCAGGTTTTCACCTTCTTGGTAGGATTTTTTTTTTTTTTGGCATTACTAAGGCACCTATTGCTAGGTTTTTACCAGGGTAACAACTTTTTTAGGACTTTTTCTGATTTTTAGGATTTTTTTTAAGACATTTAGATATGTACAGAGAACTTGCTGAGATTGAATCAACTGTAAAATCACTTCAGGTGGAGAGTGTTCATAGGCTCTTTAAGCACTTCTCCTTTAGTTGTGGAAAGTTGATAGGTGCTAGATCCATATACTATAGTAATGATGTAAGGACCTAGCCAGTTTGGTTCAAACTTTCCCTTTTGCATTCGTTGTTGTTGATTCTTAGGATTCTCTCTTAGGATGAGATCACCCAGCTGGAAGTCATGTGGACTAATTCTCTTATTGTAGCTTCATGCCATTCTTTGTTGATATGCTCGTAGATGATCACATGCCACTTGTCATCATTCATCCAGCAACACAAGCTCTTGAAGCTGGGGTATCCTATAGTCATCATCTGTGATAAGACCTTTCATAGAGATTCTCAAAGTAGGAATCTTGACCTCTATCGGAAGCACAACATCCGCCCCATATACCAACACAAAAGTAGTCATGCCCGTTGGAGTTCTAATGCTTGTTCTCTATGCCCACAGGGCTGGATTGATCTGGAGATGCCAGTCTCACCCTGACTTACTGACTGTGCGATGAAGAATTTTGAGGATCGCCTTATTGGATGCCTCAGCTTGACCATTACCCTAGGGGTAATAAATAGAAGACCAATGTTGTGTAATTTTGAATTTTTTGCACAGTTCCTTAAGGTATTTATTTTTGAATTGTCCTCCATTGTCAGTAATGATTGAGGATGGTATACCATATCTAAAGATGATGTAGTTTGTGATAAAAAGTGCTACAATTTTGCCATCAACAATTGTGAGAGGGACTACCTCTACCCATTTCGTGAAATAATCTGTAGCGGTGATAATGAACTTATGTCCATTAGAAGAGGTTGGGTGAATCTGTCCCACCAAGTCAAAGCCCCATTGTTGAAATGGCCATGTTGTAGTAAAGGGAATCAACTCTCTAGCTAGAGTGTGAATGAGATTCCCATGTAGTTGACACTATTTGTAGGACCTAGCATATTTAATAGCTTCTTGCTCCATTTTAGGCCAGTAGTAACCAACATGAAGGAGTTTGCAAGCTAGTGTTAGGCCATTGGAATGAGATCCGCAAATGCCTTCGTGAATGTCAATTAGTGCATGTTTGGACTCGTTAGGTTCTAAACACCTAAGGAGTGTTCTGTCGAGACCTCTCCTATACAGATCATCGACAATAATGACATAATGTGAAGCATTACAGATTAGGTAACGTTTCTCATTCTGGGTCAGACCTTTCAGAATGGTTTGATTACAAAGGTAGGAATAGATGTGATGGTAGCGGGATGATTCTTGTCCTATAATAGAACAAATCATCTTGGAATCAAGTGTTTCATAGGCTGGGTAGCGTAACACTTCCACCAAGAACTCGTGTCGGAGATCATTTTCTAGCATTTGTAGAAGGGAGGCCAGAGTGGCCATGGCATTAGCTGCTTTATTATCTGCGCGTGGAACCTGTTGGAAGGTGATGTGTGAAAAATATTTCATCAAGTCATCAACCATGCATTTGTAAGGAATTAGTTTTTCATCCTTTGTTTGATACACATCATTTACTTGGTTGATGACAAGATGAGAGTCATCGAAGATATCCAATTGATCTACTCTCCATTCAGCTGCAATTTTCATACCATTGATCAAAGCTTCATACTCGGCAATGTTATTTGTACAAGGAAATAGAATCTTGTATGCTTTGGGCAATGAGTATTTCTATGGTGTGATGAAAAGTAATCCAGCACTTGATCCTTGTTGTGTGAAGGATCCATCGAAGAACATAACCCATGTATGGTGAGTGAGATTTAGAATTGACTCATCTGGAAAATCAATGTTTATTGGTAGAAGACTCTATATGGGTTCCTTAGCGAGTTGTTCTACAATTTTCTGTCCCTTTATAGCTTTGCGTTCAACATATTGGATGTCAAACTCACTTAGTATCATGACCCATTTAGCCAATCTTCCTATGAGAGGTGCCTTACTGAGCAAATACTTTAATGGATCTATTTTAGCCACAAGCCGTGTGGTGTGGGCAAGCATGTAGTGTCTCAACTTTTGGGAAGCAAAGACAACTACCAAGCAAGCTTTCTCAATAATAATGTAGTTTTTCTCATAAGAGACCAATGTTCGGCTCAAGTAATAAATAGCTCTTTCTTTGTTATCATTATCTTCCTGAGCCAACAGTATTCCCAAAGATGTTTCAGTGGCTGAAATGTATAAAAGAAAAAATTTCCCATGCATAGGAGGCATCAGGATTGGTGGATTGACAAGATATTGTTTAATCTGTGTTAAGCTTTGCTCACAATCCTGGCTCCAATTGAATTTCACACCCTTATGTAAGGTCTTTGTGAAGGGTTGTGATTTATCTACTAATTGTGAAATAAATTTGCGAATAGATTGAAGCCTTCCCTGTAGTCCTCTCATCTGACTGATGTTTCAAGGTGGTGGCATGTCCATTATTGCTTGTACTTTTTTTGGATCTACTTCGATTCCCTTTGCAGAAACAATATATCCTAATAGTTTTTCTGATGTGACATCAATTGCGCATTTCTTAGGATTGAGCCGAAGACTAAACTTTTCAATACGATCTAGGATTGGCCCCAAATCTTGCAAATGAGTATTGTGTTTAGTGCTTTTGACCAAAGTATCATCAACATAGTCCTCCATAATTCTATGCATCATGTCATGGAAAATTGTAGTAACAGCCCGCTGATACTTAGCTCTAGCATTCTTTAAACCAAATGGCATCACATTCCAACAAAAGGTTCCCCATGCACATGTGAAAGATGTTTTCTCTTGATCTTTTGGCACAATTTTTATCTAATTGTATCCAGAAAAACCATCCATAAGTGAGTACATCTCATAACTAGCTGTCATGTCCATGATCATATCAATATTAGGGAGCAGAAAATCATCTTTAGGACATGCCAAGTTAAGATCATGAAAGTTTGTACAAACTCTGATAGACTTATCATGCTTGGACACAAGGACAATATTGGATATCCATTCAACATAATCAATTGCATGAATGAAACCAGCCTTCAGAAGTTTCTCCAATTTGGCTTTGACTAGTAATGCAACATGAGGATGCATTTTTTGAAGCTTCTGTTTAACTGGTTTTATGCCTGGTGTTATGGAAAAGTGATGCATAATAAGATCAAGATCCAATCCTACCATGTTAGAATATGTCCAGGCAAAATTTATTTTCTTTCCCTTGAAAAAGGAAATGAATTGTTCCTTTTCTTCAGTTGACAACGACTGAACCAGATGTATCACATGAGGATGTTCTTCTGTGCCCAGGTTAATTGGCTGTGTTGGCTCTATTAACACTGATGATCTCTCCTGAAAGTGACTAGGAAGGACATCAAATATCTCATCCGCGGGTGCCTCAGAGAGGTTTTCACCCTTGGATATGTCTTTTTTTTTTACTTTTTTTGGATCTGACATTGCCACAATGTGGTTTTCACCGTCGAACCTCTTGCATTTTTTCCTTTTAATTATGTGACTAAAATATTTGATATCGGCCTCGGTCATGTTGATGCTCTGCTCATTGGTGGAAGATATTACAGGTTCGATAGCGTTTAGGTAACAGGCAAGATTATAGTCATTCCAGAATGTGGGGACTTCGTTAGATGCATTGGGGTTCTAGTCTATAAGCTCGAGATGTGCGAGTGAGAGAGTAGTGGTTGGTTCAATTGCGTTCACAATATAGTTATTAAATGCGTGGACCAACAATTCGAGACCTATGACAACCTCACCCACAAGTGTATTAAAACATCTTGAAGTACAAACATTAGTAATTGAAAACTCTAAGACACCAGTTGGATCAGACCCCTATGACCTATCCCTAGATGTTTCACTCGCTTCGATTTGATTTTCATAGACATGCACTTGGTCAATGTCTTTATCAGTAGTCACTTCTGAAAGATTTTCAAATTCATATTAATGAGAATCGGTGCTTCATGGTGAGGGACTATAGAACTCCCCAACAGTGATAGGGACATACTCTCCTTCAGCGTCTGGATTCTTACACAAATACTCAATATGGCATGACTGACTAGATTCCCCCTTTTTTGAATGATATTTGAGTTGCTCAGTATTGTCCTCAGAAGAATCACTAGTATCATCCAGAGTGGTAACACATGGCACAAAGTCATGTGGCTCAACAAAGAATTTAGCAAGATCATAAGGAATAGGATGAGGGTAAGAATCCTCATCATCAGATTCTTCCTCTTGAGTACCTAATTTCGATTGTGACTCATTTTCAGATGAACTCTCAGGTATGGGTATGAATTTATTGGATCCCAAATGGAAAGGGACCTTCTTGAACCCTAGGCTAGTTGTGTCACTATTTCTTTGAGCTGTTGCTTTGACAGGATCTATTAAACCATTGTTATTGCACCCAATAGGGTCGGTTCGCTTGTAGTCAAAATGCTTCATAAGCTTAAGACCAGATCCATACTTCTTAGGAGTGATTTCTTGAAATTGTTCTGTTAGGTCTACTGGAGACTCTTCTTTGTAAAGCCATGCAGCAATGGCTCTATTTTTGCTTTCATCTTCTAAGGGAACTGTACCTTTGACAAAAGAGCCATTAAACTTGGTCTAAGGTGTCAACACGAATGGCTTCTTTTCTACTAAGGGTCTCCCAAAATGGCGAGGGGACTCTATAATTGATGTTAATGATAACATTGGTTCCATGTGGTAATCTCCCATACCAGTTTCTTTCAATTTAAATGCCTGCTCAATTTGTTTCAGCTTATTGTTGTGACAATCAGTAGACTCACGGTTAGCAGGGATGAAAGAATCAACAACTTTGAGCATATTGCAAGTGTAGCTAGTAGTTGCAGGAATAGTAACTTTAGAGCCATAAAATGGGAATTTAATGCATTGGTGGTATGTGGATGGCACAGCGTGCATCTCATGTATCCATGGTCGTCCCAACAGAATGTTGTAGGCTAAGGGAATGTCAAGCACCTGACAGGTGGCATCCCTTTCGACAGGACCGACGCGAATTGGTAAAGTCACAAGACCTAGTGACTTTCATTCTACTTCATCATATGCTTTAATAGTGATCTTTCATCGAGGATCAATAAAGTCCTCAGAATAATCCAATTATCTAAGTAGAGCCACAAAAACAATATTTAGGCCAACGCCATTGTCAATGAGTACCCGACGAACACGTGTTTGGTGGATCATAACCTCAATGTGTAGAGGTTGATTATGTGGGTGATTCAGTGAGTTGTCATCCTCCTCGGAGAAGGTCATAAGATGAGGTGAGGTTAGGTGACCTAGCATGGATTGAAATCATTCAAGATCAAGATCTTGAGGAACATTTTCCTTAGTGAGGGCTTTGTCTAGAATTTTCCTATGAGCAGGTGAGATTTTAAGCAGCTCAAATATAGAAATGTGAGCATTGGTTCATTTCAATTGATCTAGAACACTATAACTAGTTGTAGTCAAGTTTTTCGTGTGTTTTGCACCTTTACTGGATGGACCAACAAGGGCTTTTTCCTTGTGTTGTTCAAGATTTGAAGTAGGAGGCGTAGGGCCTTTAAGCACCAATTTTGCATGAAAGCGAGTAACATTATTAGCACAGTGTTGCGAAGACACATTAGCCATGTTATTGGAAGTAGGGCCTCTCAAGACAAATGTTTTCTTGGGTTTATCGTTATCTTTCTTCCCTTTATGGTAATAACGTCACATTATTCAGAATCTACAATTTCAACCATGTGAATGACATTGTCATCATTGGAATACGTATAGTTGACCTTATTGTAGGGTTCTAGTTTTGAAGTCTCTCCTTTTTCATAAGCTGGGAAAGGCTCTTTGAGTGCCTTGTGGTCTGAGTTTTTGTTATGTCCATCTACCACAAGTTCACCAGCATCAATCATGTCTTAGACTTTATGATGTAAGTTTATATAGTTGGTGGTTTTATGTCCCTTGTTTTGGTGATACTCACAAAATGAGGTCTCATTCCACCATGGTGGACGTGGTTGTGGATCATAGGGACGAGGGTTATCAATTGGTGAGATAAGTTTGTGTTGTAGCAATGTTATTGTAAACCACATCCAAAGGTTCTCCTAAAGGTGTATACTCTCGCTTGGGTCATGTTTCCCATGAGTTTTTCAGTTTGTTCCCAGACATTTTATTGTTAGGAGGAGGCTTCTCAGCACTTTTGGCCGCTTTGAAGCAGTCTGTGAGATTAAATGTTGCTTTAGCAGGTTTTGGTGTGATATTATCAACAACTCCATCATGTACAATTTCTCGATTCTTGTTGACATGTTTGGTTTTATCCCTGTTGGAAGTGGAACCTTGTTTTGAGTCTCTCTGAAGAGTGAGCTCACCTTTCTTGACCATAAATTCTTCGATACGGATAGGATATGTAATCATGTCTTCAAAGGTATGTGGATCTTGTAGTTGGAATCTATACCTGAAATTAGGTAAGAGGTTATCAGTGAAAATGTCAAGCTTCTCTGTTTCTGGGATTTTACAAGAGTACTTTGTATTAAGCTGTCTCCACCGTTGGAGGAAAGTGAGAAAAGGCTCACCAACCTTCTGTTTAAGATTGCATAGATCTCAAATATTTATAGGATGTTGAATGTTATGAGAATATTTCTGAACAAATGAATTATCAATTTTGTCAAACGTCTTGATACTAGGAGGTAAATGTGAGAACCACTCCAAAGCTTGACCTCCTAGGCTTCTAGGGAATAAATGCATGAGGTATGTTTGATTGTGTATAAACTCCATAGACAAAGCACTAAATTCTTGCAAGTGATCTTGGGGATCAGTAGTAGCAATGTACTTGTCATATTTGGGTAGTTCTACACCTCTTGGGAAAGGTGACATGTTTATACTTTTTTTAAATGGAAATGGACAAAGAGTGTCCAATGTGTATGTCTTTTTGGGTTTCTCTTTCTCATGCATCATCTGAGCCAATTGGTCTTGCATAATTTTTAGTTGTTTTTTGAGTTTAGTGGTCTCAGTTTCTTTTTCATGTGTGATAATGGTCTCCACATCGAAATGTGTGGGCAGTTTAGCTCCCTCTTGGGTGAGTTTGAGAAAGTACTTTTCTTTCTCATCGTTGATTAGGATTCCCATTAACTTTTGAAAGTTTTTTTCTCTCCGACATCTTGCTATGTGTTCAGGAAGATTTCCACCTCTTCTTGTTCTTCATTAGTGTCATTTTCTTTCTCTTTCTCCTTGTCATCCCTAGGTTGTTCTTGATATCGACTATGGCTACCCCGTTCAGGTTCACGATTAGTCATTATAGGAACTTGTTCAGTTTCTATACTTTGTGTTTGAAAAGGGTCTGTGGAGAAAGGGTCATACATTGTGTTTGAGAATGCAGGACTCCTACCTATCTCAGTATCCTTTTGGTAAAAAGGATTCCTAATTTGTTGCAAATTGGAAAATGTTCGTTGAACTTGAGATGACCTTGCAGGTGAGGAAGATCGTGAAGACACCTCACTAGCCAAACTGGATATAGATTGCGTAGCGAAAGGTAAGCTACCTCTACTATGATTACAACCCCTAGCATGACCACATCTAATGTTATTAGGATAAAACATGTTGCCACTTCTGGTTATAACAGTCATAGGCAAGGACAAGAAGCTAGAACCTAGACAAGGACTATACTAAGACTGAGTCTCAAAAAGGACAAGATAGTAGCAAGAATGTTGTTCACTAAGGCACAAATGGTCTAATTTAAAGGCTAGAACAGCCAGAGATTATGACCACTGTAGCACAAAGTATGGCAAGCATTAAGACGAGGACCAAGATTACGTATGAGACAAGACTAGTCAAGGTATGAGACACAAGTTTTCAATTAGGCAAAGTGTCGCTATTCCTGGACTATTTCCAAACAGAGAGCGATAAATGAATGCAAAAATGGACAGCGTGCAGGCCGCAGATAGCTAGAACAGACCCAGATTGTAAATGCTAATACAAAATCTTGCATTGAAAAACATTACGGGTCGCGCGAAGAAGTTTTACTGGCCGCGCGAAGATGTTTTTGTCTCTCGTGAAGATCAGTAATAGTTTTTTAATTTCGCGCGAAAATGTTTTCTGCGAAGATGCACAACATAACTTTAATTTTGCGTGAGGGCAAAATGGCTTCGCGCGAGAGCCAAATGATTTCACGTGAGAGAAAAATGATTTCGCGCAAGAGCAAAATGATTTCGTGCAAAAGGATAGAACAGTTTCACAAAAATGACTAATTTTGACAAAAATTTTGATCGATCCAATAACCAGGCAAATAAATAGGCACGTAGAAGAGCAAGCAAGTGATTTCAAGCACGTCTAAAAATAATGAGCAAGGGAAAAAGCAACCTTGCGCATGAACAATCAAGTGACTTAGTTTGTGCTAATCCCTAATAGAGCTATTTGTGTACATTTTCAAAGAGTTTTGCAATCATTGCACACATTTCGAGAAAATAAAAGTTGGCTTCTCTAAGGTATTTAATAATGGTTTGACTGTGCAACTTTTATGGCTCATAGGGGTGACCTCCAATCTTGGTGCACCGATGTTTTGACACAGTCTAAGAACTTAATCTTCAAGATCTGCTAGGGAGATCTGACAACCCACAATGAACCACACCCGTGGAGATTTCTTCCACAAGGACATTTATATAGCGGTTGTCACTACCATGGCAAAAATGGCTATTACCGCTTGAGGTTCCATCATCACAGTTTTCCCTGTAGAGGGATTGTCTGCTACAGCTGACCCTCTCTAAAGGTGACCAACTCACAATAGTATACCACAAGGGGACTTAGCTTCCAAATTCAAGGTTTTGACACCTTTTCACCTTTAGCCCAATCAAAACAAACAGATTAATCTGACATGCTAGACTAAGATTATCTATTAAAGATCTATGATATCATCTTCCTGTCATCTATCAACCTCTCCGAAGAAAGGATGCCTTAATCAACAAGTTGAAGATTCATCTATCTACGAGATGCTCAAAGTATCCTCCCCACCCATAAGGAATCCGTCTTAGAGAGGATTTTCACTAGGAACCCACTCCCTCAAGATCAACGAATAGTGTTCATGGGGGCTTAATTACTATGTGTGTACAAATGTTAATTCATGAAAGAAAATCTATCTAAAAGTAATCAAAAAGCACAAGGTGGTACACTTAACGCTTTAACTAATGTGAGGTGAGTCCAAAGATGTGGAACATTTAACCCCTCACACAAGCCAAAATGAGTCCACAACTCAGAAATTAGTGAGTTCTAAAAAGAACAAAAGGGTTGCCTTGTGGAGCCTTTAACGCTTATGTCCTGTAGACCCCTCCCCTATTTAACATGGTGTTGAGATTGCAACCACAGGGTGGAACGAGGGGCCGACGGATTAGCAAGTCCAATAACTCAAGATAGCTAATCAGATCTATCACTAAAGACTAAGCCTCTTAAATGAATACTAATAGAGATCACACCCTCGTATGATTTTATGCATGTGTTGTAAAATGGAAATACAGAAGGAAACACACAAGCTCAACATGAAAGATGTTTGTTTTAGATACAAATGAAATGTTATTAGCTGATGAAGATTACCTGGTGATCCTCACAATGCGCTTAGTAGATTTTTACTTTTTTCTGACAACTTTAGCACGCTTTTCCCATTGTTCCACAAACCGCTGCTATGCTGTTCAAAAAAATAAAAAAACACAGAAACACTAGAAACCGTGAATAGTTAGCAGAAAAATTTAAAAAATGCAAATCAATGCAAAAAATTTTCCTCTGTCAACAGAGTTTCACACAAAATTCTTGACAGTCTGCATGAAGAAGTTTTACGACCTGCGCAAAATAAAATTCGGCTCGTGTGAGATTAAATTTGGCTCGCACAAAATTAACTCAGCTCGTGCAAAATTAAAATAGGCTCGCGCGAAGAAATAGGTCTCGCATGAAGTTTCGTGTGCCAAAGTACTTTCTCGCACGATGAAAAAAGAATCTTTGCATGAAGATTCTAAATCCTTGCGCAAAAATGAATAGTTTTGTGCGAAGATCCGAATCTGTACAGAACAGTATGCACAGAGAACAAAAAAAAGATTAAAAAAATACAGAAAGAGGCTAGAAAAATTGATTTTCGAGCCCTAAAGTGGGCACCAAAAATTTATATGTGAAAATGCGGCCTATGCTAACACACACACTTCAACACGGTCCTTATTTGTGGATTCATCACGAAATGAACATTGAATTGTTCATCCAAAATTTGCCCTGCAAAGCAACCTGTTGCCTTCTATCTAAAGGGATTTTGCCTGTTAATATCCTTAGAATCAAGGTGCAAGCAACCAAACCCTCTAAGAATGAAGGATTTGACAATGGAATTAAGCTAAGAATGAGTATACGAATTAATCTAAAAAATGAAATATGCAATGTTATCTAAGAACAAATGAAGAAAACTAGATTAAGCATATGCATAATTAAACTAAAATGAGATTAAACTAAGAATGAGAATGTATGCAAGAAATGTAAGTAAATATGAGCATGAATTTCAACAGCAATTCGATAGCAAATCAATTCATCCTCTTCAAATGAAGAGATGAGGGTCTCTTAAATAGAGTCTCATAGAATCCATCAACAGTTGAGATCGATTCAGATCAACGGTCAGGATTGAAGATAAGTTTCAGTCGTAAAGGGAGATTCCCAAATTAAAGGGAGTTAACAAACTTAATTTGAGTAAAATAAGGAGTTAACTATTTTAATTTGAGTAGAAAAAGGAATTAACTGAGTTAACTCATTTTTGATCAATAGTGAACTGGAAATTCCCCTTTTTTGAACTAAAGAGAGATTTTATTGAGATATTTAATTTAATAAAATGAGATATGCTCTCATAATTATCTTTTCTATTTAGTTAAATAATCTTTAATTAATTAGAGACACTTTTGTTTAATTAAATAACTTCATTTAATTAATTAGGAATGGCTTCCCATTTAATTAAATAACTTTGTTTAATTATTTAGAAGTAAGTACTCCATTTAATTAAATAATTTCTTTTAATTAATTAGAAATACCTTTCCCATTTAATTCAATAATTACATTTAATTAATTAAGATAGGCGTATTTATTAAATTAAATAAATTTAATTGAATAGTTCATTAGTCTTAGGATATAATTATTATTTAATTAAAGTATAAATACTTAATAATTAAATTAAATATTAATCAATAGGTTTAATGTGACTAATATGAGTAAATACTATAGGAATTAAATAATAAGTATGATGAATGCAGATTTAATTTTTCTGCATCTGACAATTAAGTCAAGTAGCGAATAGCAGAATGAGAATTGCCTATTAGAATAGGGCTTTGAAATTATCAGGAATAGAGCAGAATTGGTATAGTGGCAATGAGCCAATTTTGGGGTATTACAATACTTATATCCTTCTTATTGTCAAGTAGGCTAGAATACAACTTAGAATAATTAGCATTCATCATCTTAGTTGGATAGGATTAATTAATTAATTAATTAAGCTCAATATGCCAAAATAGGAAATTCCTTTGTTAGTCAACCTAGCTTGGCAAATACTAGCTCAGAAATGATTTCTTGTGTTAACCAACAAAAGCTTGGTTGACACTATAGACTTCCAATGATCCTTTGGTAACCAAGTGAATTCAGTTATCACTAATTTTGTCCAACCTTTCCTTCATTGACTGAGTGAGATTGGTTAACACTCATCTTCTGTAGACATTCCTTTGACGCCCTAGTGAAATCGATAGACATTGTCTTTAGAACAAGAACACTCGATAGACATAGAAAATTGTCTTCACTATCTAAGTGAGCTCATCAAGCACTGATTGATAATAATATGGCATTTGTGTAACATCAAAGACAACACACAATTAATCAATTGTATCCAACACTAGAAAACCTTTCCAATTTGAGTCAATATAAGCAACAAATTTGAAATCATCATGTTTAGGATACTAAATCCCATAATCTAAAGTACCTTGAATATATCTAAAAATTATTTTAATTGCCATAACATGAGATTCTTTAGGTGAATATTGAAATCTTGCAACCAAACATACATCATGCATGATATCTGGCCTTGAAGCTATGAGATATAGTAAACTACTAATCATGGATCTATAAGTAGTTTGATCAACATCAAGAGAATCATCATTTTTAGTAAGTTTACATCCTATTATCATTGGTGTTCCCATTGGCTTACAATCTTCCATATGAATTATTGTAAACATTTATTTTCCATACTTAGTTTGGGATAAGAATATACCATTTTCCAACTAAGAAATTTGCAACCCAAGAAAATAGGATAGTTTCCCAAGCATGGACATTTCAAATTTAGATTGCATAAGCTTTGAAAAACCTTGACTTAAAGAATCATCATTGGATCCCAATACTATATCATCAACATAAACAAGAACAATGAGAACATCATCACATGTACCATATATGTACAAATTTCTATCAACACCACCTCTAATGAAGCAATTTTTGATAAGATATTGGTCCAACCTAGAATACCAAGCCCTTTGAGCTTGTTCCAAATAATAAAGAGCTTTTTTTAGTGTGTAGACATGATTAAGATAGTCTTTGTTTTCAAATCCTTCAAGTTGATCCATATAAACCTCTTCATCAAGATAACCATTAAGAAATTACATTTTAACATCCATTTGGTACACTTTAAAGCCTTTGAAAGCTGAATATGCAAGAAAGATTCTAATTGCTTCAATTCTAGCTACTGGTGCAAAAGTTTCATCAAAGTCCACACCTTCTATTTGTGCATAACCCATATAAACCAATCTAGCCTTATTCCTTGATATCTTTCCATTTTCATCAATTTTATTTCTAAAGACCCATTTAGCACCTATTACATTTTTATCTTTAGGTCTAGGCACTAATTCCCAAGTTTTATTCTTTTCAATTTGGCTTAGTTCATCTTTCATAGCATTAACTAAAAACTCATCCATACTAGCTTCTTTATATGATTTAGGTTCAATTTGAGATTTAGAGAAAATAGAGATTACCACATTCACTAGATGTAGCTCTTGTTCTCATTTAAATAACTGCATGTTTATCCCCAATAATCAGTTCTTGAGGATGATACTTCTTCAAGCTTGTTCCTGTAGCCTTTGTAATTTTGGGTTTTGGTGTTTCTATTTGATATTTTATCTCTTCTTCACCTTCAACATCTTTATCATCTTCTTCTTTCAAGTCTTTATCACTATCTTGTAGGAGAGTATTATCCATTCTTATTTCCTTTTTATCTAGCACAACTTCATCCACTTTCACATGTACAGTTTCAACAAGTTTATTCAACCTTTTATTAAAACATTTGTAAGCTTTACTTTGAGAAGAATATCCTAAAAAGTTTCCTTCATCACATCTTGAGTGAAAACTTCCTATTTTATCATCATAATTCTTAATAAAACATTCACTTCCAAAAATTCTAAAATGCTTAATAGATGCAGGATGTCCATACCATAAATCATAAGGAGTGTATTTAGTTTTTACCCTTATTTGTGCTCTGTTTAAAATATATACTACTGTGTGAACTTCTTCTTTCCAATACCTATTTGGTACTTTAGATTCATCTAACATAGTCTTTGCCATTTCTTTCATTGTTCAGTTCTTTCTTTCAACAACTTCATTTTGTTGAGGTGTCCTAGATGTTGTATATTGTATTTTGATGCCATGTTTTTCACAATAATCAACAAATCCATCTAAAGTAAACTCGCCACCTTTATCTAATCGTAAACATTTAATCTTCATGTTTGACTCATTTTCAACCATTTTCCTAAAAATCTTAAACTTGTTAAATTCCTCTAATTTACACTTTAAGAAGATTACCCATGTGATTCCTATATAATCATCTATAAAAAGCATGAAATACTTTTCACCATTTAATGACATTGTCCTTGTAGGACGACATAAATTAGTATGTACTAATTGCAGTGGTTTAGAAGAAAAATATTATTTTGAAGGAAAAGATGCCTTTTTTTTTTACCATGTTGACACCCTTTGCAAGTAACATTCTCTAGCTTACTTATACATGGCATTGTATATGAGAAATATGTTAGCAAAGGAATACTAATCTATTAAAAGAAAAAAGCATTAACTAACAAAATTACTATAACATATAAGAGAGACCAAAAGAGAAACCCTCAAATGAGAATATGAGCCATGGAATGGCTCTCTCTATGAGATTATTCTCTTGATGTATGGATGAGTCTAATGGATTACTTTGGTAGGATTATGGGATGTATGCTCAAGCTTCAAACTAGCTTCAATGCAGATTTTTGGGATTTTTGGTGTGGATGTATGAGATTGGTATAAAACTTGGTCTTATAATGGCATTATAACTTTAGCTCAAAAGTTGTGATGAAATGGCTTGGGAGGGGATTCAATTTATAGGCTAAGGGCTTGAGGGATGGAGGGCTAAGATGGAAGGAAAGATGAAATATTAAGGAAGGCTAGGATGCACTCAAAGGGGAGCGCATGGATTGTGCTTGTTTAGCACCAATCAGGGAGTGACACATGTCACAGGGTGAGTCGATGGAGGAAAGGGAAAGGATGAGTCAGCAAAGGAGGCTCAAGGGATAATATCTTCATAAAGACCCTTCATTATGGCTTGTAAGAGCTTGTAAGAGTCTTTATTTCTTTGTAAGAGCATTGAAGGCTTGGTAGTTGGGATATTTTGGAGGGAGTTGAGATTGTTGACTTTCCTTGGCTTAGGAAAGTCTTAAGCTTACTTAGGGAATGTGACAAGTTTAGGGGGTGGATTAGGCTTGGGTTTAGGATTAGATTAGGAATTTTAGAGATATGTAAGTGGATGGCATTCATGAGGGTGCGTGAGTTAGTGGCTAAACTTAGTTAGTATGGTGGATGGGGTGGATTAGGCTAAATGGAGGGTTAGGGATAAGTTAGGGGCTTTTAGATTTGAGGGATTTATTTATCAAATAGATTTATTTAATAAATGGAGATTTTGGAATTAGATAGAAGAATATGATTAATTGATAAATAATAGGTTATTTGATTTATCAATTAAGATTATAGATGATTAATTAAATTAATCAGCTAGGGGATGGCAAAGGATTAATTAAATAGGAATTTAATTAATGATGTCTTTAGAGATAACTAAATAGGATTACCAAAGCGGTGTAATCAAATTTAGATGTCTACATTTTGCCCCTCTTTGACATAGTGTTGAGACAATGTTATTTCAAAGAAGTTCGAATGAAGACAACACGAGAAAGATGCTTTTAGCAACAAGGTTTCCCCAGTCTCGAATAAGAAGAGGAGAGACTAGACTTAGATGATGGCCCCTCAAGAAGGTGGCAGGAAGAGAAAGCAAGGCTGAATGGCTTCTTGAAAAGTACAAGAATTCGATATGAGCAAGGAGACTCAGATTGGCTTAAGAGAAGAGGTTTAGTTAGCTCAAACTCTCACTATGGGAGAATGATAAAGAGAGAATCAGAGGCACAAGAGGAAGCAAGCTTAAGACTTTCAAGATTTGGGGGGAGGATGAAGGAACATAGTTCCATAAAAAGGAATCTAGAATAGGAAGATGGATGATGAGGTGATAAAGCTCATGCAATAGGATTTCAAAGAATCAGATTGGCAGAAGATGGTTTTTGGAGATCCCTAGGACTAGGATTGTGGATCTTGAAAGATGAGGCTTGGTGGATTGATTGGATTGGTGGATTCGTAAAGCTAAAAGTGAAGATTGATTTAAAGAGATACTGATGCATAAGCTGGGATAGATGTTGGATATGGATGGGGGATAATGGAGATGAAAGTAATTCACTGAAGCTTTTTGAGCAGGGGGATACTTCAAAGAGAAGTACCACCATGTAGTTGAGCACTAGATTTGCTATAGGACTGTTGGTTAATTGCCAAGGTTACCAAGAACATCAAGGCCTTTTCACCAACTGTCCAGAGGACTGATAGACTGACTCAAAACAAACACACAAGGATTAACCTAGCATCACACATGAATCCCAGAGGAAGCGATGTGGAAACGACACTGGGTAACCCAGAAGAAGAAAAGAAAATAAGTGAAAGACATGATCAAGACCTATCGCTCAGATTGCTCGATTTGCAGTATACTATGATATGGAAGATCGTGGCAACCTTGAGGAGGGAACAAAAAGATTGCTTGAAAAAGATACTTCAAGTCCCAAAAGGGAAGATTCCAAATCAAAAAAAAGTGAAAATCAAAAGAGAATCGTTTGCCAACGAGATGGGTGGGATGAGGTACTAACGGACCAAGATCAGACATGAGGAAAGCTATATCCTGCAAGGATCTATTGGAGAGAACCTAAGCAGATGGATCTGGATGAGTGATGCATTTGGAAAGCTAAACTAAGAAGGATAACACTTTGGTGACAGGAGATCTAGCTAAAGGATGCATTGGAATAGCTAATCAAGATGTGCAATGTGTACAAGATGCTAATCAAGGAGGAACTGACATGAAAGCTAGATAGATACAATGGTACTAAGCTAAAGAGGATGTACAATCTGACTAACCAAGATATTTACAAGCTGAAGCTAACCAAGATAGTTACAAGAAGGCAAAAGCTCAAGATGATAGGATAGCGGGATGGTTCGATGTTATGCAAGATGCGAAAGCTAAGGATGGGGTGATAGCAGAAGATATGGATTTTGGGAGGATGCATCCCAATGATGATGAGAGATTTTGTGACCAAGGATAGCTAGAGGAGCAAGATGAGATGGTTGTATAGGATGGTATATAGCTAGGATTATGATGGATATAAAGAGATGACATTGGGTTTGCATGAGGATAGCCTAGAGATAGATGCCAATGACAAGGGAGGAGGTAAATGATGGAAAGATGGACAAGACAAGATCTACAAAGAATAAAATGCCCCCAGTTAGAAGATGACATGTGGAAGGAGGTCTTACAATGGATGTGATAGGATTGAAGCTAGGATAGAAAAGCTGAAGGGGTGAGGGAGATGGATGATAGCTGGAATGAGTAGCTAAAGCTGTAGAAGATAAGTGGATGGTGATAGATAAAAGGTAGAGGATGAAAGATAGGTGGATAAATTGAAAGATGGAGTTGGATGGCAAGATGTGACCAAAAGCATGAGGATGATAGGCTAAGCTGGGGATGGCTGGATTGCACATGACGCTTGTTTGCCAAGTTTTCATCATGGTACTTGTCCAAGGAGCTTGAATTGCCAAGTTTTCACTAGTGGACACTTTATTTTTCTTTATTATTATTTTTGACTTTTTGACTTTGGACTTAGCTAGAATGATTTTGGCTTTCTTTAGCTATTTTTGGCTTTTTTGGGATTTTTTGCTGGCTATTAGAATGTTCAATTTTGTTGCTCGCTATTGGTACATCGGATGTGTGATTTATGCAATAGATTGGATTGGATGGGACTGATGGTAGGATACGGAGGGATTAAAAGGCTAGAAAGGAGCATGAGATGGGGATGCTTGCAGGATCAACATTGGCACATGTTGGGACAGGTGTGAAAAGAGCATATGGGGGATAGATGGTAGCTTGATGGTGGATTTGTGGAAGCGTTCTTGGGGATATAGCCACCCAAGATGGAGTTAGGAGATGGGGGACACGAGTCACTAGATGGGGAATTACCAATGGTGGATGCCATTATGCATTGGGTTTCAACTTTTTCCTTTGGGATCCACATGGTTTTGGATTTTCTTTTCATAGGCTTTTGCATTATTTTGCATTCTTTGATTGGATTTTGCCTTTTTGGAGTATGTATTTTAGAATAGACATATGATTGCCTAGGATGTGGATTTTTAGCTTTATGCATTTTGAAGTTGGCATTCACATTGTTGTGGTAAGCTTTGGGAAGATGGTTAGTAGAAGCTTTATGAGATGAAGAGGATATAGAAGAGCATGTAGGGGGATGATGATGATGATGTGCCCTGATATGTGCCTTTGTTGATCTTGCGTACGAATGGATGGAATAGGATTTTTATGACGGCTGATAGGAGGATGGAGGATGGTAGATTTTGGGACATAGGGACCCAAAATGGATTTAGCGGATGAAGGGGGGATATGGTAGGTTGTTTTAGGTCGCAAAGATGGTGGAGGGGGGATGACATAAGATTTCTTGAAGGAGTGATGGGAGGCAGGCATGGTGGGTTTGGAGATAGGCTTGGTTTGGGGGTGTGGTGTACCAACACCTTAAGATGGTGAGCCTTTGGATACATATCCAAGACCATGAAATTCTAGATTCTTTTGTGCAATAATAGGCATTTTGATTCCTTGCTCTTGTGGTCCTAAACCTTGACCTTGATAATGCCATTGATTGAGCATTTGAACTAGCTAAGGATACTTTTTGCTCGCGGAAAATGGTGGAAGTGCTTTATCAGATGTACTGCAACAGGGAGATACTTTTCTTAATTCTTCTATTGAGAGGAGGCCACCATGGATGAATGTAAGTGAACCAAGAGGGTAGATTATAGATGGTGGAATAGCTTGGATAGGTGGTAGGATGAAAGCATGAAGCAAAGGAGACGGTAGGATAGGATCTTGATTTAGCTGATGGGATGAAAAGATATCCTATAGTAGAGGAGGTATGGCTTGAGGTTTTGGAGATGGAGGGGATGGTGACTACACTATGGATGGAAGACATGGTACAATGATATCTTTTTTAATGTTTTTAGGGATGTGAACATGCTTTTGGGCAGGATCTTGATAGGATTGGATTGGAGTTGATGGTGCAATAGGAGGTG
This sequence comes from Cupressus sempervirens, assembly GCA_028749045.1. Taxonomy (NCBI): domain Eukaryota; kingdom Viridiplantae; phylum Streptophyta; class Pinopsida; order Cupressales; family Cupressaceae; genus Cupressus; species Cupressus sempervirens. The sequence goes on from CM053786.1 coordinate 43,962,363, forward strand.
AAGGGATGGATTCTTCAAAGGTAGTGGATGGATAGATGGGAGATTCGGTAGTGGAGATGGGTGAGTAGAAGATGGATGAATAAGGGTCATTACAAGAGATTTGGAAAATGCTTGAAGGTGATGTGGATAGGATTTGGAGGGATTTGGTAGGTGGTGGGATTTTGATGCTTGTGGGAAGTGGAAGGATTTTAAGCAATTTGATGGATAGTATGGGGATGATAGCAATGGGAGATGGAGGTGATATTATAGATGGGGAAGCTTCATCACTAACTACTTCACATGGTTGGATTAGATGACATGGGTTATCGACTGCAAGAGGTGGCTTTTCTTGTATTTTCTCTAGGAGATTCCTTGGAGACTCATGTGTCAGAGGTGGAGGTGGATTGATAGGAATAGCTGGTGTGATGGGGGTGGAAGATTGGAAGCTTGGTTGATTGGATGATGGAGGAGAAGCTGGGATATCAGATGGCATGACTAGATAGTTTGGAAGAATACGTGGATTTTGGGGGATGCTTGGGGGAATGTTTCTAAGGCTTTCAATATACCGGTCATAGTCAACAAGATTTTCATCATCATTAGAATAGAAGGTGGCAGGAGGAAGGATAATACATAGGAACACATCATGATAGGTTTGGGATTTCTTGTTCTGATGATGAGTCAGATGGGTATGGGGTCTTGCATATGGATGAACATGGAAGCTCATGGTGGGAATTGGATTAAGCACAAATTTTGGATTGGCTGATGAAAGATTTCCTTGGGAGAGTCAAAGATGCATGACAGACCTAAGGGGGATTGGCTAGAGATTTTTGGCTTTCCTATGGATGGAAGACTTTCAAGGGTATGCTGTCAAAAGGTGAGAGTTTTGCTTTCCTATGCGCTAGATTTGGTGGCGGTTGTGTCAACTTGAGGATAGACTAATGATCCTATGGGCATGACACGAGATTGACCACTTGTGGATCCCAACCTTTAGCTCAAGGTGATGAGGGATACAAGTGACAAAGCTGGATTACCCTAGACAATGCTCTATTTGAGGGTTAACTTTGGTGAGATTGGTTGATTGTTAGGATTGATTGGATAGAAAATTTTTGGCAGAGTGACAACAACTCTTTAAAGGCTTGGGTGTGATTTTGGATTGGGTTTCTAGTTGGCTGGGGGGGATGATTTGGATGGAATTTGGATTTGGGATTGTTCTAAAGCAAAGAACTAAGGGAGCTTGGATGATATTTTGATGAGGCAGTGACTACGCTAAGTATGCCTTGAGCTAGGATGATTTTTTCTTTTCTAGGATTTTGACCAAAGTTGGCAAACATTCTTTCAAAAGCTATGAACAAACAAGTAGACAAAATTTTGGAGCAAGCACGTCAAACACACCAACATCCTCGGAAGCTTTCTACAAGGATGAATTTGGTTTAGCTAGGGAGTCCTTAATATACGCAAGGTACATGAGACCCATATCTATAGATGAAACCAAAAAAGATGTCACACAATCAAGAGGAGGGGTAACCCACTTTTCCTCTTTCACTTCTCAAGGGTATAAAGTTCCTTAAGGCTTAGCCCGAGTGACAAAATCTTAATTTCAAGAGAGGTGTCTTTGGATTCACCTACCGATCTTTATACTCTGTCAAAATGCTGGAGTTGAGGTTGTCCCAAGGGGTGATGAAATCCCCAAGTAGGCCTCCTAAAACTAAAAACAAGGTTTTGGATCCTAGTGTTATGCACCCAAGATGGCTTGCAAAGGCGACAAGGGGAGAGAAGATTCAGATGACCTTGGGCTAAAAAGCAGAGTTCTTTTCCAATTGATGATTTAGATTTTGTAAGCTATGATTGAAGACACTCGTGATTAGGGCATACAATGTTCATTCCAACTTGATAGCGTCATCAGCATAATGGAAGTTGAGAGATCGTCAACATAAGAAATACGAGCGTCATTGAAAATGCATCAAAACCATGTGATGTTCATTGATTGTTAGGCATTCAAGATTGACTGTGAGTTTGTTTTAAGCCCAAAACAAAGATATGTGAAACTCAATTTGTCAAGCGCGTACCCAGAGGCCCTCCACGTCAATTGGTTGTTCAATTTTATTGCCCAAATGAAGTGTTAGCGAACCTAATGTGCATTCAAGAAATTTTCTAACTTAGAAAAGCTAATAAAAATACAAGTAAGTAGAGTTTGATTTTTGTGGAGCACTTAACACCCTCTTAGGTGGACCCATCCCCATAGATGGCATTGAGATTGCAACCAATGGTTAAATTGATGGGTGATTAAAGAGGGTGAGTCCAATGACAAACTCTCTCAAAGCATTTTTATTTGTTTATATAACTTAGAAGATTACAAAAATGTGGATTTAGATTCTTTTTATGCCCAAAAATTGAAATGTGAGATATTGCAATGGTTAATTGATCTTATGCATTCAAGATTGAGTTTGTTTGTTTTAAGCATGCATTTCAAGAAAGATTGATTTTAATCCATTTCATTCAAGAGTGTGTTTTGAGAAACATACATTCAAAGGAAAACGTGTTTAAACATGTAAGTTCATTCCAAGAAAAACTTAAAAAACATGATTAAGTTCATTGCTCCAACCTGCAATGAGACAAAAAAAAGCAAATTAATTAGTCACCCAAAATCTTCCAAAATGAAACATTAACTATGGGAAAAGAAAATTTAAATTTTTTTGCTCTTTTTGATATGCATAAAAATGCTTAGAATTTCTTAGAATGCGTAAACAGGCAGAGATGCCAAAATTTGGAGACGCTGATCTGCGGAGATGCCAATCTACGAAGATGACAGAGAAAGAAGCGAAAACAACAGGTCAGTTTTGCGGTGCAAAAAATAGGAGACAAGTGGAGAGGCTAATTTGCAGAGACAATGGTTTGGGTTGACGGCAGCAGAGACGACAAAATTGGAGAGGCGGCGGCGGAGATAACAGAATAGGAGAGGTGGCAATGGAGATGACATAATAGCTGGCGGAGGTGCTGATCTATGAAGATGACAGATTAAGGATGCGGAGATGATAGAGTAGCTGGTAGAGACAATAGAGTAGCTGGTGAAGACGCTAATATATGGAGACGTCGGTTTGGTTGCACAGACGATAAAGTAGCTAGCAGAGACAACAGTTCATAGGCGTAGACGCCAATCTGCGAAGACGACACTGTGTGAAAAAAAAATGCGTAGATTTTTTTTGAGAATTGTTTATATTTTTTGTTATTTTTGGATTTTTGAGGGTATGTCTTCTTCCCAAGTGCGTTCTTTAACCTGCAAAAACAAGCAAAACACCCTACAACCCATTCAAACAACAACAAACATTAGATGGATAGTTTAGAACAATACATAGGGTGAAATGGATGAATGAATGACCCATACTGGGGTCCCACCAGGTGTGCCAAAATGTATATGAGAAATATGTTAGCAAAGGAATACTAATCTATTAAAAGAACAAAGCATTAACTAACAAAATTACTATAACAGATCAGAGAGACCAAAAGAAAAACCCTCAAATGAGAATATGAGTCATGGAATGGCTCTCTCAATGAGGTTATTCTCTTGATGTATGGATGAGTCTAATGGATTAGTTTGGTAGGATTATGGGATGTATGCTCAAGCATCAAACTAGCTTCAATGGAGATTTTTGGAATTTTTGGTGTGGATGTATGAGATTGGTATAAAACTTGGTCTTAAATGGTATTATAACTTTAGCTCAAAATTTGTGATGAAATGGCTTGGGAGGAGATTCAATTTATAGGCTAAGGGCTTGAGGGATGGAGGGCTAAGATGGAAGGAAAGATGAAAGCTTAAGGAGGGCTAGGATGCACTCAAAGGGGAGCACATGGATTGTGCTTGTTTAGCACCAATCAGGGAGTGACACATGTCATAGGGTGAGTGGATGGAGGAAAGGGTAAGGATGAGTCAACAAAGGAGGCTCAAGGGATAATATCTTCATAAAGACCCTTCATTATGGCTTGTAAGATCTTGTAAGAGTCTTTATTGCCTTTGTAAGAGCATTGAAGGCTTGGTGGTTGGGATATTTTGGAGGGAGTTGATATTGTTGACTTTCCTTGGCTTAGGAAAGTCTTAAGCTTACTTAGGGAATGTGACAAGTTTAGGGGGTGGATTAGGCTTGGGTTTAGGATTAGATTAGGGATGTTAGAGATATGTAAGTCGATGGCATTCATGAGGGTGGGTGAGTTAGTGGCTAAGCTTAGTTAGTATGGGTGGATGGGGTGGATTAGGCTAAATGGAGGCTTAGGGATAAGTTAGGGGCTTTTAGCTTTGAGGGATTTATTTATCAAATAGATTTATTTAATAAATGGGGATTTTGGAATTAGATAGAAGAATAGGATTAATTGATAAATAATAGGTTATTAATTTTATCAATTAGGACTATAGATGATTAATTAAATTAATCAGTTTGGGGATGGAAAAGGATTAATTAGATAGGAATTTATTTAATGATGCCTTTAGAGATAACTAAATAGGATTACCAAAGCGGTGTAATCAAATTTAGGTGTCTACAGGCATACCTCTTACTTTCTCATGCTTACTAACTTTTACCTAGTTGTCAAAATTTAGGTGCCCAAGCCTTTTGTTGTATAACCCACTTTCATTCACCTATCCCATAAGACAAGCATCTTCATGATTGTTAACATTTATGATATGTTTTAAATTGTATACATTCCCTTTAGATTTTTTACATAATGCAACCAACTGTGTAGAATTTAATGTGATTTGACAAATATGGTGATCAAAAACAATTTTGTATCCATGGTTACAAATTTGACAAACACTTAGAAGATATTACTTTAATCCATCAACATAATACACATCATGAATCGGCATTTTGTCACTAAGCGTCAAAGAACCAAACCACTTTCAATTATCCACAAGTCCATTTCTTTAGAATGTAGAGCCATTTGAATAAACATAGACTTATTAATCTTAGGCCTCCATATATTAGTCACTTTAGTATTAAATTCTTTATCAACATGTAGACTAGCATAATATTGATCATTCTAAATTGACTTAGTTTTACAATTACTCATAACATGACCAAAGAGATTGCATTTGTAACATCTTAGACCATTCATTTTAGGAAAGGAATAACCAAAATGAAACTTTGAATACCTCCTTGACATGTATCTGCAATTACTTATTCAACGTCCATATTTATGACACACGAAGCAATACCCATGAAAGAAAGAAGTGAACCTGTTTGAGAATCTTTTACCCATGAATGATGTAACACTACCAAAACAAAATAAATAAATATGTAACCATGAACAAGCATAATGAACCATAGAAATTTGTTTTTAATCATCTTTTACAAGAATATGAACAATGATTGAGTCATTCTCAATTCATAAACCTCATAAAAGAAGAAGATATCATCAAAATAAATTTCCATAATGATATTAATACATAAAGAGTTCAATACAATAATGAAGTACAATATCATTCTTAGATGCCTAGGTCCAACATATGGACTCTACAAGAATCAAATTCTGTATCAAGAAGTAACTTTGACAGTCATCCATTGCTACTAGTTAATCAACTTGAAACACCTGAAAGACACACACACAAATGCAACACAACACAAATAGGGGCTCAGTACATACTGAGTTAAAAAGTGTAGTCCACCTGCATACTTGTTAGAATAAACATATACAAAATCATAATGTAGATATTTGAACCACATAACATAGTGCAATTCTAAAATTAATATGAAAGAAGTAAACATCTTCTTAACCATGCAAAATTAAACTCGCACTAAGAATAACTAGTTAATGAACCATATATATACTGAGGTGTCGTTACTATGGTGCTAAGATGTTGCATCTGTATATGGTAAGCCCATAGACAACACATAGTGGGATTCTCTATAGTACTCGTGAAATGACGTAATAGAGACTTGCCTTGTTCTTCGTACTTAACCTTACTGGTTTAAGTCATAGGTAAGGCTAATTATCTTTTGTATGTAATTAACCCACCCAATTCATCTTTAAAATTATCACTGAATTAATTAGCTGAATAGGATAAATTGATATTCAGCCACCTCGATATACGTTCATTACAGCTATCCTTAAAATACACATCAAACAAATATTTTAAGAATGCACATGCAATGAATAACACTTATTTTTCACATGATTCTACATCCTTCATCTTTTGAAAATCTCATCCTTTACTGCCAAATCTGAAAGTAAACTTAGGTTATTTTAACAACATAAATAAATATTACAATATTACGATCTCATAAATATAACTAAATTGTTGCATTAGTTTAATGATATTTACCAGTCGTAGTACTATACTACTTATTCCTACTATTATAATAAAATAAACTTATCTATCGAAATGACCAAGATAATAAAACAATACACATATGATATTCTTGCTTTAAATGACATATCACCAAACATATATCATAAATCTTCTTCATAAATGAAACAACTTCCATTTCAATCATAAACTGAAATAAATCTGTATAAAATGAATTCTGTTTCAAACAAATTATCTCAAAACAATCCATAAATTCTATTAAGATACTTCATAGCATAAACTAAACATAATTGAATCCAAATGTATCCAATGCTTTAACAAAAGATGCTTTGCAATGTCATTGAATATTCAAATGTCTATTGTAGTTTTACCACTGTTTAACAATAAGCCATCACCTAGTTATAACCATAACAGCATATAAAAATATAATATTTGAGATCCATTCAACATACACTTCACAAGAATGCAAAGTAACTTACATTTTGCCAATAACTAGAAATAGTTAGGATGCAAATCCCTAAGCTATAAGAAGCACACAAACTATTCATATAATGACCCTATCGATATTATAAAAATAGGATCCATCCTTGACTTTGTTTATAAAAATAATGTCTTATTCAGTTATGAATAGTTTCACAAACAAACAACAATGAATTATGACTCAATTCCATCATATATCATGGATTAAATTATGTTTTCATAGAGAATTTCCTATTTGAATCGAGCTTCCTTTTAACTATTTGACAAAATGTGATTACCAATAAATGTCACATATTGTTCGCTATGTTACTATTTTTATTATATAAATTAACCAAGCTATAGAATTCAGGTGAACTGTTTATTTTTATTTATTTTTTAAACAATGACATAACCCTCATTTTTAATCATTTATATCATAGAAACAAAGTGACTGTGCCCTTAAAGAGTAGTGAGACTGCAACCAAATGCAAGCTTGAAACTGTGGCCGAACCACTCATATCTATGAATTTTAAAATATGGTTCTCTCAGAGCTCAGCCCTAACAAAGCCGAATACCTATAAGAATATCTTAAACACTTGCATACATGCTATCACAGACATGAAGCCCCGACCGGGTTCAACTCGAAGAAAGAATGTATGTTTAGGGCAAAGCCCAAGCAAATATGAACATATAGCAACACCCAGTTTAATTTCTCCATAACTCCAAATTCAAAGATGGATATATACAGAGCTAAGCATTTCACACAGTGCCATGCTCTACACATACCCATCCTTGAGTGAGAACTCACATCAATAAAAAAAACTAATAACTAGTAAAACATGCTAATTGTTATCACCACAAAATTGTAAATAGAGAGAGAGTAGGGTAAGAAATTGCCCCTACTTGCAAATTAGCAGATGGTAAATGTTCAACTCGAAGCACTTCAGCAACTCACTATTAGAGCCAAAACGCCAACTCAACACAACACTTACAATATGCCAAAACAAATAAACTTGCTTGAAACAGAGGATGGGGTATTCAACAGAAGAACCCGAATGCAATGAAAGAGGCTGATTGATAGTGAGAAACTCAATAGTGCTCGACCACATAACAATGAATGTTCTTTCAACCAATTCCTCCATGATTCCGATAGCTCGGCAATAAGATCACAGATGTAAATCAAAACAGAGCAATGTGGCCAAGTTTTTGGCCCAAATTTTACAAAAAACTAACTTCACAAAAAGAAATGGCCAACTAAACCCTTAGTGCCATCATTCCTCATAAACAAGCATTCAATTCAACTGCGACACTTCACAGGGCCGTGAACAACACAGTTACAAAGTCATCGCCATATATGGCTTTTCAAAATAAATAGTGAATAAGTTTCCTCTTACATGGCATTCGATACCCATTTAGGGTTGTATGCCTTTTAAGATATACTAAACCCCTTTAATAATAGAAAATGTTTATACCAACCTCAACTTAGGGTGTTGGACCCTTTTAAAACAAGTGTGTATATATATATATATATATATATATATATATATATATATATGCAAAGGTAACTACAGTTCTTTAAATAACAAGTTAATATAAGTCATGTAAACGAAACCGTCCTAAGGTTATAACTATTTAGAAAAAATCTAATCCCTTCTCCATCAAACATATGTAAATACAAGGGCAAATTCTAAATATATATACAACATATTAACATTCAAAAGCATTTGAAATTTCAAGTTAAACATATAATATATTTACGTTCTGTCCAAAGCACACAAACACAGAATGTAGTTTACATTGAGTTAAAACATAATAAACATAATCATTACCCAATCAACATGAAATTATTAATATACCAGTTTCAAATCTTAAAATCCTAAATCACCATCACTGCTAACAACATAGTTCAAAACAAAAAATACATTCAGCATAAGTCTCGTGTTTCAGAGGAAAGTAAAATAACCAAGTTCTTACAGAAACAAAAACATAACAATAGAAAGAAACTTATAACACAAGGTCCTAATTTACAAAAAAAACTGAAGTAGTGGTCAGGCATGACAAATGAAGTGCTTGATATAACTTGATATTTATCATTCAAAACCTAATTAAAATATGCACTTTTACCTACATTTGAAGTGGAAGCATTTTGATTTGTATCCTTACTTTCAAATTTAAATATCTCGAATAAAGGTTTATCTTTCTTGTCACTAGAAGATTGTCCAAGTTCAAAGCCAATTCTTGTTAGATCATCTATTCTTCTTTGTTTCCTTAACATATCATACAAAGTAGTTTTCTCATATTTTTCTAACATTCTTCTATATGATACTACTTCATTCATTAACCTTGTACATTCTCGACCTTTAGAACTTAACTCTTCCTTAGTGACAAAGACAATTCTCTTTTGTTCCTCAACTTGTAATTTCAATTCTATAACTTGTTGATTTAAGCCCTTAGTTTCTTTTTCAAAGTTCTCTTTTTCTTTTAAGAATTGATTTTCTTGAACACTTAAATTCCTTTTTAATACCTTGATCTTTTTAAGTGCATAAATAAATTCACATTTTAAATCAACCTCAACAAGTTCAACATCATCATCACTATCTGATTCTTGACAAGTAGTTTCTATACTCATGAAGGAAACTTCATTTTCATCACATTCAAAATGTCTAGATTCACTATCTAATACATCAACAATCAAACTCTTTTTTTTCTTAAAGAATTTTTTTTTTATATAATTTATTTTTACTTGATTTCTCTTTCTCATCATCTACTTCATCATGACTATTATAAGGACATTAGATGTAAAGTGTTCTATTTTACCACAATTAAAGCATTTGAAAGGAAGTTTACCTTTATATTTACCTGGTCCTTTATTTAATTTCATTGATTAATGTGCTTCAAGAACATCAAGATCTTCTAATTCTAAAGAGACTTTCTTCACTTCTTTTCCACCTTGAATGCTACTTCTTTGCTTGTGGTTTCTTGCTTGCCAAACTTTCTCATTTCATAAGCTACAAGTGCTCCATGAATATCTTATATTGTATACTTGTTAACATCTCTAGTTTCTTCTATACAACATATCTTAGAATCAAATTTATCAAGAAAAGATCTCAAAACTTACTTTACAACTTCAATATCATCAATTTTTTCGCCAAGTCCTCTTATGCCATTTACAGTTTCATCTATCTTAAGGAGATAATCTTCTACCTTTTCATCATTACCCATCTTAGGTCTTCAAATCTTGATTTCAAATGTTGTATATTGGCTTCTTTAACTCTATCATTACCGTGATATGTGTTTTTCAATTTGTCCCATACTTCTTTAGAAGAAATGCAATGCATTACCTTAAAAAAACATCTTTAGATAAATTGTTAAGTATAACAAATTTAGCTTTCATATCAGTTTCATACTTCCTCTTTTCATCAGAATCTGTAGGTAAAGTATTAGGAACTTTATAACCATTAATAGTTGAAGCCAAAACATCAACATTAATAGATAACAAATATGTTTGCATCATTACTTCCCAAAAAGCATAATCTAATCCATCAAAAAATAGGAACCTTTGAAGAACTATCTTGAACCACAAAAGATAAGTACTCCACTCAACCAAAATTGACCCAAAGTTGTTAAACTTGATGTAGGGAACCTTGCTCTGATACCACTTGTTGGAATACATGAAATCTGCATCCCTGCATAAACAATATTAGAAGAAAACATATCATCAGTATTAAGATTATTTGAGTTCTCTTGTTGAATATGAGCTTCCTTATACACCATGTAATGTGCATCATATCTATCTTCATCAATAGTAACCATAAACTTATCTGCTTCTTGACTATCAACCAGTTTCACATCTTGAATCTTAAGAATCATATTTATCTCTTCTTCCTTTATTAAACATTTACCATCATCTTGATCTTCTATAGTAATCTCACTTTAAAATATCTCTTTCTTATTACAACTTTGCTCAAGAAAAATAACACTATTTCACTCTTTCCTTTCTTCTTCAAGCTGAGTTTCCATACTACCACCATACCTTTTCCATTCTCTTACAATGGCTGCAAATTTTTCTCATAAATCAGATTCTTCTTTAGAACTTGCTGTTACACATTCCTTAGCTTCATCTTCATGCCATTCCTCTTGACATTTTTCTTCATTATGCATATTTAAGGCTTCATCAATTGCCTCCAAAATCTTTTCTGTAGGAGTACCTTCCAACATTGTACTCTTCTCTATTTTCAAAGGACATGTTACTATTCCAACCACAAATTGTCCACACTCAAATCCCATAGGACTTGTCTCATTACTACTCTCACCAATAGTTACTTGCTGCACTTCTTCTTTCTACATTTTATTTTTTCTCAACTTAGCTTCATTCTCTTCAAGTTTCCTTCTCAAATTGTTTATCTCCTCTTCTATCTTGCTTAGCTCTTCTCTTTGTTTTCTCCTTTCTTCTTTCTCTTTTTTCTTCTTTTCCTCTATCTCCTTTTGTTTAGAATCCTTTCTCTGTCGATACATTCTAAAAAGATACAATAAAGCTGCTTCTTCTTGTTGCATCATTCCTTAGCTAGGTTATTTTCTTCTTATCTAGTCTCTTGGACTTCTCTTAGACTATCTCTCTCAATCTTTCACAATCACACAAACATATACACAACTACTTTTTCCCAAACCTTTTGCTGAGCTCTGATACAAAAAATGATACAGAGCCACACCTTGGAAAACTCAAGAGGAATCAGACACTCAACTGAGTTGCTTCAAGGGGCATCTACAACCTCTAGGATCACACACTAAAATCAGATTCAAAACAAAACATTGAAAATAAAATCCCCCAAAATATCTTCTTGCTGCCTCCGGATAGACCTGCACTTAGACATGAATAACTTTCGAACCAGAAAATATTTACTCAATCCAACAACTGATATTTGGCATAACTAGATTTCAAACAACATATAAATTTTTTAGAGAACTCCAACGGTTCAAACCCAAGATATTGACCATGCATCAGAGTACATTTTTCTGCAAAACATTGCTTCTTGCTGTCTCTACATAGACCCGTGAACAGACATGTATAACTTTTGAACCAGATAATATTTTCTCAATCTAACCATTGATATTTTTCATAACTAGGTTTCAAACAACATATAAAAATTTGAGAGAAATCCAACGGTTCATTTGGGATATATTACCCATGCACTGAGACTAATTTTTTGCAAACATACCGAATTCAACCCAAAACTAAAACTTTTTAATCTTTTGCAAACTATCAACTTGTTTCCAGTGAGAAGATAAGAAAAATCCATTCAAAACTCAGACTATCAAAAACTTGCAAAGACAAAATGAAAAAAAAAACATCCCATATCTCTCCAAATTGGATTTTTCTGCTACATAGCCGAATGGCTCTCATTTTAAAACTGAATTTCTTTTTTTCCTATTAAAGGATGTGAAACATTTTCTTCTTATTTTAGAAAAGAAGAACATCTTCTATCTAAAAAAAGGATAAGAATCTGAAACGTTTTTTCTACCAATATTAGACAGTCATTTTCTAAGTCAAGAATATTCCAAAAACTGCCTACTACCTATTATTGGATTCTAAAAATCATTAAACACTCCACCTACGAACTAAAAAAAAACTATTCTAATTTAAGATCCACACACCTGGTCCTACGTGGTTATATCTGGAGAGCTTATCGAACTGCTACTCTAGGTATGCCACCACATGTAGGACGTTATTACAAACTTCAAAAACTAAAAGCATTTAAAACATAACATTAAATTTTCTATTACATTTTCAACAATGTTGCCTCCTGTAGCGTTTCTCTTCTCTACCACTGTAGCATATTGAGAGAAATCCAATGGTTCAAACCCGAGATATTGACCCCGCATCAGAATACATTTTTCTGCAATTGTTATTCCCTAAACTGATTGCCATGAGAAATATATGAAGCATAAAAGTAGAACCATAATCTTGAAAAAAAAACACAGGAGACCAAAGGAGACATAAAACTTCCCATTCCTTCCCCAAGTTCGAAAGACCAAAGGAGACAGTAAAAGGTTTGGGAAAAAGTAGTTGTGTATATGTTTGTGTGATTGTGAAAGATTGAGAGAAATAGTCTGAGAAGAAGTCTAGGAGACTAGATAAGAAGAAAATAACCTAGCTGAGGAATGATGGGACAAGAAGAAGCAGCTTTATTGTATCTTTTTAGAAGGTATCGGCAGAGAAAGGATTCTAAATAGAAGGAGATAGAGGAAAAGAAGAAAAGAGAGAAAGAAGAAAGGAGAAAACAAAGAGAAGAGCTAAGCAAGATAGAAGAGGAGATAAACAATTTGAGAAGAAGACTTGAGGAGAATGACGCTAATTTGAAATAGAATAAAGCTAAGTTGAAAGAAGTGCAGCAAGAACACAAAGTGCAGCAACAAGAAGTGCAGCAAGTATCTCTTGACGAGAGCAGTAATAAGACAAGCCCTATTGGATTTGAATGCAAACAATATATGGTTGGAACAGTAAAATGCCCTTTGAAAATAGAGAAGAGTACAATGCTAGAAGGTACTCCTATGAAAAATATTTTGGAGGCTGAGGATAAGAAGGAAGAAGTGATTCAAAGCACACAGGTAGAGGATGAAGAGTTAGATCAAGAAGAGGAAAACAATCCATTAGAAGGGCATAGACAGCAAGTGAATTTTGGTGTAGAGACTAAGAGTGAACAACAGGAGGTTGTTGTTGAACCTTGTGAGGAAAAGGTTCTTGCAGATGAAGAAGAGTTGGTGACTAGATAAGAAGAGTTGGTGACTAGATAAGAAGAAATAGTCTGAGAAGAAGTCCAGGAGACTAGATAAGAAGAAAATAACCTAGCTAAGGAATGATGGGACAAGAAGAAGCAGCTTTATTGTATCTTTTTAGAAGGTATCGGTAGAGAAAGGATTCTAAACAAAAGGAGATAGAGGAAAAGAAGAAAAGAGAGATAGAAGAAAGGAGAAAAGAAAGAGAAGAGCTAAGCAAGATAGAAGAGGAGATAAACAATTTGAGAAGGAAACTTGAAGAGAATGAAGCTAAGTTGAGAAAAAATAAAATGCAGAAACAAGAAGTACAGCAAGTAACTATTGGTGAGAGCAGTAATGAGACAAGTCCTATGGGATTTGAGTGTGAACAATTTGTGGTTGGAACAGTAACATGTCCTTTGAAAATAGAGAAGAGTACAATATTGGAAGGTACTACTACGGAAAAGATTTTGGATGCAACTAATGAAGCCTTAAATATGCATAATGAAGAAAAATGTCAAGAGGAATGGCATGAAGATGAAGCTAAGGAATGTGTAACAACAAGTTCTAAAGAAGAATCTGATTTATGGAAAAAATTTGCAGCCATTGTGGGAGAATGGAAAAGGCATGGCGGTAGTATGGAAACTCAGCTTGAAGAAGAAAGGAAAGAGTGCAATACTGTTATTGTTCTTAAGAAAAGTTGTAATAAGAAAGAGATATTTGAAAGTGAGATTACTACAGAAGATCAAGATGATGATAAATGTTTAATAAAGGAAGAAGAGATAAATACGATTCTTAAGATTCAAGATGTGAAACTGGTTGATAGTCAAGAAGCAGATAAGTTTATGGTTACTATTGATGAAGATAGATACGATGCACATTACATGGTGTATAAGGAAGCTCATATTCAACAAGAGAACTCAAATAATCTTAATGCTGATGATATGTTTTCTTCTAATAATGTTTATGTAGGGATGCAGATTTCATGTATAGTGAATCATGCTGGAGAATTTTCTGTGACATTTACAGCATTAAAGAATCAAAGCTACAAGGTGGAGAAGTTGGATTTTTTTTTTTCTTGTAGATATGCTCATCCTAGTTCAAAGAAATTGGAAAGTTCGAAAGAAGAATGAGATTCATTTCTACAACACATCATCTCAAGAGGACTTGAGATTCATTCTACAGGGGAGTATGTTGCAGTGGCAGAGAAGATAAACGCTATAGGAGGCAACATTGTTGAAAATGTAATAGGGAATTTAATGTTATGTTTTAAATGCTTTTAATTTTTTAAGTTTGTAATAACGTCCTACATGTGGTTGCATACCTAGAGTAGCAGTTTGATAAGCTCTCCAGATATAGCCACCTAGGACTAGATGTGTGGATCTTAAATTAGAATAGTTTTTTTTTAGTCCGTAGGTGGAGTGTTTAATGATTTTTAGAATCCAATAATAGGTAGTAGGTAGTTTTTAGAATATTCCTGACTTAGAAAATGACTGTCTAATATTGGTAGAAAAAACATTTCAGATTCTTATCCTTTTTTTGGATAGAAGACGTTCTTCTTTTCTAAATAAGAAGAAAATGTTTCACATCCTTTAATTAGAAAAAAGAAAGTTACTTTTAAAATGAGAGCCAGTCAGCTACGTAGCTATAGGCTTGGCATACTCCATAAACATTCTTCCTCTTCTTCTCTCTGTTTCTCTTAAAGTGATTTTCTTGTTGCAACTTTTGCTTGATGATCCAAGAATAGTGAATTCTTGATCGGATGGAGATAAATTGGGCATGTTGATTTTATGAAAAGTTGTGATCTTGAAAATTTATGTCAATTGAAGCAGACAAGAAAGTTAGTTGCAAGAGTCTTAGTATTACAATAATTTTCCCATAGTATCAAATAAAATGCTAAAACAAATATAATTTAACTTGGCTAGTTTTTCACTGAATTTGAAGATAGCATTTGTGGGGCTTTCCGTTGATTGACAGAATTTGATCGCAATAAAGAGGCTCTCCTCAAATGGCTTTGTCTGTAATTGAATAGAAAGGATTTCTAGTTGTTTATTTATCAATAGATCTAGTCGCTTGATCTTCTATGTTGTTATTTTTGGGCCATTATTTTCATGCTCAGTTTGTTGGGGCTCCACCACCCTTTGGCACCCTCCAAAGTCATTTTACTAACTGAAAATAGATGTGGCCAAGTGGTGGGTGTGGACCCTTTCTCGCCTCGATTCCTTGGCCTAGCCGTCTCAAAAATCCCCATTGACTGTGAACCGAACCATTGGACAAACATTGCCAATAATTGACCACCTATAAGGGGATTGGAAGCATCTATTACTCTCTAGTATCTTCCCCTTTCAAACATTTAATAATGAAAAATCTATGTTTGGTTTCTTGTCACTTTTTTTTAATTCAAATATTTTTGCACACATTACAAGAAGCCGTCATTCATATTTATGTGATATTCAACACTATCATTCATCTTTTGGGGAGAACACCTTATTCATTTTCAAAATTAATTGTGTTCTTTGGACAAGTGATTAGCACTTCCACCAATAGAAGGTGCAAGGGATGTGGTCGTATGTATTTAACTAAAATTTTAAATAGATAAAGCTAGGATAAGAAATGTAGTTTCAAATGAAGACAAATCTTTGTTTACTTAGAAAAATAGTAGATGATAAATAGTTTTCTTAATTCTTATTTTACAAACATGTATAACATTTGAAAGAGCATTGTATGCAACAAAATTAAGTGTGACAAATTTGATTGTGCAATGTTGTTGTATGATATAACTTGTTGATTCCCCAACAAGTTTTAGGAGTGCAATTCTTTAGAGTTCTAAACTAAATGTTGTATATGTGGGAATCAAAATGACTTACTTCCTCTTTATAAAGAGGAGCCTCAAGGTGAAAGATTGGATTGTATGGCCACCAGTGAATTATCAATAAACTCACACTTGACAAATTAATTTTAGGACCTATTGGAACTAAGAAATGACAAACAACAAAAATCATTCTTTCAAAAATATAATTAATTTTAGAATATTAATTTGAAAAAATGATTTGTATTTATATAAATTAAAATTCCTTTTTTATATAGATATATCTATTAAAAAAATTAGTTCAAAATTCAATTATTAATGGTTATATTTATTTATTCAATATTTTTTCTTCCAGAATTTCTAAATAATAATAATTTATAAAAAATATTTATCTAAAATTTATATTTTTAAATGAAGGAATATTAATTTTCTTATATGTCTCATTATTTTAATTATTACAGAAATAATGAAATAAAATTTAACATTCTTAGAGTGAATTTTTTTCACTTATAATAATAGTTAGCTCTTAAAGATAGCTATAACATTTTAGAAATTCAATCATTCATTTTAGTTGTCCAAATCTTATTTTTCAATTCCTTTTTTAATATATATTGAGATTTTCATCTTTTTCTTTTTTCACAAGAGGATATGTTAAATAAAATTAACTATATATAAAAATTGAAAAAAATCACAATTTCAATAAAATTTGAGCACATATATCATATAGAGACAAAATTAATAAAGCCTAATGTGATATTCCACACACATATGCTATAGACACCTACTTTCTTGATAACTATTGTTGTCTCACCTGATGTATAAAAATTTGTTATCCATGTTTATTTTTTATTCCTCATTTTCCATTGGGATCTACTCTTGCATTTAAGAATAATTACTAGTAGAATTCTTTATTGATTTTTCCGCATCACTAAAATGATCAGGTAGTTAGTTCTGGAGAGTTAACATTAGCTAGATAATACCCTGGCCAATTTGTAATCAAATGATGGGGTGTAGACTTGGCATATGAATTGTTTGACAAAATCTCATTAACAAATGTGACTCCACAGACTAATGATTTTTGGATTTGCACATTGAATTCTTAAAAAGACTTTAGACACTTTCAACTACGTGTGTTTTAGAAACTTACGAAAGATATGGCTGAACAAATCAAAGGAATTTCATCTCATGAAATGCATTGACAACAAGATTCGCTGAAAATGGATTGCTGAACCAAATTTGTAGAAGCCTTTAGAAAATGGATTGATTGATATGATTACACATGTGAAATCCTAAAAAACAATTCCAGATTGTTTAATGGAAGGCTTCAGAATACACGACACACCCCAATTGTTTGGCATAATGCCTATAAAGATGTACATTGGGAGATACCATGAATACAAAATATCCCCATTACAAGTTTATTGAAATGGTTTACAACCTCCAAAGAAATAAAATTGACAGCGATCAATCCAAATTTCGCAATGGGGTCATTGCAGTTAATCCAAATTTCAAATAATACAAAACTGTGGAACCATAGATGATGATGATGTGAACTGTTTGACGGAATGCCTCAATTAGATGTCGCAACTTCTGTAAAAGTAATGAACACAATGCAATGGCAAAACAGTGCCAATTTCTTAACATTTTTCAAAACCTTGTTGCAATAGAATGAGAGCTTTGGAACGAGATATTAACATATATCAGTGGGTGAAGCTGAATATAAATTAGAAAAAATATTTTAAAAATGAAACCATTTTTCATCTTATTTTGAATTGAAGTATTAAAATGTTGAGGAAACATTTATACATCAAATAAAAATGCATATCTTTCCGAATGGGAATTTAATATATGCCCACATGGATTTCTATTCATTCAATACTATATCCAAAAAAGTATGCCTCTCAAAATAAGTCAACACTATGGCACTCACTAAATCATCAGATATTTGCACCCGCTAGCATTGCCCATTTCCCATCCTTCCAGACACTAACTATTGAATGGGTTCTCAATAAATCTATACGGGACCACTCTCCACTATCAACAGATCATTAGAATTTTCTAAAATTATAATAGAAGTTATAAATTAGAGAACTATACTTAGTACACTTAAACTAGAGATGAGTTATTTATTCAATAGGTAGGGACTCTAGCTCTTCCAAAGCTCTTGTTTAGTATTATTTTCCCCCTTTTAGTCAAGGACAAATCAAATGAGATATTTCTTGACTACATTGCTTAGGATTGTCGCTGCCCATGCCACCCCCAAGAGCTTCTTCACAATTCTACCATGGAAACACCCAAAAGTTCCCTAGGTGAGTTGCGTGGAGAAATAAAGGTCCAGGGTTTGAGACTATCTCAGGGTCAAATTTGTACATTGTTTCTTAACAAAAAGAAAAAAAAAAGGCTGGGTTCTATAGTTGTTAATCTCAGGTCAATGGAAAATGTCACGCACAAATAATTATTAACTGACAAAATAATATTTAAATATTATTAATTTATATTATATTGTATTTCGTAATACAATTTTTAGAATTTGTAATTATTTTATATTTATATCCATATTATTTTCCAATTTTCTTAAATATGTATTTTTTATTAATTATTCACTATTCAAATTGTATTATAAATCACATTTTAAAAATTCTAATATTACAATGTTAATCCTACCATGGAAACCCCCAAAAGTTCCATGTGTGAGTTGCATGGAGAAACAAAGGTCCAGGGTTCGACACTATCTCAGGGTCAAATTTGTACGTTGTTTCTTAACAAAAAGAAAAAAAAAAAAATAGGCTGGGTTCTATAGTTGTTAATCTCAGGTCAGTGGAAAATGTCACGCACAAATAATTTTTAACTGATAGAATAATATTTAAATATTATTAATTTATATTATATTGTATTTCGTAACACAATTTTTAGAATTTGTAATTATTTTATATTTATATCCATATTATTTTCCAATTTTCTTAAATATGTATTTTTATTAAGTATTCATTGTTCAAATTGTATTATAAATCACATTTTAAAAATTCTAATATTATAATGTTACTCATTAAAATTCAAAATCAAACATAAAAAAGTACGTGAAATATTAAATAGAGGGCAATATAAAATTTTAATACTAATACAATTGTATTTGTATTTTCTTTATTATTTTTCTATTCACTTAAGTAAACAAATAAGTGCAAAAAATAACACATTGATTTATAAAATGTAAGATGAAGCTCTAATAATAAACAACTACCCCAAATTCCAAACAAAAACATTAAATTAATAAAAAAATTATGGCATAAATATTCCTAGTGTGAAAGGGATTTTTTTGTTTTGTTTTTTTTCTATATTTTTCCTATTACTCTATTAATTATATAATTTATTTTCTTATTCAAAAAATTATTAAGTAAACTTTAACAAGCCATTTTAATACCTTAAAATCAATTTTATAAATGTATTACTTGGAATTTTATATATAAATAGACATATTGATAAGGACTCATAAATTATGTGAAAATATTTTAAAGGTTTTATAAAGATTATCTTAAACTTATGTTCACCTGTAGTATCTATAGATTAGAGAGAGCAACCACTTTATATTTTGGTACTTTTAATTGATTTTTTTTTTTAAATTTACAAATATAACATATGAGTAGACTAAGTTTAATCAAATGAAGTATAAATTTGCCTAAGAGTAGATGACAACTAGGCTAGCCTAAGAAATTTAAATTACTTATATATCAATCTATATCCAACAACGTCAAGTACCACCATTCTTGTCAAACTAAATTTTGGGACATGATTCACAATAGAACAACCAAACAAAAAATAGAATTATAGTTACAAATTCATATAGAATTTTATACTTTTGATATCTAAAAAATATTATTATCTTTTACTTTTTTTTTAATCTTACAAGTACCCTTGCACAAGGTAGGGACTCAAGCTCACACAGAGCTCTTGTTATGAAATAAGTGCACTGCTATAATGCACTCTCAAATATTTTAACATTAAATTCACTTTGCATAGTAGTTAGTTAGAGTCTTCTTTTTTTAATAAAAAAATCCCGTAATGCCTGCCCCTAGTTCACATTTTGCTTTCATTGTGAAACTCTTTTAGGCCATTCTTATGTTTGATGATTGGTACTATTATTTTTGAGATTATTAGATATTGTTTTACATTCAGTTTATTATATGTTGAGATTACTTGGTACTCTATATTCCATGTATTTATAATGATTATTCAGTGTTTTTAGTTATCAATGATGATTAGTTAGATGGTTTATTATCACATGTGTTTTCTTATGGATATTTACCCCATACTGCATGTGTATGGTGCACGTGTTTATTTTCTTTATGTATGGCATTTTTTATGTGGTTAAGGAAGGGAATCATAGTCACCTGCTAGTCAGGATCTACACGATGCACCACTTCCTACCATTGATTGTTTAGCTTAGAATATTGTGTCTATATATACGTGGATTTTATATAGGTTGCAAATATCGGGTATCGGCTTTCCTGAATTGTCAGGATGAGCGTACCCTATTGCATTATCTCAATGGTAAGAGAAGGGAGATAAATTTTTAAGTCCAAATCCTAAACCGTTAAGCCATTTGTCCTAATTGACAATTAGGACAAGTATCTGAGTCGTGTACCCTCTGAATGCGTCGAATGACGTTAATTCATGATTATAATCCTTTTGTTTGATTTAGTATGTATTTTTCTATGATGGATTTTTGTATGTTGTTTAATGAGTCCTTGGTGTATTTTCTATTAATTAAGTCTAATTAAAAAGATTAATTAATGATTTTATTTAATGAAAAATTAATATGATATTTTTAATATTTAGATAATTGAGAAATTAATTAAATAAAAGAATTAAATTTGGAGATAAGAGTTTAAGGATAAATTTAGAACGTGATAATATTTATTTAATTTAATAATAATATATTAAGAGTTCATTTTTAAATAAATGCTAAATATTGTTGTTAT
This sequence comes from Cupressus sempervirens, assembly GCA_028749045.1. NCBI lineage: Eukaryota > Viridiplantae > Streptophyta > Pinopsida > Cupressales > Cupressaceae > Cupressus > Cupressus sempervirens. Next base: position 43,983,634 of record CM053786.1, read on the forward strand.
TTAAGTTAATTAAATATTTTATCAATTAAAGTTTCTAAAATAAATTAAAGGTGGAAAAGATATTAAATTATTAAAGGATTCTATATCGCATGATCTAAGCATGAGTTTAAATATGAGAAATTGATTAAAAGATTTATACAAGTGTGAAAATAATAATGTTATTTAATTTCATAAAGTGCACATGGGATTAAAAGTAATAAAGATTAAAAATAGAAGTCAAGAGGAAAACTAAATTAAGTTATTTAATAATTTAGTTAATGTGGATGAAAAGATAAAAAAGAAAAGATTAATAAAAGTTAATTTGGAGTTGAGACTTGTAAGCAAGGAGTCCTCTCGGGTGAATGCACAATTAGTGCCCTGATTTGAGGAGAAAACTCCTTATCACAACTTTGGGGTTTATTTTTGAGGGACCGTGAATTTTGGAGATAGGAATTTTGGGGGAAACAACTTTTGGAAGCGAATTTTAGGAAAGATTTTAAGAAGAAAGTTATTAAAGAGGAGTGAATTCTCTAACATTTTTTTGAGGATTTCGTATTAGCATCAGGAGCAGGTAGGATCTTGTGCTTTGATCGTTGATTAATTTAGCAATTATCCCTTCTTGTCTTCTTCGTGATTGTGCATCTAATTGTTTGTATTTCATTGCAATGAATCTTTCAATCTTGTAAATTGGAATTCGGGCATGTATGTTGTTTTCATTTTTGCAAAAAGAGGGGTAAAAATTTATTAAGACGGAAAGGAATACGACAAGGAGAGCTCAACAAGGAGCTCGATTCTAAGCAACAAGATCATCAAATTCTTGCACCATTTCAAAGGACAGTTGGCCCCTATCCCTAATATTCCAACCCGGATCATGACTAGAAGCCCATTTGGCTAAACAATCAGCAGTTCTATTCCATTCACGAGGAATATACATGAACCTAATGAATTGAAAAGAGGAAGAGAAGAAAAGAATCTGCTTAACAACAGTGGCCAGCTGCCAACTAACATCCTCAAGCTCTTGCGAAGAAAGCATGTTCACCACCACCTGGGAATCAGACTCACAAATAATCTTACTCCATCCCCGCAAATAACATTGTTCCACAGCATATAAAATAGCCTGAACTTCCATGAGATTATTAGTATAATCACCCTTATGAACTGAGAAGAAAAATTTAACATCCCCAGAACTACAATGAGCCACTCTGCCAATACCAGCCAGACCAGGATTCCCACGGGAAGAACCATCAGTGTTAATTTTCAAAACTCCACAGGGAGGAGGAGTCTAGTGCCCATCTCGGTTAACCCGACCCTTCCTCTGATGGTGAAGCTTCCTGGACATAGAAGGAAACCTATGAGCTGCAACCCCATCCTGCAGATGAAAATTGAGGCGATTACAGATAGCAAGATCAACTGGATCCATACCCCCATCAAGCTCACACTTCACAAGAATAGTTTCCTGAAGAGAATGTGATATTTTACACCAAAGATGCAAAACACCAAGCCAAACATCTTGGAATATGCGATGATTCCTCTCCAACCAGATATGCCAAAGCATGAAAGATGGGCCAACAATCTAAACAGCATGGAGAGAAGAAGACTTGGAGGGAGCACTACCCAAGCGGGCCCAGAACTCAGGCAAAGAGGAAGCATGCCGACAAGAGAAACCCCAAGAGCTCCACCAAAGGTGACATATCTGAGTAGAATAGGAGCAATGGAAGAACAGATGGGAGACAGACTCCTCTCCATTACCACACAAAACACAATAAGAGGGGCCCTGAAATCTACGTTTACAAAGATTATCCCAAGTAAGACAACGGTTGTGAGCCACTAGCCACATGAAAAAATTGCACTTGGACCAAGAAACTTTATTCCAAACTTGCTTCCACCAAGGGACCTCAGCATCCCCAAATAATTGTATAATTATCTCCTGATACCCAACAGAGACATGATATTTACAAGACAAGGTATCGCCCCAAGCCAAAACATCTGGACCAAGCAAAGAAGAATACTCTCTAGAGGCCAGAATTTCAGAAAGCTCCTGACGATCCATGTCTGTACCTCCAGGAGGCCAATCAAAGGAATGCTTCCATCTGTAACCAACAACAGGTCCCAATTGATAAGGAGTCTTGTAATGAGCCACTTTATCCCATCCAGCGGCAAGAAAAGAGTCACAAAGAGGCTGAAGATGAGGGTATATGGATAAAATGGAAGGGAATCCATCCCAAGCATCAGACCAAAACAAAGCCTGAGAACCTCCTTTACATATCCTGAACAGACCCCTCTTCACCAACATCGCACCTGTCTTCAAAGTATGCCAAACCATTGAGCCACAACCTTCAAGAGGAAGTGCAAAAACAGAGCAAGGATCAGCACCATTAAAATATTATGAGTGATAATACGAGCAAAAAGTTGATGTTGTCCAGAGCACCATCGCCAATAAAGTTTAGCAGCCAAAGCTTGACTACTCAATAGAGTAGATCGAAGACCAAGACCACCCTCCTTTTTAGGCCTACAAACAGTTTCCCAATTAACCAAGCTCCATTTAGTACTACGTAAATTACCACTCCAAAGGAATTGTCGAGAAAGAGCATCAAACTCCTTGATAAAGTAAATAGGTGCAGCATGAACCATGCTTCTATAAGTAGGAAGAGCTTGGATAATAGCTTGAAGAAGAGTAACCCGGGCAATAGTAGAAAGCCATCTATGAGTCCAATGATTTACCTTAGCCTGAAGCTTGGTAATCAAATTTTTCCAGAAGAGATGTGGGTTCTTGGAAACAGCAATAGGAATGCCAAGATAAGTCAAAGGAAGTGAACCTATCTGAAACCGTAGGATACCAACTATCCTGTGCTGAATAGAATCAAGAGTGTTAAAAAAGTAAATGAAAGATTTGTGCTCATTAAATTTCTGGCCTGAAGTTGCCAAATAAATGGCCAAAGCATGTCGAAAGGCTTTAGCTTCCTTGATCCTAGCAAGACCGGTGAGAGAAAAATCATCAACAAATTGAAGATGGGAAAGAGAAGGTAAGTCATTACCCCACCGCCAGCCTTGAATAGAATTTTGGGACACCTGATGCTTAATGAATCTACCCAATCCTTCAGCCATGATGATGAATAGATATGGGGAGAGAGGGTCACCCTGGTGGAGGCCTCTAGAAGCACCAAATAGTTGTGAAGGTTGACCATTAATAAGAACAGAAAAACAGGCAGAAGTAACAAAACTCATAATCCAACTCACCCAGTCAGAGCTAAATCCAAAAGAAAGAAGAATAATCCTTAGGAAGCTCCATTTAACTCTATTGTAGGCCTTAACCATATCCAGCTTAACAAACATGGCTCTCTCCCTTGAAGTAGCCATAGAGTGAATAGCCTCAGTAGCAATAACCACCCCATCCAAAATTTGTCTACCAGCAACAAAACCACCTTGTTCTTCTGAGATAATAATGGGAAGCCACCTTTTCAGTCTCTCAGCAATCAGCTTAGTAATAACTTTGTAAACCACATTACATAAGGCAATTGGTCTAAAAAACTCCAATTTATTAGCACCCTCTCTCTTAGGAATAAGAGTCAAGAATGTAGAGTTCAAAGCTCGAAGCATCTTCTTGCTAGCATAGGATTCTTTAACCACCTCCAACAAATCATTATTAATGATGTCCAAAAATTCCTGAAAGAATTCAATTGGAAAGCCATCAGGACCAGGAGCCTTCCCCTTAGGCATGCCAAAGACCACCTCCTCCAGCTCTTCCAAAGAGATAGGACGCATGAGATAATCATTCATTTTCTGAGTGATAAGGGAAGGAATACAGGACAAAATAATATTTTCTTCATTATCAGCAGGAGGAGAGTCCTCAGAGAAGAGAGTAGAGAAGTATGAAATAGCCTCCTGGAACAAAGCTGGCAAGGAATTCAGTTGGATACCTTGAGAATTAACCAAAGAAGAGATAGTGCTCTGATTCCGGTGAGATTGCACTATTTTATGGAAAAAGGCAGTGTTTCGATCACCTTCTTGGAGCCAATCAACTCAAGCCTTTTGCTTCCAAAAAATTTCCTCTCAAAGTTCCCATTCTTCTAGAGCTCTAGAAGCAAGGGATTCAGCCTGGCCAAGATCCTTTGAGAAACCTCGATCTCTAATCTCCCTTGTGATGACATCAAGATTTTCTTGAGCAAGCCTCTTCATAAAGTGAAGATTCCCAAAGCATTCCCTATTCCATATCTTGAGCTACCTTTTAACGTATTGAAGCCTTTTAGAAAATGAGAACATTGCAGTACCATATGTAGGAGCACCATCTTTCCACCAACAAAAAACAAAATCACGAAGAGAGGAGTCACAAAGCCACATCAACTGGAACTTAAAAGGAGGATGCTTCGAAACATAAGCCCCTATAGCGGAAAATTTGATTGGCCAATGATCTGAACCCCTCCAATCACAGATTTTTGAAGAGATAGTAAGGGTGCCACTAAGCTAGAAGCAAGAAACAAGAAATCTATCCAGGCGTTCTGAGATAGCATCAACACCAATCCTGCGATTATTCCAGGTATAGAGGCCATTAGAAGGCTTAACATTAGAGAGATGCAAAAGAGATATGTGTTGCGAAAGAAGAGCAAAAGAAGGCCCCAATCTAGCCAAACCACCATGCTTCTCTTCTAGACTTAAAACTAAATTGAAGTCCCCTGCTAACACCCAAGGATGATAAGGATGACAATTTCTAACATATTGAATATGTTCCCAAAGTTCCTCCTTTCCCACAAGATCAATAGGTGCATACACATTAGTAACCATGATTACCTCGTCTGAGTCTAGAGCAGAAGCTACCATAAAGTGAGAGCTAAGCGAGAAGACATCCAGCCAAGAGGAGAAATTTTTTGAGGATCCCAAAATATAGCTAAACCACCAGCACTGCCTGTTGCCCCAACACACTGGCATTGGCCACGAGACCAAATACTAGAGGCATGATGGACCATAGAGTCCACAGAGAGCTTAGTCTCTTGGATACAAAAAACATCAGGACTATGATCAACCACCAAGTTATGAATAGCCTTTTGTCTAGGGATTCTATTCAACCCCCTTACATTCCATGAGAGAATAATCATCATTGGGTAGAATTGGGAAAATGAGAATCCAAAGGTTTCACTGAACCAGACTCAATCAATATATCTCCTATGAGTTTAATCTTCTCTTGGTCTGTTTTGCGCCCAGTCCTTATAGGGGGAGTAGAAGAAGCCCGCTTAAAGGGTCGAGGCAGCAACCCCAAGGGGAGAGGAGATCCCTTGCACTTACCTGATGGTAGCACATCCTTAACCAAGTTAGCCAAAACAACATCATCATCTTCCAACACTGCAGGAGTCACTAGAGCCGCTATCATAGGAGCTACAGGAACCTCACAGTTCTAATATACTACAACTTGAGATGCCCCACAAGCATCATTAGGAACAGATCTCTCATCTGGGCAAACTAGATTAGAAGAGATAGGAGGAGGAATACCCTCCTCTAGAACCATACTATCCAGCACCTCAAAGCGGTTAAAACCTGAATCAGATAATCTTTCTTTCAAAGGCCTCTTTTGACCACGTCCCTTAGCTCGAGGGCGAACAGGGGTAAATCCATGCTTATCCTGCATTTGAACCTTACCCTTACCTGTAGCATCTTGTGGATTCATCCCCTTCGTAGTATTAACCATTTGAGATTGTCCTTTCCCTGTAGTATCTGCCAAACCACCAGCATTGCCAGTTGTAGAACGATCCACTCCTTTGAAACTCTAGTTACGGGGGCACTGCCACAGTAAATGACCATACTCATGACAAATCCGGCAACGAAAAGGGAGGGATTTATAATCTAACTAATGCACCCAAGAAGAATCCCCCAGACAAATTTCCAAAGAATCTGGTAATGGGTTATTCAAATTAATTTCAACACAAATTCTAGCATAAGAAATAACCTTTTTATCGAGGGATTGATGTGCGATCGCAGCTGGCTTCCCCAACAAAGCTGCAATTTGTCGAAGGATGTCTTCACGCCAAAATTCCAAGGGAAGACGAGGCAAGCAAACCCAAACTGGCACTGTTGAAGGGAGATCCTCAGCAGAATTAAAACCTGAATGCCAAGGTTTGACAAATAACCCCACATGGTTGTAGAAATAAGGGCCTCCTTCAAAAACACAATCACGATCAGACATACAAGAGAATACAACAAAAAAATAACTATTCCCTGCCAACATAATCTCCATATCACCTTCCACCTGCCAAGAGCGACGGATCCATGCCTCAAGAGCAGATAGGGAAATTCAAATTCCAAGAAATTTGCATATCAAAGCATACTTGGTCCAATAATCAATGTCCTCCATTACAGCCGTTGGAGGAATAACCAAAACAGGGTGATCATGGCTATGTGGAAAACAACCATTAACTTTTTTCAGCTTGGAGCTCTCCCCTGAATAAAACAATTCAGATCGCATTGCATGCATAGTTGGAGAAGAACCATCTATTCTCACCAACGGAGAAGAAATCCCAGGCCTTGCCATGCAAACAATCAAAAGGGTTTGTGGTAAACCTAGTGTGACTCGAACCGAAGTTGATGCATAGCATCGAGATCATTAGCCTAACACTACGCCTCATGACTCACCTTCACACCAACTCGGCTACTCACTCACCCTTAAAAGGGTTTGTGGTAAACCTAGTGTGACTCGAACCAGAGTTGATGCGTAGCACCAGGATCATTTGCCTAACACTACGCCTCATGACTCGCCTTCACACCAACTCGGCTACTCACTCACCCTTAAAAGGGTTTGTGGTAACCTAGTGTGACTCGAACCGGAGTTGATGCGTAGCACCGGGATAATTAGATTAACACTACGCCTCACGACTCGCCTTCACACCAACTCGGCTATTCACTCACCCTTAAAAGGTTTTGTGGTAAACCTAGTGTGACTCGAACCGGAGTTGATGCGTAGCACCGAGATCATTAGCCTAACACTACACCTCACGACTCGCCTTATGAGTTTTAAATATCGTTGTAATCCTCCCTCAGTAGAACTAAAATTAGAAATTAAACTAGCATCCATGTTGAATTAAAAAGGAATTGAGAAATTTAAATTTGCAAAAGATTTGATTTCAAAAATGAAAATTCTAGACTGAAAATTTGAATGGTTACATTTATTCTTTCCTAGGCTAATATTGCAAGAGTTATTAAAAAATATATATATATATATCTATGTCTGTGTGTCTGTGTGTGTATATATGTGTGTATATATATATGTGTGTATATATATATATGTGTATATATATATATGTATATATGTATATATGTATATATATGTATATATGTATATATGTACATATGTATATATGTATGTATATATATATATATATGTATATATATACATACATATATACATATGTACATATATACATATATACATATATATACATATATACATATATATACATATATACATATATACATATATATACACACATATATATATACACACATATATATATACATACATACATATATATATATATATACATACATACATATATATATATATATATACATACATACATATATATATATATATATATACATACATACATATATATATATATATAAAGTTGTTAATAAATTGTTATAGGAATGAGTTTTATTAAAAATAATACATAAATTTTTACACATGGGGGGGGGGGGGTTTGAATTTTTATTATAATTAAATAAAAATCATTTTAAAAATATAATAATAATAATAATAAATATATAATTTTGGGGGGGGGGGGGGGGAGGAGGGAATCACCCCGTACCCCACCCCCACTGTCGTGGCTCTGCACGACAGTATCTATGTCGTAGGTATTACAATGTCAGGGACCAAGTACCTGCCGCCACAGGCCCTTCGACCGCAAGACTGCGGTAGGCCGCATGCTTTGTTATAAGCCGATGGGCTTTAAAAAAATGTTGTTAGATTTTTTTTCTAAAATTATTTTTTATATTATGTTTTTAATAATATTTAAATTATTAAATTTTAATATTATTTTATATAATGTTTTAATTGATAGTTAATTATTAATTATTAATATTGTTTTATCAATAATATTTATTAAAAAATTTTAATAATTAATTAAATATTAATTATATAGTTATTAGATTGATTAAATATTATATAATTTATTTATTTAATAATAAAAATTAGATAATTAGGTGGAAATTATTTAATTTTGACTTTACTAAATTTCAATTATCGAAATTCAATGAGGAATATTTTAAATGATTCTTTAAAAAGAATATAACAGAATCTATATATATGATTATCCTTAGAATATTTTAGGTAATTGAGTTAAAAATAAAATGGGTAGTTCTATTTACTCTTTGAATATTAAATCGGGTTAATTAAGGGGTAAACTCAGAATTGTTCATCTGCCTAGAATATGTATTAAAACAAAAACTAAAACCCTATATATAGCTCAATGTTATGTTTCAAACAAGCCAAACTATTATTCTATTATGATTTCCATGTATTGTCTATGTTTTGGGGTTTTGGGCTTTGTCCTAGTGTTGACCAGTTTAGGATGTTTACCAGAGTCTTGGGGGTTATGCGATTGTGATATTATGATGATTTGTTCTCAATCTTTCTAAACCCAACCATGGCGATGTGTTGATATGCTCTATGATGGATGTTTTTACTGTTTATTATTGCTTTCCAGTTTCCTTGTGTAAAGTTGAGGTGTATGTATTTGAGTTACCTGACTTAATCATTTTTGAGTCATTGATCAGTTATACTTGGGTTGCTTTCCAGTCATCTTGATGAGACTAAAGTGTTTTTCTATGCTCTTAATGATGTCATGTTGTGACATGTTTGACTTGACCTTTTTGGAGTCTTCGATCAGTATTATGATCTATTATTGGGATACTTGTCGGTTGCTCGTTGGAGAACCATTGGATATTGTGATTAATCATTGATGTCTTCAGTTGTTGATAGAGAACTGTTGTGATTATTATGATTATCATTTGATTCTTTTTAGTTGCTCATGGAGAACTAATGTGATTATTGTGGACTATCTTTTGATGCTTTCCAGTCGCTTCTATAGGGCTAAGGTGATTTTATTATGATTCTTTGATTTGTGATTTCATGAGCCTAGGGTAGGTTATCTATGTGTAGTGTCGAGAAGTGGCTTGCAATGGGGGTCGGGGCCATAAGAGGTTGCTAGTGTAAACCCATTGCAAGTTGTTTTAATAAGTGAAAAAATTTACACTAAATGAGAGAAAAATGAACCTAACAAGATAATTGTATGTTCTCTCCCATGCCTTGAGTGCTAGTATAGACTAGGATGGGGTAGAGAGAATGCTTGGTTGCGACCTTGCATTCCGTAGTATGCCTCGTCAGTTCGAGAGGTTACTAGTGGCCCCATGGATCACTAGGGACCCGAGATTCCTAAGGGATTGCTCGAATAAATTCTACGTGACTTTTGTGATGACACTTTCCCGCTTGCATAGTAGGTTTCCTACATGTCTTTGTGGTGCCTCTAGGTCTAGATCATGTCTATCTTTGTGTTGGAACCTTTGAGTTAGTATACTTTTAGGATTCCTGGACTTAGAGATACTTGTGCTATGTGATTTGATATCCTGTTTGGGACTGGAGACTATCTCCTTAGTGTGGTGGGAGTGGACCATTTAGGCTCCACATGGTCGGGTGGTAGTGCTTTTTCACTCTTACCATTCAGATCCATCCATAGTCACCGTGGCTGGAGCTTCTTGGTATGCTTGTTTATCATATTTAGATAATGTTTTTTAATTATGCTTTATTCTAGTATGTTAGATTTTTATATCTTTTATGATGGATGGAGGTATCATGTATGTTTATTAGTTTCATTTATTTTACTATACTTTGTATCATGGATTCATGGAGGTTGATGCATTTCTATTTTTACATATGTATATTCTTTTAAGCCTTTCATACCCTGTGACATGTACAGTGGATTATTGAGCATTCCAAATTAATTTGCCTAGAGGCATTTGGAATAAATGTATATTATATGGACATTGGACTTTCTGATTATTCTTTCATGTAGATGTGGTAGTTGTTAGACTTAGGATTAGATTAAATTTAAATGTTACTCAACATCTTGGGATCCTTAAGGAATGTAACCTGTTATGTATTTTTGTTGATGATTACATGTTATTGCTTCCACTACTATGTGTTTGATGTGTATGTTATACTTTCTTACTTTAAAAAAAAATGTTTGGCGAACTTAGTAAAACTTTAGGTTAATTCTTTTGGATCCCTTGGAAGCGTGTTACAAATCCAAATAAATTTCCACATTGCACCATCTTTTTAATATAATTAATATTGATAATTATAAATAAATCAATTTATTTTATTTTTCATGAAATGCACTCCATTATTGTACATTATAACAAAAACATTTTTAAAAAAGTTGGAAGAATGTTTGATAATTTTAACATTTAACTTTGTCGAATCATTTCATTTATGTTTCAAAATTTTAAGGAGACTGGAGTGTATTTAGATACTAAACTTATAAGATTGTGTATTTTGGTTTATACAATTCATTTATATTTCAAATTTTTTGGAGTGTATTTAGATACTAAATTTATAAAATTGTGTATTTTATTTTGTACAACATCATATACTTTGAATCTAAAAGAACTATAACTAGCTCATACTTATCAATTTTACTTTATTTTTAATTCTTACCATATAATTTTACCAACTTTAAATGTTATATGTCAAAATGGTATTTTTACTTCAATTTCTCAAGGACTCTAGAATATATAGTATAAAATTGTTAAGAATCTTTATGAAAAATAAAATTTATAATCTTATAAGTTGAAATATCTAACAAAATGAAATTTTATTGAGTATGACCAAATTTATATAGTACAATTTATTTTTTACACTTTGAATAAAATTGCATATAAGTCTAGAATAAAATAACTTACAAATAGAAAAAATTCACATAGACACAACATAACACTTTTGCAATTTAAATTGAAGCTTATTTAATGTGCATTATGGCACCATTATTACCCATAATTTTAGTCATAGGATGATCAAAGAGATGCGAAGTAAGAGGTATATAAGATGATGAAGCATTTTGGGAAACATGAGTGTGAGCTTTGGCTTTAGCTTGACATTTTCAATGATGAACACAAGAACATTGGTTATGTTTAGTTTGGGAAGATACTTGAGGTGGGTTAGGGTCAATTGACATAAGGCCCCTATCTCAATGTGATGGAAGAACAAAAGAAACAACACTGATAGGATAAAGGTTAGATACACTAAATTCATGGATTTTCTAGACCTTAAAAGCTTGATAAAAGTGGAAAAGATGATTGGAATGTGGTGGTGATGAGTTATTGATAGAAAGCCAAAAGAAATCAAGCTTAGAAAATTCTCAAGGCATGGAGGGATGATAAAGACTATTGTTAAGTTATGAAACTCAACAACTATTGTCACCCTCCCTAGGATGAAAAACATTAACAAATTATTCCAATAGAACCCTTAACCTGAGACAAGCACACACAATTTCAACTAACTATAGCCTAGACTATCACTATCCATAAATCATAACAATTTACCCTAGATAGAGTCATTATTGATAGAGGTAAAATTGAAAGGTGGGGCCTTACCTTTATAATGGTCTCCATAGTCAAGTCCATCCAATGCCTTCACATTAACCATGCCTTCTCTCTTGAAAACTATGTCAAAATGAAAAAGAATTTGTATAACATTATTAGAAAGAAAGAAGAGCCTCTCCAATAGTTTCTCTCACATGGTACTCATGTATCTTATGTCTACCACAAAACCACTTTGATGGTTTTATAGTTCATATCATTACTTCATTTACCTTTAGCATATTTCAACTTCTAACACTTTTAATTTTACATTTTCTATAGGTTCAATCTAGTGGTCAAGATGAAGAAAGCAAATGAATTATTGTGCTTCAAAAATTTCATTGCTACATTTTTCTTGATAAATCTACTAGCTTAACATTTTATTACAACTCTGTAATTTAAATTCATCATGATTAGATAATGCTCTCTAAAATACTACTTTTTGTAGTAAAATTTTAGCGTATAATGACACTTTAATAACTTCATTCAATTTCACAAACCTTCAAATTAACATTTACATTAAATTCAACATAGTTAGGTTTTGTTTTCAATTAGGAGAACTTTTTTAGACTACAAATGCACTTCACATTTCAACCACCAGAATATACTTTGTTTACGGCTATATTTCCTCTGCTTCAAGGATTGAGTTGGATATATGCAATATGTCATTCGAAAGAGGAATATTAAGGTTTTTCATATTTTTTGGTTTATAGACTCAATTATTTTTGTGTTGTTTGTTGTTTTAGAATGTTAACTTGGGCTATGTAAGATGTATGTTCCTTGCTCCCACAATTTTATTCATTTCATCTCTTTTATGTTCTATATCCGACTTCTACTCTTCATGGATACTAATGATGGAATGTGTAAAACTAAAATGCATTTAGTTTGTAACTATTCAAACAAAATGAAATGGGAAAATACTATTCTTTCTTTATGCAAGATTCAAGTTAATTTTCATTCGTTGTTGGTCAAAAAGTAACTTCTGCTTCCTACTTTCTTCCTTTTGTGCCTGTTATATATGGGTTTATATATACACCATTTCTAATGTGTTGGAATTAATTGAAATAGAACAAGCAACACTTATAAAATATTATATTTTGGTAAATGCTACTTTCACTTCTATGACCTATCGACATACCTGTTGCATCTTTTCCCAGTGTAAACTTGCTAGTTTATTTATGATTTCTACAATATGCAAGGATGACTCCTCAAATATAAATTTGTTTATTAAAGCATTTCAGTTATAAAAGTATTGATATTTTATGTTTTGGGTCTTCTACATTAAAAATCAACATTTTTCTCATTTCCTTGTCATGAAAACAGTGTAGCAATTAATTTTTCTAGGGTTTGAAAGTTGAATAAACAATTCTAATTTTAGAAAAATATAGTACATTTGCAAAATTGGTTTTAAATTGCAGATTACATTTACATTATCATAGAATCTTTATTTTAATTTTGTGCAATAGAATTATAAGGCATCTTTCTACACACACACACACACACACACACACATACACACATACACACATTGTTAATAATTATACAAATGTTCCATGATAATGATAGTATAGGACAGATATCAAATGTTTAAGGTTGATAGGACATTCAAATATTTGATTTCATTGATTGAGAATAATCCAATCAAACCCACAATCATTAACACTCCCTCTTAGCTAGGGAGGATGATTTCTATGCAAATAAAACAACACAGAGTAGATTTATTAGAGGATGATTAGACTTCTTAAATTGCACTCTCAAAAATGTTTAATGTTCCTTTAACTAAGAAAACTAAGGATGCTTTCACATTTACAAGCAATCTTAAGTGTTAATTCCTATAATGAAATTTAAATCGAAACAAAATTATGAGAAAAATGATAATAATAAAATTGCCATCCTTATATAATAATTTGTTACTATGTTTTTTTAATTTTTTATTTATTATAAAATTCTTATAATTTAAAATTTTAATTTCATGTATATTTTAAAAATTAATAACTATATTATTCACATTGCTTTATTAGAAATGAAAACATATTTGTTTCCACATTCAATATGTATACTATAATTGATATAAGTATACATAATTTTAACATGTATACTATAATTGATAAAGTATACAGAATTATTAAAAAGTAGAATATATTTCATTTAATAAAGCTATTCTTTTCTTAAAATATCAAACAAAAGTTGGTACTAGGGGTAACGGTCATATTTTAGCCTGAGGTCCAATAAAGATGCCCCAATTTTTTTTTATTGTTGGCAATGGGCAGCATCTAAATAACTGAGTAACTAAAACACTTTCCATAAATCTTGGAGTGTGTTCCATAGAGCTCGGAGTGCGTCTACATAAACCCTCCAATTATGTGATTTTTTTGTTATGAAATGTTGCCACATTTTTCATTGGAAATGTCTATCCAATAGACATAATGGACATTTTAATATTATTTAGTATTAGATTAAAATTATAAAATAACAGTTTTATAGTTTCTAAACTATTAATAAATTCAAGTATAAAACCAATTCATTTTTCAACTGTCCTGTATTATCGTAATTACTTTATTCTGGTGGGCCTTCCCACATCTTATCCAAGTGATGTTAGAAATTCATTTCATTGGCTCGTAAATGCCATGTGTTTGTCAAATATTACTGTAGCGAATCCATCACGATGTGTCGTAACCACATCATTTGTGAAATCCTATTAATTGTCCTATCATTCCCTACTATTTACACATTCAAGTCTCTCTCACTTAAAAACTATATCACATCTCTCAAGATTCTTATTTCTTCATTTTGGTGGTATTTGTATTTATTCACATAGTCTCTCTCTTTTCTCTTGTAATGGTAGATTCAAATGCACCAGAGCATCAAGATTGTGGGCTTTTCAACTTGTTTGGGAAGAAGAAAGAAGAGGAGACACATCTGCAACATGGTGGTCCTATGGAGGAAAACATGGTAGGCGTAGCTCCATATGAGCAAGGCCATGTAGGAAAGGATCATGCTACCCCTCTTTCTCATGGCCATGTTGATGGAGGAAAGCCTCACCCTATGTATGGCCACATAATCAAGGCTCATCCTACTCCCATATTTCATGGCCATGTAGGCAAGATTCACCCTACACTAGTGTCTCATGGCCATATGGAGGAGGGGAAATCCCATGGCGAAGGTGAGGAGAAGAAAGAGGAAAGGGGACTCAGGGGAAAGTTGCATTGCAACATTAGCTCTTCTTCAATCTCTGTACGTTTACATGCCCATAACTTCTTCCCTAATATGTTTTAATTTCAAAGTTCACTTATTTGGATGTGTTTTTTGTGCATAAAATATATTTGGTGTACATGCCTAATTTTCAAGAGTATTATACATCTGTCATTTTCATTCTCATTTCTACAACTCATTTATAAGAACTGCCCCTGTAAAACCAATTCCACATTAGCAATCCCTATAATATGCGAAAGTCAAGGAGAGTTAAATTCATTTAAATATTGACCAATCAAAATTAGTTGATTGATTATCATTAAATTTAACAAAAATGATACAAGTATATATATGCTCGAATCTAAAAGAAATTGTAATTTAGTTACCAGAATTCCAAGATGTATCAATTATGTTAGCCTTTTTGACAAAAGCTCCAGAACCTGTCTAAGAACATAAGAGTGAGAATATTGCAAGACTGCTTTACCACCCTACCACAAAGCTCTTAAGTTTCCCTGGAATCTTTCCTAACATGAAAGACCCCCAACCCGATATTGAGGAAGACTAAACAAGAAAAACTAAGAGGAGAATAATGGAATTGTGTACACATTTTCAATAATATAATAAGAAATTTTCATTCATAGTTTAGCAAGAAAGTAACACAACCTATTAAAGCCAATGAAAGATAAGACATTTGAATCAATTACGCAAGAATAACATTTTTGACTCAATAGAAGCATATCACAAGATAAGAAAAACTCATTCCAATATCATAACTTCATCAGGTTGTTCATTCACTCTCATTGTGACTCATAGTTCAAATCAATGTAATCATGTCACAATAGACCTAAGTGATGACCACACTATAGAGAAGCTTTACAAAGCTAAATTTTGTGAGCATTATTTCCAATTATGTTATCCAATGAAGAAAAACATCGCTATGAGTGTAGACAATAACATCTATTAATTAGAACTATGCAAATTGCATTCTTATAAATTGGACCTATACTTTAAAAGAGCACAAATTAAACAACAATATACTTCTCTTTAAATCCCATATTCTACACAAAATTTCTCACACAAGGAAAATTTAATGAGTAATGAAGACAGATCTCATAATCCTTACTTTGCAACATGAAACCAAAAATAATTATTTAAAGGAATTTTGAGCCTCACTCCTTTGAGTAATTCCAATGATGAAGATGATTTGTCCAAGTGATTGAGATGTGTGCTCAAGTGTGTGGAGATGTTTGCTTAAGTGTGCCTCAAGCCCTCAATGGATGGGAGATTGACTATGAAATGAGTGTGAATTTGAGCATGGTAAGGGTGTATTTGATGAATTTGTTCTTCAAAAGATGATTATAGCTTTAGCTTAAAGTGTGGCTATAAATGTAAAGGGAGAGGGGTTCATTTTATAGGAAAAAGGGTAGTGGATTGGAGGGCCAAGATGCATAGTTGAGAGAAGGTGAGGGAGGGCTAGGATGCAATGAGAGGGAAGTGTTGTCACAAAGGTTTGCACCCTTGTCCAAAGTTTTTACCTAAGGACAACCTTGTGAAACATGGAAACAACCTCCAAACTGTGGGACTTGAACTATGAGGTTGAGTCTCTAGAGAAGGCCATCTTCCTTTACTATCAAGGTGCACCTAACTACTCTTGGAGAGGAAAAGGGAGAAGGAAAGCATGAAAAGAAAATCTACCTATTCTAATCTAACGGGGTGATGCACCAAAATAGAGTGTTTAATCAATCCCTGCCCATATATGCACTATTGAACCATCATGACACCAAAGGATATACGCATTCAGACTTGTTTTAACCTAGCAACCACATGCAGATCAGAAAACCCAAATGAATGACACAAGGAAGAGAGATTCACTTATATATCATTTGCAAGACAAAGAGATACGGTCATGCAGATTACAGATCTCTACAAAACACCAATGAGAGGCAAATAGTTCTTGCACTTTCAGATTAATGGCTGAAGGAGATAAGGTAGAATGTCATACAGTTCAGAGGCAAAGGAAATTTACACATGAAATTGCAGAGCAATAACAGAGAAGTCAGAGAAGAGTTGACCCTTTTGAAAATCTACAAAAATTGCCTTTATAGCTCAGGCATAACTGAGATGTCCTCTAACTAAAATCACTCTACAACCACTCTCATTAAGTCCTACTAAGAATAATCATGGAGATCTAAAGAAAATTCAATCTGAGTACAGATCCAGATGCAACGATATCTGATCTTCATTGGAACAAGGCCCTAAGAAGATAGAAACAACACCATTAAATAGTTTTGACCAGGTAGATGGATCAACTAGGTAGGGATAGAGTTCTTTCCCACGTTCAATGAGTTTAGTGCTTATTCGAGGGTGGTTGGCATTGATCACAAGAATCAAATCATGCAACAAAACTCAAATTCCCATGTTTCTAGCTCGTGAATCAACATGATCAGCATGTTAACCTAACTCTAGCACTTGGATGAGCCATGTGGATCAATGATCTTCTTTTATTTTGCCACTCTGCAAAGTCTTCATGCTGTTGACCACATCTTCTTATTAATTGCACCACCTCCTCAAACCCTAACCACGATGCAACTGCCAACTACCAGCCTTAACCGCCCTGCCTTCATGTTAATACCTTGGCTGGGCCCACTGAGACACGTGTCCCTCAGGCACTTTCCCACAATGTTTAATCTCTGTGTACTTCCATATTGTGAGCAAGCGTTGATCATCAATCTGTAGAAGATCCACAATTGGGAAAGATTCTTCATATACTGCACTTGCTCTTCAAAATTTTGGGCCCATGAAACACTCAACACAACCTGGAACCACCTTGCAGCTTCATAACAACCTAACCCCATAAGGACACGAGTCACCAGGGTGCTTGCCCGTAATGTTCAAAATCCTTGCATCTCCATAATGCAAGCATGCACTAGCCACTGATCAGATCGCATCGGACAATGGGAGGTGGAACTGGGGACATGAGAGGTTGTGGGATAGGTGTCACTAGGGCGCATGCCCGCATTCCTTAATCTTCTTGTATCTTTGTCTTGTGGGCATGTGCCAACCATTGATCTCGAGAAATTTGATGGTGCTTGTAACATGTGCATTTTGAACCTCTACAAATACCCACCATTATGTTATCCAAACATGCATCATCAAAGTGTTTCCCCGCATTGTCAGAAAGTCTGACAAAGCTCAGAATGCGGGAAAGTGGGCACCAATTGAATTGCCAGCTCATCATGCCACTTCCCATCCTACGGCCCACAAGAAGGACATGGACCCTCCTGGCACACATCACTAAGGGGCTTTCTAACAATGTTTAAATATTGCTTACTTTGATAATGCAGGAAAGCACCCACTTAGATCTGAAGTAGATCTGACAATGCAAAAAGTTACAGGCCAACGAAAAACTTAGGAAATACCATAGATTTTAAATGTTTTATTTTTCGTATTTTTGGGGAATTTTAAATAATATAAAAGATGGAAGGTGATCATTGGGTGGGGTTTGCATTTGAATTCAAATTTTGATGGGGAGGGGCAAAAAATGGTCACAGGAAGCACATGGATTGTGCTTTCTCAAATCCATAGCATTGTGACAAGTGTCACAAGGAGAGAGGATGTGAGAGCATAAGAAAAATGGAGATTTGTCTTTTAAATGTCATATACATATGCATTAAGAATGTAATTTGGAAATAATAGAAATTAAAAATAGTGTTAGTACACTAACAACATTCTTCTAAAAATAAACATATTCATCAATAAGAATTTAGAAACTTGAATCTTAGAAGGAAAACACTTTCTTGTAGTGCCTGCCCCTAGTTTACATTTTCGAGCTACATTTCTGATATCATTGCCAAACTCTTTTAGGCCAATTTATGTTTGATGATTAGTATTATTATTTTAGAGATTATCAGATGATGTTTACACTCAGTTTATTATATGATGAGATTACTTGGTACTCTATATTTCATGCATGTATGATGATTATTCAATGGTTTCAGATATCGATGATGATTAGTTAGATGGTTTATTATTCCATGTTCTTCTTATGGATACTTACCCGATACTGCATGTGTATGGTGTGCGTGTTGTTTTATTTATATATGGTGTTTCTGATATGGTTAAGGAAGGGAGTCGTAGTCACCTACTAGTCAGGATCTACATGATGCACCACTTCCTGCCATTGTCTGTTTAGCTTAGAATATTGTGTTTGTACATGCGTGGATTTTATGTAGGTTGCTGGTACCGGGTATCGACTTCCCTGAATTGTCAGGATGAGCGTACCCTATCGCACTGTCTCAATGGTAAGAGAGGGGAGATAAACTCTTAAGTCCAAATCCTAAACCCTTTAGCCAATTGTCCTAATTGATAATTAGGACAAGTATCTGAGTTAAGTACCCTCCAAATGCATCAAATGATGTAATTTCGTGATTATAACCCTTTTTGTTTGATATGGTATGTATTTTTCTATGATGGGTTTTCGTATGTTGCTTTATGAGTCCTTGGTGTATTTTCTATTAATTAATTCTAATTAAAAAGATTAATTAATGATTTAATTTAATAGAGAATTATTATGATATCTTTATATTTAATTAATTAATTAATTAATTAAAAGAATTAAATTTGGAGATTAAAATTCAAAGATAAATTTAGAACAAGATAATATTTATTTAATTTAATAATAATATATTTGGAGTTCATTTTTAAATAAATGCTAAATATTATTGTTATTTAAATTAATTAAATATGTTATCAATTAAGTTCTAAAATAAATTAAAAGTTGAAAGATATTAATTTATTAAGAATTCTAGATCGCATGATCTAAGCATGAGTTTAAATATGAGAATTAAATTAAAAGATTAAATTATAGAAATTAATAATATTATTTTAATTTCTTAAAAGTGCACATAAGATTAAAGTAATAAATTAATTTAAAATAGAAGTCAATTGGAATATTAAATAAAGTTATTTAATAATTCAACTTAATGTGCATGAAAGTTGAATGCAAAAGAATAAGAAAAGATAATAAAGGTTAATTTGGAGTTAACTGAGTTGTGCAAAGAGTCTTCTTGAGTAAATGCACAATTAGTGCCCCGACTTGAGGAAAAATTGCTTATCACAACTTTGGGGGTTCATTTTTGGGATATACAAAGTTGGACGGGAATTTTTGGGGAGACAATTTTTGGAAGCGAATTTCAGAAAGATGATACCAAAAAAGTTTTCTAGAGGAAGGTTATTGAGAAGAGCGAATTCTCATACAGTTCCTGGAGATTGCATAATAGCATCAGGATCAGGTAGGGTCTTGTGTTTTTTATTATCCATTAAATACGCAATTATCCTTTCCTGCCTTCTTCGTGTCTGGGCTTTGTAGATCTGAATTCTCTGTGATGAAAGTTTTAAGCTTTCAATATTGTGAATTTATTAATTGTTCGTCAATAATTTCTGTATCCATGGAGACTGGATGAATTAATTAGAGCCCTTGTTTTCTTGATTTAGAAATTAAGATTTGATTAAGTAAGGGTTTTGAGTGTAAAATTGAAAGTTCTAAATTTTAAAATACACACACACACACACACATATATATATATATATATATATATATATATATATATATATATATTATATATATATATTTTCCTTGGAGGATATTGTCTTAATGAAAATTAAATAAAACTAAATATAAAATAAACATTATTTATTATATATATATATATATATATATATATATATATATTGTTTTAATAAAATTAAAGAAATCTATACTAAAATAAAATTAATTTATTTTATATTTTTATTAAAATTGAAATTGGAGATTTGTTTTAAATATATATTAAAAAAAAAAATTTAAAAAAAAATATATATAATATATTTTGGGTGGGGCAGGGCCACCACTTCCCATGCCCCACACCTTTCCCCACACTGCTGCAGCAGGTGGTACTGTTGCCTGCGGCAGCAGTAACACCTGCGGCCAGAGGTGGACGGCAGGCCGGCGAGCCTTTAAAAACGCCATAATTCATATTATGACTTCTTCTTTTTTATAAATAAATATATTATTAAATAAACATCATATGATTCTTTATGTATCAGTAATTAATCTTATTTAGGTTTGACTTAATTAGGATTAATTAAATTGAAAATTTGTTTAAGCAAATTTAATATTATAACACCGATTTTAATGGAAGCGTAGATTATTATAATCAACAAGGATTATTAATAATTTAATTATTACCTTAGATTGTTTTAGGACTTTGACTTAAAATCAATTAAGGGTAATTAGGTGTTTCATTTGGAGTTAGGAACGGGATAAGGTTCTATCTTTTTAAAACTTACGTTCAACTGGAAATGGAAACCTCAGATTAACGCAATAGTATATTATCAATCAAATTGAACTATAAAACTTCCTACTTGAATATAAACACTGGAAACTAAAACATAAACCTTACCTTAACTCAAATAATATACTTTCAGATCCAATCTCTGAGACTTTGATGTTGTCTTTGTACTTTGAATGTTTTGGGGTTGGTTTAGCGTTGACTAGTTTAGGTTGTTACCAGAGGCTCGGGGGTTGTGAATGTGATGTCATGATGAATTAGTCTCGATCTTTCTTAACCCGACCATGGTAATGTGATGAAGTGCTCTATGACATGATTGTGTTTATTGTTTGTTATTGCTTTCCAGTTTCCTTGTGTGAAGCTAAGGTGTATGTATTTGAGAATACCTAACTTAACCATTTTTGAGTCTCGATCAGTTATACTTGTATTACTTTCTGGTTGCTCATTGGAGAACCATTGGATTTTGTGACTTATCATTAATGCCTTCAATTGCTGATAGAGAACTGTCGTGATTACATGATTACTATTTGATATTATCTGTTGCTCATGAAGAACTGATGTAATTTTGTGGATTATCTTTTTATGATGTTTTTCAGTTGCTTGTATAGGACTGAAGTGGTTTTATTATGATTCTTTGATTTATGAGTTCATGAGCTAGGATAGGTTATCTATGTGTAGATTCGAGAAGTGGCTTGCAATGGGGGTCAGAGCCCTAAGAGGCTGCCTTGAGAAACCCATTGTAAGTCATTTTTAATAAGTGAAAACATTTACACTAAATGAGAGAAAATGAACCTAACAAGATAATTGTATGTTCTCGCCCATACCATGAGTGCTAGTATAGACTAGGATGGGGTAGAGAGGACACTTGGTTATGACCTTGCATTCCATAGTAGGTCTCGTCAGTACGAGAGGATACTAGTGGCCGCATGATCAGTAGGGACCCGGGATTCCTAAGGGATTGCTCGGGTAACTTCTACATGACTTTTGCGATGACACTTTCCCGCTTGCATATTAGGTTTCCTACGTGTCTTGTGGTACCTCTGGGCTTTAGATGTCGATCTTTTGGAGTTAGGAACCCTTCAGTTAGCATACTTATAGGATTTCCTAGACTTAGAGAGTACTTATGATTATAGATTTTGTTATCCTATTTGGGACTTGAGACTATCTCCTCAGCGCGGTGGGAGTGGACCATTTAGGTTCCACGCGGTCGGGTGGTAGTGCTTTTACTCTTACCATTGAGATCCGTTCTGTGGTCACCGTGGCTGGAGTTTTCGTGATTGGCATTTACCTTCACTTTGTTCTAGGATTATTATGATGGATGGTTAGATTTTATGATAGATGTTTTATCATTATGGATGTATCATGTATGGTGAATAGTTTCATATATTTTACTTTACTTTGTATCATGGATTTGAGGATGTTGTATCTTGATCTTTACATATGTATATTCTTTTAAGCCTTTCATACCCTGTGACTTGTACAGTGGATGATTGAGCATTCCAAATTAATTTCCAAGGAGCATTCGGAACAAATGTATATTATGGACATTGGAGTTTTTGATTATTCTTTCATATGTCTGTGATAGTTGTTAGACTTAGAATTAATTAAATTTAAACGTGACTCAATGTCTTGGGATCTTTAAGAAATGTAACTTACAATGTATGTTTTTCGATGATTACATGTTATTGCTTCTGCTACTATGTGTTTGATGTGTATGTTATACTTTCTTACTTTAAAAAAAAAAATGTTTAGCAAACTTAGTGAAATTTTAGGTTAATTCTTTTGGATCCCTTGGTAGGGCGTTACATTTCTCATGAGACAACTTGATGGAAATCTTGTTTTTCTTCATTGGAAAAATCTCTTTCTATCCTCTAACTAAGTTATTTACTATTTACTAATTATATCATTTTGTTATTAATGGAAGTAAGGTTAATCTCTATCAGCTGACAACGTCTAGACTCCTCTAATGACCGCTTGGTTGAAGGACTGACACTTGTAGCAAACAAAGGTGGAAAGTAGAAGATAGATCTGAAACAAATTAAAATTAAAATAAGTTTTTAAAATACCCAAAACAAAAAGCAAATAAGTTGAGTTCCAAGAAGTTGTAGACTAAAAGTGAATAGAAGAGAAAAATCTAATTGTATGAGTTCCATGACATTTTAAATTACAAGTGAATAAAAATAAATCAGACTTGTGACATTAGAAATGTGACATTAGAAATCTGCGTTACTCTTGAAATTATAGGCCCCAATTGCTAGTATTATTAATTGGATACAGTATTAAATCTCAAAAAAATTAAAATTAAACAAAATTCAATGCCTTATATTTCAAATTTGCTAAATTCAATGTGTCATAATTTAATTTGGCTAAACGCTCGTACCAGAGGGGCCTTGACTAAATTCAATGTGTCATAATTTAAATTTTCATTTGACGGACTTCCATTTTTAAATCGGTAAAGTGGGGTTATCTGTAATACAATACTTCTAATAACTTTCTTCAACTATTTGAAACACATACGTGTCAGATTCTCTAATAATTTTGAAATGGAAGTTAAATATACAATTTTATATTCATCTATTTAGAAGAATATTTTAAATAGATATACATTTATAAATATTGATTAGTCGTATATTATTGGTTATATAGATTTGTTGTTTCCTTTATCTTTTTTTCTTTTTCTTTCTACTATTTAAACAATAATAGAAGTGGATTTTTTTTAAAAAAAATAATTATTAATTTTTAAAAAAAATTCACAATGAAAATACCACAAGACAATAAAAAATAAGACAAGCCTTAGTAGTAAAGCATAAAATAAATCTATGTTTTGTTACAATTGAAATATTCTATTTTAGATTTTAAAGAATAATAGAATTTATTTTAAAATTGGAAACAATAAATATTAAATAAAAAATTTAGGATGAAATAATGAGAAAATAATAAGTAAGGTTACATTTTGAAGCTCATTTTAAAATTTTTTAATTAAAAAACTTTTGTAAATGAAAATTATAGAAAAATACAATCAAAATAGATAAGTTATATAAGATAAGATAAATTTATTAATGTCCAACAGGAGACCAACAAGGGTCTATGGGATTGAAAACTTATAGAACAAGAAGCAAAGAACTAGTAGACCACTAAATAGTGGTCCCAAAAGCAAAAAAAAGAGAAAAGAAAACCAGATACAAGACATAGACTAAGGGTTCTTCCTCAAGGATACAGACCCAGGTGAGGGAGAGCATGTAATTGTCTTTGAGAACTATTAGTGGGCTGGCACTGATGAAGATGAAGATAAGCCATGCAGGGTCGCACGGATCTGGAGTGAATAGTGGTGGAGCTATCCGAGGGCCACTTCACACCCCGCCCAAAGGGCAAGGACAAGAAGAATTTTTTAATGAGCTACCTTGCAGCCTTCTTTAGGGAGAATAGAAGCTGTAGGGTGTGGTCATGAAGTTCCATCGCCTAACGGAGATAAAGTGCCAAACATCTCTGATCTATGTAATTGAAGGATGTCAATGAACTGCACTCTCTAAATAAAAAAAAAAAATCTCTCTCTAATCTCGTAATAAATAGGGGAATGGAAAATTAAGTGTAACTCAATCTCGATCTCGGCTAATATGCATAGCCTGCAAATATGGTCCTCTCTATCAATGTAGTGGTCTTTCTAGGCCCATAGATGGTGGGAACCAATCCTAAAATATCCTAGCGCAAACTGAAGGGCATGACACCAACTTTGAGATAAATATTTGGGTCAAGAAAGTGCTTAACATAGAAAACCATCCTCAGACTTAACCCCCTAGGTGGGTTAGTTGAAGCTGTAACAAGGTACTATCTATAGATGTCAAGTCTAACCTGCTTGTTCAACTCCTATCTAGAAGGGATACGATGAGAAGGAATGTTTATGAGAATTGAAATGGGGACAAGCGATCAATGTCTATCCTGATGGAGCTCAAAAGTGATTTGGCCTGGGCATACCAGCAGCAAGATCTCAAAGAGGTGTCAGATTTGGCAAGTGCAACTATGGAGCAGTATGGAAGGTAAGAATATCTATCCCAGCCATTAGTGGAGTTTGCAAAGCAACCAAGATGGTGGAGAAACCATATAAGGTCAAAAATAGCCCCCAACCTAAAGGGATGAGCTCTGAACTCAACTAAAATGATACTGTGGGTGATGGAGCGATGACATCTGATAATTTGCTAAAGGAAGAGAGTTTGAATACACTCAATGGAAGCCTAATATGAATCGAGCAACAATGGTCCCCAAAAAATTGAACCATATAGAACAGTAGGTCTGACTAAAGAGTCCAAGAGGGATAGCTTGGACGGGGTGTCCTAGAAATGATGTCTGAAGCACTATGTCTCAATCATGGCAAGGGAACCCATCCCTTTACTGATCTTGGGATGAATAGCGAGTCTCAAACTAAAATAAGGACCAAAGAACTTGACCCTAAGGTAATTTTACAAGGAGGCAATCTCAATCTCCTGGCTCAAAAGTAGAAATGTAAGTGTGAGATCTTCAAGCAATTGAAGACCATGACCCAAGTCTTCCCCAAGTTAACCACAAGCTATCTCGAGTCACAAAAGTAGGCTAAGTTGTCAACATTTCTCTAGAGGCTCTTGAGTGAGGAGGCAAGAAGAATCACATTATCTACAAAAATAAGGATGGAAACTAAAACCTAATGTAAGTAACAACCATCACATGGAAGGGATGATTCTTTGATAAATCCCTCAAGCTCATCGATGTAGATGCCATAAAGAGTGGGGGAGAGGGGGTACCCTTACTTCACCCCAATAGTGCTCCAAATAGGATCAAAGAGCCTCGCTAGAGTCCTAAGTCTATCCTCCACTCACTCATAGAGTCTCATAATGGCCATCAAAAGAATCTTTGATATTCCAATGTCTCTAAACCTCTAAAAAAAGGGCTACTCTAGGTACAAAATCAAACACCTTATGAAAGTCCACAAAACAACAGTAGACTTTTGCAAAGTGATAATGGGGCTCCTTAATGATTGCCCGTGAGGTCAAGATATGATCCATAGTCTAAAAATCTACTCTAAAACCAGGTTGACCTCTAGCCCTATAGTTCATCCTATCTAGTTCCTAATGAGAGCAATTTATGTCCCAGATTATGCCATATTTTAACCTTCGTATAAACCTTCATATTCATTTCAATTTCCATTTCCTATTCTATTTTCTCCTTCTATGTTGTGTATGATCTAATATTTATGAGTAATATTTAATATAGTTATTAGATAGAATATGTGAATAAATAGATGAAATTGTATTTATCTAACAAGTTGATAATATGTTATGATTCTTCCTATCACCTTCTATGTAAGAATCTTATTAGCGTTCCTTATTTCCTCAACAATTTAAAGTATTATTCCAAGAATATTGACCAAGGAGTATGTTGAGAAAGAACTTGACCAAATTAATTAGCAACTAAAAATAAGGACAAACAGTTTTGCATTTCCTTTCACAAATAGATATAGATGAATATCAAAAATTTGAGACATGGGTATTGTACAGAACATGCCCAATTACAATCCCACGTGAAAAAATCTTCAGAAAGTGAATGATGGAAAAGTTAAAGGCTGTTTTCAAAACGTGATTATTATAGTTTACTATTACGGGTTCAAATTTCAATTTTCAAAGTTTGTTCTATCTTTTGTTGCTGTTATAACCATATTACTAGCTCAACATAGAACTCCTCCAGCTTAGGTAAATTCTTACATGGATAGCAAAAAATCCAACCAAGAATAAAAGGTTATTGCTGCCAAGGAGAAGAGATAGTATAGTCTCATGTGGAAATCAAAATCACTCATCCATATGTAACAAACTATTTCAAATCCATATTGTTGCAAATAATTTTAGTTGAAGACAACATTGTTGCTGCAAAGCATTGCCTATTCTTTCCATGGGATATATTTTTGTTCTAAGCCACCTATTCTACCTATACTTGCAGCAAATCACGTGGTCGCATATGGAAGTAAGCTTGGACCGTAACAAACCACTATCATTACTTATAATAAAACCATCACCGTGGTTCAACAAAAGTGAATGAAGGAAATACATTATGTTTGAGCAATGACAACAAATTGGTTATTCTTTGCAAGCCATAGTTTTTTGTTATAACTCTGTTATGTAATAGCCACTCTTTTTATAGAGTGCATAACAAAGTAGTTATTAAATTTTTAGAGCTGGATCTATATAAAGAACAAGAGATAGAAGTAGGGAGACAGACATAGTTTTGAAAAGCACACAACAGTGTATAGAAATATTGTTATTTAAATCAGAAGTTCTATATTCATGTGCATGGTTAAGAAGTTGTAAAAGCAATTTGTCTCTTCATCACCAGGAAGCTAAGGAGGAGGGCCCACTCTAAAGTCACTTGGTGATTATTTCTTTTCTGGAGTGTGTTTAAGCTTGTTTTTATTTGTATTTTGATCAGTTTAGAATTACATGGTATGTGTTTTAATCATGTTATATTAGTTTATACATTCAATGCCTATGTTTTATTGCATAATAATATTTCATCTGAATTTTATCTATTGTAAGTTACAGTTAACTTTTATTGCAGATTAATTTTTTTGTTTTTGTTTTTGATGTTCCTATCGCTAGGAAGTGACAGTTCCTGTCGCTAGGATTTCTTTAGTTTTTCATAGATTTAATTCTGTGTGTTGTAGTTGCATTCATAATCCCTCATTTCACAACTATCATCCCTTGATGGCATATTGCTCGGACACATTTTGCAAGCTTACGCTCTTGAATTGACATGTATAGACCAGCCAAACTTCATCATAAAATTATTAATTGTTTATTACTATTTGCCCCATCGTTGGCCTATCAGTTCCCTTGAAAGAATAGTATTCAATGTTGTGGCATAAAGTTTGGAAAAGGTATGCCCAATCATGATGGTCTTTTAATTGTTGGGATCAAAAATCAGCCTTGTCTTATGAAACAAATGGATCACGTGCCTTAACCAAGCCTTCGAAGAGCTAGTCCAAACCACTATATTAAAGAGTGTGGTGAGATAGGAGCCAATCACTGAGCTATCAAGCTTGAGTAGTTTCACCTAGAAACCATACTCATCGATAACTCTATTGCATTTCATCGTTATGACGATCTCGTAGATGATGGAAGTAGTAAAGATATCATAGTGAGGGTGTGAGATGAGGTGAACAGACAGTTGATCTAGGATGATCATTACATTTCTTTTAGTTATTGTTGATGATTAGTTAGATGGTTTATTATCTCATGTGCTTTATTATGGATACTTACCCCATACTTGCATGTGTATGGTGTGTGTGTTTTCTTATTGTATGGCATTTCTGATGTGGTTAAGGAAGGGAGTCGTAGTCACCTGCTTAGTCGAGATCTACACGATGCACCACTTCCTGCCATTGTCTATTTAGCTTAGCATTATATATATTGTATGTACATGCATGGTTTTTCTGCAGGTTGCAGGTACTGGGTATCGACTTCCCTAAATTGCTAGGATGAGTGTACCCTATTATACTATCTCAATGATAAGAGAAGGGAGATAAATTCTCAAGTCCAAATCCTAAACCCTTAAACTAATTATTTTGGTGAGGTAGGACAAGTATCTGGATATTTTGCCCACCAAGTGTGTCTGATGACATATTTCATGATTTTTAACCATTTAGACTAATTTTATGTGAATTGCTCTATGATGGGTTTTCATATTTTATCTTGGAGGTCTATGGTGAATTTTCTATTAGTTAAGTCTTAATAAATAGATTTAATTAATTAAATAATTATTTGAGAGAATTAATATAAAATATCATGATCTTTGATATTTTTATTATAATTAATTAAATGAGGATTAATTGAGAATTAAATAAAAGAAAATTAGAAATTAAAATTAATAATAATAAAATAATAATAAAGCAATAAATAAATAATAATAATAAAAGTTATAAAAATTAAAATGAAAGTTATTAAAAATTAAATAGAAGTTATATAAAAAGTAAATTAGAGTTATAAGCTTGCATGGAAGTTAACACACTTTTCTATTTCTCTTATGTCAGCAACACGGGGGTTAGTGCATCAATTAAGCACATGGTGTCTACAACCCTAGGACTCATCTAGGAGGTTGGGAAAGACCCATGCTTAGTTGGTGACACCTTCTAGCTATTTCTAGAGGCATTCTAGATGTTTCCTGAGAGCCCTTTATATTCAGGCATTCCTAGAAGCTTAGAGATTGCATTTGGAGAGCAATTGGAGCATTGGAGGACTCGAGAACTGTAAAGAAGGGAGGATCTTGCTCTGCAAGTTTTCTGAGGAAGAGGTAATTAGCATCAGAATCCGAGTAGATTCTTGTGATTTTACTTATGCTAATTCCGCATCTTGCATTTCCTATCCTCTTCATGTCTTCCATATGTCTTCTGAGGATTTTTCCTATTTAAATTGTATGCATTCTCAATATGGGTAGTTAAAATTGATTATATGTATAAATCTGAAAAGAACACGGGGCTAGGGTTGAATTGTAGCCAAATTCATTAGAAAGTTATTGAGAAAATAAAGACAAAATATTTTATACAAAACTCATAAAATCGTATATATATATATATATATATATATATATATATATATTCTGTGGAAAATATATATATATATATATGATTCCATATCTGCATTTTCATATTTAAAATTTTGCAAATTTACACACACACACACACACACACACACACACACACACACATATACATATATACATTTATCTATATA
This sequence comes from Cupressus sempervirens, assembly GCA_028749045.1. NCBI lineage: Eukaryota > Viridiplantae > Streptophyta > Pinopsida > Cupressales > Cupressaceae > Cupressus > Cupressus sempervirens. The sequence goes on from CM053786.1 coordinate 44,013,500, forward strand.
TAATACATACATATGTATGCATATATATTTATTTATTTAAATGGAAAATTGAGTGAATTACTTCAGTGGAAACTCGTCAAATTGCATTGCGATTTGTATTTGCATTTTTTGAAAAAATGCTATAAAAAAAAATGTAATATGTATTAGATCATGGGTCAAGCGGATGTACCAACCCCAACTGTCCTTTGTGCGTAGACCCGTGTGCACGGCACTTGCGCTTGCCAGTATGTCGACACTGCAGGCCGCACGACTTATGTATGGCGACGGTGTGTTAAACACTAAGTATGGTCGCTGCGGTTTGTTATATGTGAAGCACATGTTTTATATAATACTTCTTTCCATATTTTATGTCATCAATCAAATTTTTATAATTCAATTTTATATTTCATTTTATTAAAATGCAATAGTTTTATATATATATATATAAGTAAGTAAAATGTTATTAATGAATTATTATTATTATTATTTGATAAATAATTTCTATTAAAGTTTCATCTTTTATAAGGATGAATTAGTTTATAATATTGTAAATTAACTATTAAGATTTAATTAATTGTTTTAAATTATTAATTGGTAGGTTGGTGGGGAAAGTTTTCAAACAAATATTATAATTGGACAATGGATTTTAGACCTATTAAGAAAAAATTTGATCCATCCAAAATAATAGATGTGTCAGGAAAAATGTACAAAATGTTCCTCCATTCATTCTCTAAACTTGGAAACATAAACTGAGACCTCTACATTTAAATTCAAGTTTGTAAATTTAGCAAAACTAAAAGATGTGTTTGCATTGTGTATTCTTTGTGCTATTGTTTTGGGTTTTGGGTTGACTAGTGTTGACCAGTTATAGGACATCTACCAGAGGCTTGGGGGTTATGTGATTGTGATGTCATGATGATGTTTTAATCTCGATCTTTATAAACCCAACCATGGTTATGTGATGGAATGCTCTATGTATTGGTTGTTATAGTTGAGATTCTTATGTATGAGACACTTGACTTAACCATTTTTGGTCATCGATCAATTATCCTTGGTTATTTTCTAGTCGCTATGATGGGACTAAAATGTGAATTTATTCTTGACGATGTCATGTTGTGACATGTTTTGACTCAACCATTTTGGAGTCTTCGATCAATATGATTGAGATATATTTTGGTTATTGAGAACCATTAGATACTTTTGATTATCAGTGATGCTTCAGTTGCCAATAGAGAGTTGTTGTGGTCATGATTTTCTATGGATGCTTGCTCATGAAGATTTGATGCTTTTATACATATTTGATGATTTTATTATGGATTATCTTTTGTGATTTTGAGATTCATGATTCCATGAGCTTAGGGTAGGTTATCTGCATGTAGTGTCGGGAAGTGGCTTGCAATGGGGGCCAGGGCCCTAAGAGGCTGCCAAGGTAACTCATTGTAAGTTGGATTAATAAGTGATAACATTCACACCTAATACTAACTGAATGAACCTAAAAAGATAAGTGTTTTGGTTCTTGCCCATGCCTTGAGTGCTTGTATAGACTAGGATGGGAGTAGAGAGAATGCATGGTTGCGACCTTGCATTCCATAGTATGCCTTGTCCATATGAGAAGATACTAGTGGCTGCATGAGATTAGTATGGACCCATGGAGTTTAGCTAACTGCTAGGGTAACTTATACGTGATAAATGCAATGACACTTTCCTGCTTGCATAGTAGGTTCCTACATGTCTTTGTGTGCCTCTAGGATTAGATGTTGATTTTGTGTTTGGAACCGTTGAGATAGTATACTTTTAGGATTCCTGGACTTATAGAGATTTATGCTATGTGATTTTGATAGCTTGTTTGGGACTTGAGATTATCTCCTCACCACGGTGGGAGTGGACCACTTAGGTACCACGCTGTCAGGTGGTAGTATATTTTCCACTCTTATCATTTGAGATTTATTGAGACATCATGGCTGATGCGTCCTTCATGAAGGTGGATATGTATCCTTTCATTGATGATTAGCATATATTAGATGATGTTATCTTATGCTTATATTTGCATGTTAGATTACTTTTTGCATATGATAGGAGTGACATTCCTACTATGTTAATACCGATGATCTCATTGGTGGTTTGGAATGTTACGCATGGAGGGATGGCTAGGATCCACAATGGTCTAATGATGCTGTTAACGGTTGGGAAGAATCGTGCACTTAGTTTATTATGTTTGATCTTTATGATGGATGTATATGTCTTCTATGATCATGTATCATGTGATTATCTTTACTTTGACGTATCATGGATTAGAATAGGATGATGTACCTTATTCTACATATGTATATTCTTTTAAACTTTTCATAACCTATGACATGTACAGTGGATGATTGAGCAATTGAAATGTAATGTATAAACATTGGACTTATCATTATTATTTCATGTGGATGTCGTACTAGATGGATTCATGTATGTTAGTTGATTTAGATATAATTCAACATTAAGGGATCTTTAAGAATGTAATCAGTTGTGTATGTTATGTTTACTTTCAGATGGACATTGCTATTGCTTCCATTATTGTGCATAAGTTATTGTATGTGGTATTTACTTTCATGTTTTAAAAAAAAAATGCTACCAAACTTAGTGGAATTCTAGGTTAATTCTTTGGATCCCTTGGCAGGGCATTACATCAACCCTACAACATCCTAAAAAAGACCTTGAAACGTCATATTTTTTATAGAATTAGAATTAGTTTGATCTTCAAGATACCACAATTAACCAACATACTAAGTGATGAACCCAAACATAAGAAACTTACCTTCATAATTAAAAATAAATAAATAGAAAGTATAATAAAGAAAAAAAATTATCTTCATAATTAAAAAAGAAATAAATGAAAATTTTAACAAAACAAGTTTAGCAATTTAGAACATTTAATTACAAAGAGTGGTGCTTTTTTTAATTATTTAAAATAACTATTTAGAATATCTAAAATATGATTTAGATAGAATTCAAAAATAAATAGAAATAATTTATGATAGCTGAAAATACACATAATTGATTTTAATAATTACTAACAAAAATGTTTAAAATAGAAAAAAAGATAAACAATTTTGCGAGATAGATAAAATAATAAACTTTAATTGGGGGAAATTTATAGATATGTGTTTGATTGAAATAACGTGGAGTTTAATTCTAAGCACCATGAATTTTAAGAAAATACATAAAAATAAAAATTAGGAAAACACTACGCACAAATTTTAACTTATGCATATGCCATTGTAGAAAAAAGTACGAAGAGACATTACATAAATGTATATGTGAGGTGGTTAAGGTTGTCAATTAAAATTTAAAATATTTGAAAGTAATAAACCCAACCATAATCTTAATTATAATCTCTAGGCCTTGATCATTATCATAAACAATAACCCTAATAATAATACAACCTTACCTAATACTAATCCTAATCATAATCATAATTTCAATTGAAAACCCTAAACCTTAACCCCAGCCTCAAACACCCTAAAAATTATTGTAATGAAAATATTAAATAAATTACGGTTATGATTATGTTTTTACTATGCTTAAAATTAGGGTTGGGATTTTATATAGTTATTAGGATTAAGATAGTACATTAAAGTTTAGGGTTAAAGTTACAATTTAATTGAAGTTAGGTTCATGGTTAAGATTGCTTTTATAAAATGCATGTTTTAGCCTTCACCTAAGCTCTAAATCTTTGTAACCCTAAATCCTATATACTAAACCCTAATCCTAGTCCTACCATAAAATATAGTCCTAGATGGGAAATCTAATAAAAAATGTAAAACTCTAATTTCATATTTTTTTATCCTTTCATAATCCAAAGTATATAATTTATCATTATCCAAAGTGCAAAGTAGACCTTTTGGCCAAATATTTCATATATCATAATCAAAACTACAACCTTTTCCCTATTTCTAATTAAAATCTAACCCTAATGCAAACAAAAACTTTATTTTGACTCCTACTCCTTTCTCAAAACCTAACCATAGCATTAACTATAATTACCATTCTAAAACTAACCTTAATCATAAATCATAAATGTAATCATAATCTAAAGCATGCCTTTACTCCCTAAATGATATTAATCATACCTTTAAAATGTATCCCTAAACTTAATACTAACCATAACCCTAATCCTTACCCTACCCCTAACCCTAACCCTATTCCTTACTCTACATGTAAACTTGACTGTCATACTAATCTTTTCTCTAAACACCAACCCTAACCATGATACAAACCTTAATCCTAATCCTTATCCTATGGTTTATCCTAACCATCATACTTCTCCTATTTGTAAACCTTGCACCCTAACCCTAACAATTTATCCTTAACCTAATCCCAACCCACACCCTATTCTTGGTCATAACCCAAAATATCTTATTAATCCTAGCTCAAACTTTAATCGTAACCCTAACCTAAACAATATCTCTCGACCCTAACACTAACCTCTTAACCCTAGTCCTATTTATGCCCCTAAAGCTAATAATGATATTAATGTTAACTCAAAATTCTATAAGCTAATGTAAACCAAAACTATAATGTCAATCGTAAATTTAATTTTAATTACTTGAAAAAAAAGAGCATAAGGACAAAAATCATTATTTTTAAAAGAAATCTATTTTTCTAAACATATTTTGAAATGAGCATCATAAAATATGGTAAAAATATTTAATATTTAATAATATAATTTATTATAGATTAAGTATATATTTAACTATAAAAAACACGATTGCTACTAACTTATATATATATGCAATCGACAGATATCCTTGTCCAAGACACCTCGAAATATATCTCTTGCCTTATTTTATATATAATATATAAAAACTAACATATGACTAGTAATATATATCTATTTCCATCACCAAAAAGGGTCAATACAGCGATCAAATTAAAGACTTGAACTAGTAATATATGTCTATTTTCATTCACCAAAAAAACACAAAATGTAGACGTTACAAGGAAAGTCGGTAGTCCATGCCATAATTATAATATAACTATCTTTGTTGTCGACATTACTTTTACTTCAATGGGCCCACTCACTCACGTCTTATCCGTGTGATGTTAACATTTATTTCACTGACATATAAATGCCACGCATCAGCCTGAGATGGTAATGGCGGCCCCAGCAAGCCGCGTCAGTTGTTCGTGAAATCCTATAAATTGGCCTTCGCTGAACACTCATTTTCCATGTAAGATTTTGAGCTATTTACGCAGCTGTCTCTATCTTGATATTTTTTTTTCTTTGTATTTCTTGACAAGTATCTCAATTTCTTGACAATGGCAGATTCAAACGCAACAGAGCATAGGGATCGCGGTTTATTTGGCTTGTTTGGGAAGAAGAAAGAGGTGGAGACACATCAGCAGCATGGTGCTGTTGTGGAGGGAGACGTGGTAGGTGTAGCTCCTCATGAGCAGGGACACGTAGGCGAAACTCACCCTATCCCCCTGTTACTGAGCGGTGATCTTTTATTTGGCTTTTGGAAGTGCTATTAAAATTTGACCAACAGATCACAATCCCTTCATCATTTTAGATTTGGTTGCATTTTGTTCCACCTTTTGCCTAACCAAATATTTCAATTTTTTGCATTCTATTGAAATTCATCCTACCTTACGTACTTTTATTGGTTAAATGATTACACGGATCGGTCTCTGATCTGTTGAAATGTTGTGTGTGTACAGTCCAGCGATGAGGAAGAAGATGAGAAGGGAGAGAAGAAGAAGGAGACAAAGAAGGGTGGATTGAAGGACAAGTTGAAGCTTCATGGAGACAAGAAAGAGGAAGAAGAAGACGGTCATGTGAAGGCCGAGGAAGAAGGGGGCGAGACGAAAGGGTTGACGGAAGAGATCAAAGAGAAGCTCCCTGGAAACCACAAAGAGGGAGAAACAGAGCATTGAAAGAGCGAATGAATTTTATTTTTTGGGTTGTTTCATCTTATAACGAGTTGTGTGTAGACCATCTTCTGGTTTGAAGCATACTGTGGATTGTCTGTATGCTGTGTTTTTCTATATATAATAAAGAGTGTGATGGTGTTGGTTCAGGTTTGTAATTGCAATGTTTCGATGAGGCCTCTGTTTCTAATGGAGATGCGTTTAAACAATTTTTCCATAAGAAATTTGGGCCAGCAGGGGCTAACCAATATAATTTGTTTAATTTAAAACGTGAAATTAGATAGGTTTCAAAGAAACTCAACTCACATGCACATGTATTTAAATTGTCTCATGTTCATTAATCAATTAATGAATATTACTCAATACTACATAAATAAGGAAATTCAAATGTAAGATAATAACTAAAGACTGTTATTAGGGTTCATTTGGCTATGTGAATAGGAATAGCTATTCTGCAATAGGGTTTATGTTTTCTAAAATAAATAAAATTTGAATAGGAATACGTATTCCAATTCCACCTATTTAGGTGGAACTATAAAACTTCATTTTTGGGCCAAAATTAAAATATGTATTCCTATTTTATTTCGTATTCCAATTTTGATTTGCGCATCCAAATGAAGAATTCAAAATTTTAAGAATTTACAAATGCCTATTCCACTTGTATTCTCACAACCAAACACACCCTTAGGGTCCATTTGGTTCTTGGAAGATGATAAGAATTGGCTTTTGCAAAATCTGGATTTGAAATTTTTTATGTTTGTTTGAAAATTGGCAAAATGGAATTAGCATACCAAACTTCCAATTTTGCCTCAAAACCAGGGTTTCCAACTTCCAACTAGCGAGTACGAATTGAAAATCAAAACCTGCTTATGTTTTTAAGGAGTGGAAAAATAGTAGATTGGACTACTTTTTGAAATTTTCCTTCAACTCCAACCTTATTCATAAAAATGTGTCTTCACATGCACCTTCTGAGTGAAACAAACGGTTCAAGTAAAATCCCAAAAATCAAAATGAAGATTTGCAAAACCTTGATTTGGCTAAACCAAAGTTCATAGATATCCCAATTTTTTAAATTCCATGAACCAAGTGAACCCTTAATGTCATAGATAATGTCATAGATATTAGTGATATCTTTTTATCAAAAGGAAAAATTGTTTCTTATTATCATAGATACTAGTACTATTGCAAATCCTAGATATACATGCTCCTGGATTAGAAGCAGCAATTTTTATTATTTTTTATTAATTCAAAATTTTTTTTGATTTATTACGCCGAGAGGCGTAACATTACAATGGCAACAGACCCCACTATAGTAGCCCAATGAGCGCAATGGTGTAAGAATAAAGAATTACATCGGCTGTCATACAAACACCAGCTATCACTCAGATGCTCCCTTGCTCCAGTTGTCACTTGAAAAACCATAGCTATACAAAGGACAGGTAGCCTAGGTATCCCAAAAAATAAAAAAATGAAGCGTATGCGTAATCGCATTTGATTAGGTTTAAATAGTAATTTAGTATATTTTAAACTTCAAGTAAATGGAACGACAATAACGGACAATCCGACACCTGGTTCATTGCAGAAGAAAATTTTCACGTTCATTGAGATAAGTAAGAAATCAGACTTGGCATTTAAAGAAGGGGGTTTGTATGCCAAAAACAATTGTGGTCTAATATAAATGTATCTCAAAACTTACTCTACATAACAGAGATGCTTGAACAAAATGCCATCGCCTCCATTGTCTATTTAATTGTCCCTTTGTTCTTCTACACTCAATGAAAAAGATTTCTGTGGCACGAAGAATTCCAATTCCAGAAACAAAAATGTGAATGAAATTATTAGCCATCATTACTGAGCCAAATTTATTAACCCTAGCTAATGACTCGGGCTAATTTATAACTGGTTAACTTGTTACAATTTTGAGACTTTTGTAGATGTAGTGCTCTTCTTAAATTGTGTTTTACGTAATTAAATCTTGAAATTTCTCCCAAATGATTATGGCAGGTTAGCAAAATGTATTATAGTATAAAAAATTAAATATTAAAAGGAAAAGATGCGTTTGCAGATAAGATTATCTTTTAAATTAATATACTCATCATAATGCCTATACCAGTACTATTATTTAATGGGCATGTGTGTGTGCATGGCCTTAACCAATACTATTATTTAATGGGTGTGCATGGGTGCATGGCCTTATAATTAAGCTATCCTAGTTTGAAAGCTAAACTGGCTAGGTAGGTAACCATCTTGCTCACATTTAAGACTTCAGTGGCATTTAAGACTTGAGGTTGTGGCCCTTTCTTATTTTATTGCCCACTTTACTCCTCTATTCTCCACGGGTAGAGGTCATTTTCTATTGTTCAATTGCATTTTATTAGACATTTTTGTGTAGCATGCTTCAGTAATAATGGTGGTGAATGGCAAGAACAAGAAAAATCACAAGAAAAGTCCCACTGCAACACGATGGTAAGCTGCCATCTTAATGCTAATTGATTTTACTACCTTAGCATTGCATTTAACCTAACTAGTCTTATTAGGGATTTATAGTAGAAATAGGGCGATGGATTTCATGGATATGCTCAATTAGACTAAAGAAATTGCATCAGTTTTTAAGATGCTAATGGCTGAAGTTGACAATAAAAATAAAAGAGTCCAACTATTCATTGATATTGGAGATGTCGTTTGATCAAGTGGCATTGAAAATGTCAACAAAATACAACAATTCAAGTATTCATTGAAAAGAATTTTATCTTTGATTATTTAAATTTTTTATAAGTGTTCATTTTGGTATTTGTTTTTATTATAATATTTATTAAATTTTTATCACTCATGTCTATGCACCAGCTACGGTACTTCACACTAATATTCTAGCATTTAACACCGGCATTATAGGTATGCTCTTAACATGTATTTAATTTTTTTTTTAAAAATACTGTTAAATTATGGTACAAACATATGTATTTGAAGTTAGCTATTGTTTGAAATTTATCTAAAATTAATCAGTTGCTGACACATCAGCTTTTGCCATTTCTGAGCAATAGCAATACTATTAATAAATTCATCTTCCACATAAATCAATCTTATATCTTTGTAATCACAGTTACATTTTGTTGCATGTTATCTCTTTTAATTTATATTTGATTCTAATAAATTTATTTGTATTTGTATATTTTGGAATGATCATTTTCTCCATCCAATTTTTCAATTGATTCAACAATGAAAATTTTGCACAGGTTTAGAAGAAGATAAATCAATTTTGAAGAAAGTAAGAGCTAAATCAGTTCTAGATATTATTTAGAAAATTAAAACTGTTAAATAGAATTTCTAAGTAATATTTAGAAATTTATGTTTGTATAATAAAAAATCCAACCAACATTTAGATCTTAAATCAAATTTACTATTAAGCTTTCTGTATGAGGGAGAAATAATGACAGTTAGATCTAAAACTTAATCAAAATAATTTTTAGATTTAAAAACATATAATAGAAAGTTTTTCAAATTGAAATGAATAGAATATTTAAATCAAAATAGAAGCTATATGTTTTAAAATTTATATTCTAAACATAGAATGTTTTAAATCAAGTTCTAAATAGAATCTTTTAAATTAAATTTTTTAATAATGTTTCAAAAATATTATATGTTGTAAAACAAGTATTGCATATTATTTAAAACTTGATTTTATAAGGATTACAATTATGTAAAAAAAAGAAAATTGATAATGAGGATTATAGTCAATAATTATAATTAATATTTAGGACTATAATTTAAAATTTTATTTATGTTTTTAAAATTATAAATATTATTAAATCATACTATTAGAAGAATAAATTTTTTTTTTTTTAAATAATTTTTTTAACATAATATTCTGAACATAGAATGTTTTAAATAAAGTTCTAAATAGTATTTTAAATAGGATAATATATAGGGTTTTAGTTACTATCACAATTTAATTATAATTAGGGTATAATAAATATAATCTTGAATATAATATATAGGGTTTTAGTTACTATCACAATTTAATTACAATTAGAGTATAATTTATAATTTAAAATGTTGGTTCCTAACATAAGAATGAGATTTTAAACATACATATTTTATTTACATATGTAAATAATCATTTTATTATTTAATCTAGGTCATGGAAAGTTATATTGATGAAATAGACGTGGCTGAGAATCCAAACATCAAAAATCGTCTAGAAGAAGTAGAAATCTCCAAGATTCCAGATGTCAATTTTGAAAATTCAGTCATGAGCCCACATTCGAGTATTGCTTCAAATGATTTTACAACTATAGAAGTTCAAAAGTTGGCAAGTGATGTTCTGAATCAACACAAGGAACTCATTGATAGGCTTAAATTCATAACATCACGTCTACATGTAGTAGAAGGTGAAGATGTTACATTAGTTCAAGAATATGTTAAGCACATAATTCGATATAGAGATAATAGATTTGGAAAGAATCCAAAGTTTTGTTACTACATGATGAATATGATCATGAGACACTGAGTCCATAGCTCCACAAGTGTTTGCATGAAAAGAAGTCTACACAAAATGCCAATCACAATACAAGAGTTTTGTGAGCATATGGACAAAACACCACACTCCCATCTAGCTAATAGATTGATGCATTTTGAAACTAGTTTAAGGGGAACATGGTCACATTGGACAAAGTATCGAACAAAATTAATAGACATGCTTCATCAACTTCGAACACCAACAATATTTTTTACATTAAGTGTAGCAGACTTGTACTGGCCATATTTGTGTGAAATGATGCCTAGAACACAACCAAGTGATCCACAAGAAGCACAAATGTGGAGGAAACAAAATATCATTGACTATCCACACATTGTTGCACAATACATGCATTTACAAAATACAACTTTTAGAAAAGAGATACTTGAGAATGGTATGAATGTTGAAGACTATTGGTTCAGATATGAATGGTAGCACAGAGGATCTGCACCTATCCACGATTTTATATGGTTAAAAGGAGCACCAAAAATGGAAGGTATTGATTGGAACAATCAAGATCAATTATATTATGTTGCATCATATCTCCATGATTTGGTTCATGCATGTTACCCTTGACGAGATACACACCTCTGGAATATACAAATATGATTATAGAAAGTTATAAAATTAAACATTCTTTATTGTGGTAACTTTAGATAAGAACATATATGATATTAAATATTTAAAATTATGTTTCAGGCATATCAAAATTTTAGTCTACACCCATGTTTGGAAAGCACGAGACAATCAGTCAAAAGTGATTTCAACACGGACTACAACGAGATTCTAAATATTGTACAAAGATGCATAATGTGTAAAGAAGGTGCATGTTTGTGCAAAAAGAGAGGGAAATTAGTTTGCAGGTAAACACTTCCTAAAATAATTTATTCATTTAAAATGTTAATATTCTTCTCCTTTAACGTATCATTGTATTTAGCAATAAAAATATGTTAATGAAATATAGGTATAATGCACCATGGCCATTAAATTTACATGGATCTAGACTAAAGAAATATTTAGAAATTGGTGAGAATATAGCATCATGTCCTTATAATTTTATATTTGGTTTGCTATCTCGAGCTATTTTTGTGACAATTCACCTTGTAAAAATATTAATCTCTTATTCTGTGTATTTTTAATATTTCTTGCACAAAATGTAGTCCTAAACATTATTTATTCTAACTCTTACTTTTACAAATTATGGATAATTTTACACTCATAATTTTGAAATACTCATATTTTGTATTTTTAGTTTATTTTTAGTAAAGAATTAAAACAATGGATGCTTCAAAAAAAAATTAGAAATCATTATTCGAATCCCAAATGGCTCTGTAAATTATAATGCTTTTTCTAAATTTGATATTGACAACTGTGTAGGATTGGTTATAGAGTACTACAAAGGTATCGTGAAAACTCTTGAACACATGGCCTTAATGATTGATGATCCCAACGAGCTATAAATATGGAAAATGGTGGATGTTGCAAAAAGGGTTCGTCAGACATCTCATTATGTAGATGCATTTCCATGAATGATGAAAGAAGTTCATTGTGATCATTGCACAAATAAAGGTCATAATACCAATCTGATCACTGAAGATTATGTCATGTACTTACATCATTACGACAAAGTGCTTTACATTTAGTTATTACTTCTTTGACCTTTGGTAATTATTGCTTATTAAATATGATTCTATTGGAACATCTCTTTTCTCTTTGATTTATGTAAGTTTGACAATCAACAATTTATTTATATATATATATATATATATGTGGTTTTATAAATGTCTTCCATATTCTTTTTTAACTTATTTTAGAATGAAAGGAAATTGAGTTTTTTTAATTCTTCACGTGATGTGTATAGCATACTTTCATTACTCTATATTCGAAAGATTTGTAGGCTATACTTTCATAAGTATATATGCATGACTTTCTAATATGTTTGGTATCAAAATATTTCATTATATGGAAGTGACAAATATGTGGTAACACAAATAAATAAAACATTAAATTTATTTATAATAAATCTTAATTCTATGCATAATCCTAACCATCATGTATAAATCCTAAACCTAACCATTGTTGTTTGTATAGCTTTATAGAATATGTATCATTAACACAATTCAAAAATGGATAACATTAAATGTTGTCTTTAAATGTATGTGGAAAATATAGATGAAATATTATTTACAATGTAATATAATTGTAATATAAACCTATAATAACTATTATTGTAATACAAACACATTAATAATATTCTCCATCCTAACTATTCAATCACCCTAATCATAATTCTAACCTCAATCCCTACCATAACCTCAACTTTGATTTAAATGTTGAACGCAATCATCACCATAAAAATAAATTATGACCCTAATCATAAATCCAACCTTAACATAAATCTAACCCTAACAATAAACCTTAACATTAAATTGTAATTTTAAATTGTATCATGATCAAAACTATATTTCTAACTTGAGTACATTTTTATAATCATAATATAAGTCTAGGCCCTGACCCAAACCTATCCCTAACTTTAATACTAACACTAAGCATATTTCCACTTGTAAACACATTAACACTAAACCTTATCCCTAATTATTATAATAATAAATTTATAGTAATAGTAATCCTAATACTAAACCTAATGATGATATAAATTGTAAAGTTATATTTTAAACATAATCAAATTAATCATTCAATGTGTTATGCAAGTCATGACTGCTACTAGCTACTTATATACTCTATATGTAAAATATGTCGAGATGCATCGAGGTGTTGAATTTTTTCATTATTCACTTTTAATATGCATTAAAAAAATTCAACGCCTCGATGCATCTCGACGTATTTTACATATAGAATATATATTAGCTTGTTTGACTATACAGTCAATATTTGTTTGTTTTATTAGTCCATGCAAGGAGCTAATGTTCCTACTTCATTCTAATTAATCACTCCCAAAAATATATTTTTTACGTTAATTCCTATTTTTCTATTGGCTATACCAATTTTAGCTAGGAGTTTAAGTTTTTTTAAATTCAAAAATAAGAAAAAATTCTACTAAATTTTTGAAAGTTGGAATTTCTCCAGAAGTTTCAGATAATGAATTGCTTACATTCCTAAATGGTTTATTGTAGAACTTTTTGTCCATTAAATTACTTAAATGATTTAAATGTATTTTTGGTGTGAACACATTTCCTATTTTTTGGATGTTTCCCATTATTGGCAACTAATTTAGTCAACCATTTTGTTTTTGGTTGTTTCCTATTTATTATGGACTCGTTATCAATGTTATGACATTCACATTCTCCATCTACAGAGCCTGCTTCAAAATGGTTTGAGGTTCTTACCACTTTAACTAGAGAATTTCATATGCTTTTTTTATTTCCTTTCATGGATGCTTGCAATCTTTGTTATCTCTATGCATTGTTAGAATAATGCTTTCAAATCGTCTCTAGAAAAGTTGCCTCTTTACAAAGGCTTTAGGCCTGACTATCATATTTTTATATCGTTTTTGCATATAATATGAAATTCTTACTCTATGCATTACTATCCATTTAGCTGCTATATTTGTCAACAAGATTTAGCAAACAATGTATTCTTCAGGTTTTCATATTGTCATTTACTTTTCCCTCTCCCCATCATTTGAATTTTATTTTTCCTTGGGGGGTACTTGTTTGTGTTGCTTAGTGTGATTTTTCTTTACAATGTTTTCAATAGTGGCACCTAATTAACTGATTTAAGTCAAGTTAATTGTCATATCCTAAAGTTCAAATATGAAATATTTTTAAAAACTTTTTTCTGATTTAAATTATAATTTTCTATTGGTTGAGAGGATTTTTACCAAGGATAATTTTATTTTTTGATTGTGAAAAAGAGAAGAATTTTTTTAAAGAGCTAAGGTTGTATTAATTATGACAATAACCATTGTCACAAAGTATGGGCTGGGATCACTTATTGCATAGCTCTAGGCCGCGTGTACTAATTCCTCTTTCCCCTCATTTCATCATCGTTAGCATGATCGTCCTCGCAATTCTTATGATTGGAATTTCTATCAATCTGAGCCTTCTGCAGCGAAGATTGTTGTGTAGCTATAGGCTTGGCATACTCCTTAAAAATTCTTCCTCTTCTTCTCTCTGTTTCTCTTAAAGTGATTTTCTCGTCGCAACTTCCACTTGACGATCCAAGAATAGTGAATTCTTGATCAGACGAAGATGAATTCTTGATCAAACAATTTAACTTGGCTGTGTTTTCACTGAATTTGAAGATTGCATTTGTGGGGCTTTCCTGTTGATTGACAGAATTCGGTCGCAATAAAGAGGAGAAATATAGCGCGGCAAGAATTGAGGCGGAATGATTTTGTAGAGCATGATATATTCCATTCTGGCAATCCAAGTAATTGTCGGGGAGTGTGAGAATGCACTGAAAAAAGTATTGACTAACTAAATGCATGCTACGAATAATTGTTGAAATCAAATTCGTGTCACACCATGACTGGAAATTGGCATCGACGTTTTACTTTCATCACAAGAATACAGTTTGACATCTAATATTTGCCTGCATTATTTTACATAACATCTTTACATTTTTTACAAAGTAAATTGGGTAGTGAGGTGAAGGATTTTTTAACAACATTGAATGAGTTGCATTGTTAGTCCCAGGGAACTAATGTTCTGGTGGCACCTGTCTATTAATTTATAATCTAAAAAAATTTCAAATCTCTAATGTTTAAAAGGATCTATTTTTAAAATCAATTTTTATGTGTTAATTTCTTTTATCTGATTGGATGAGTCTTTTTTCCCAGAGGTTTAACTATTTTTAAAATTTAGAAACATAATAGAAATTTAGATCTGTCCAGAACATTCCATTTTTCACTTTATCAATTGAAAAAAAAACATAAAAATTAAACAGTGGTGGTGACCGACTACAATTAGGGGAAACTGTGTAAAGGGTTTAGTCTGCTGGCGAATTCACAATGGGATTTGATTACTGTCGAAAATCTGAGGCAAAATTCTGCTATTTTAGGGTTAAATCTTTGACAGATTGAAAAATAGAAGCGATGGTGTAGGAAGGAGATTTAGACTGATACGGAGCTTTGAATAAGCATGAATTTTGTGTTCTGATATTTCGCCTTAGCCCTTCCAAAAAATGACAATTTTTCTTTTTCCCTTCTCTAGAATTTTTGTGTACATGGCGAAGGATTTTTTAACAACATTGAATGAGTTGCATTGTTAGTCCTAGGGAACTAATGTTCCCGGTGGCACCTGTCTATTAATTTATATTCTAAAAACATTTCAAATCTCTAATCTTTAAAAGGATCTATTTTTAAAATCAATTTTTATGTGTTAATTTCTTTTATCTGATTGGATGAGTCTTTTTTCCCAAGGGTTTCACCTATTTTTTAAATTTAGAAAAATAATAGAAATTCATATCTCTCTAGAACATTCCATTTTTCACTTTATCAATTGAAAAAAAAAACATAAAAATTAAACAATGGTGGTGACCGAGTGCAATTAGGGGAAACTGTGTAAAGGGCTTCGTTTGTTGGTGGATCCTCAATGGGGTTTGATTACTATCAAAAATCTGAGGAAAAATTTTGCAATTTCAGGAGTGGAATCTTTGACATATTTGATAATAGAAGCGATGGTGCAGGAAGGAGATTTAGATGGCTACAGAGCTCTAAGTGAGCATGAATTTTGCATTCTGATGGTTCACCTTAGCCCTTCCAAAAAATGACAATTTTTCTTTTTCCCTTCTCTAGAATTTTCTAGTACGTGGTTTGAAAGCTTCTTGAGAAGAACTTAGATGTATTCATATGCATCGAAGGCATTGCTTCGATTGGTTAAGCTTCTAAGAACCAAAGTTAGTCTCAGGGGAACCACCACATTATGTATTGTAGACGGTGGCCAAACTTTCATCTCAAAGAAAGAGGAGGATTAAATCTAAGATGAACATGCTGAATCTCACCAGAATTGTCTTCTCTCACTTAACAACAGTTGTTTTAGTCATCACCACCATTCAGCACCAACACCGTCATAGACATTTCACACTCCCTGATAGTCCATTACAATAAGGCCCTAGATTTATTGCTTCTTCCTCCTCATTTCCCTTATCCCAGATGTGTTGTCTTTCTCCTTGAATGACTTTGTCTATGATTGAATAGAAAGGATTTCCAATTGTTTATTCATCAATAGATCTAGTTGCTTGATCTTCTATGTTGTTATTTTTGGGCCATTATTTTCATGCTCAGTTTGTTTGGGCTCCACCACCCTTTGGCACCCTCCAAAGTCATTTTACTAATTGAAAATAGATGTGGCCGAGTGGTGGGTGTGGAGCCTTTCTCGCCTTTGATTCTTGGCCTAGCCGTCTCCAAAGTCCCCACTGACTGTGAACCAAACCATTGGACAGACATCGCCCATAATTGACCACCTGTACTGGGATTTGAAGCATCTATTACTCTCTAGTATCTTCCCCTTTCAAACATTTAATAATGAAAACTCTATGTTTGGTTTCTTGTCACTTTCTTTTAATTCAAATATTTTTGCACACATTACGAGAAGGCTGGGTTCTATAGTTGTTAATCTCAGGTCAGTGGAAAATGTCATGCACAAATAATTTTTAACTGACAAAATAATATTTAAATATTATTAATTTATATTATATTTTATTTCATAATACAATTTTTAGAATTTTAATTATTTTATATGTATTTTTATTAATTATTCATTGTTAAAATTGTATTATAAATCACATTTTAAAAATTCTAATATTACAATGTTAATCCTACCATGGAAACCACCAAAATTTCCCTGTGTGAGTTGCGTGGAGAAACAGAGGTCCAGGGTTCGAGACTATCTCAAGGTCAAATTTGTACGTTGTTTCTTAACAAAAAAAAAAAAAGGCTGCATTCTATAGTTGTTGATCTCAGGTTAGTGGAAAATTTCATGCACAAATAATTGTTAACTGGTAGAATAATATTTAAATATTATTAATTTATATTATATTGTATTTCGTAACACAATTTTTAGAATTTGTAATTATTTTATATTTATATCCATGTTATTTTCCAATTTTCTTAAATATGTATTTTTATTAATTATTCATTTTTTAAATTGTATTATAAATCACATTTTAAAAATTCTAATATTACAATGTTACTCATTAAAATTCAAAATCAAACATCAAAAAGTACGTGAAATGTTAAATAGAGGGCAATATAAAATTTTAATACTAATACAATTATATTTGTATTTTCTTTAGTATTTTTCTATTCACATAAGTAAACAAATAAGTGCAAAAAATAACACATTGATTTATAAAATGTAAGATGAAGCTCTAATAATAAACAAATACCCCAAATTCCAAACAAAAACATTAAATTAATAAAAAAATACTGGCATAAATATTCTTAGTGTGAAAGGAATTTTTTTGTTTTGTTTTTTTCCTATATTTTTCCTATTACTCTGTTAATTATATAATTTATTTTCTTATTCAAAAAATTCTTAAGTAAACTTTAACAAGTCATTTTAATACCTTAAAATCAATTTTATAAATATATTATTTGGAATTTTATATATAAATAGACATATTGATAAGGACTCATAAATTATGTTAAAATATTTTAAAGGTTTTATAAAAATTATTTTAAACTTATGTTCACCTCTAGTAGCTATAGATTAGAGAGAGCAATCACTTTATATTTTGGTACTTTTAATTGATTTTTATTTATTTTAAATTTACAACTATAACATATGAGTAGACTAAGTTTAATCAAATGAAGTATAAAGTTGCCTAAGAGTAGATGACAACTAGGCTAGCCTAAGAAATTTAAATTACTTATATATCAATCTATATCCAACAACGTCAAGTACCACCATTCTTATCAAACTAAATTTTGGGACATGATTCACAATAGAACAACCAAACAAAAAATAGAATTATAGTTACAAATTCATATAGAATTTTATATTTTTGATATCTAAAAAATAATATTATCTTTTACATTTTTTTTAATCTTACAAGTACCCTTGCACAAGGCAAGGACTCAAGCTCACGCAGAGCTCTTGTTATGAAATAAGTGCACTGCTATAATGCACTCTCAAATATTTTAACATTAAATTCACTTTGCATAGTAGTTAGTTAGAGTCTCCTTTTTTTAATAAAAAATCCAAATAAATTTCCACATTGCACCATCTTTTTAATATAATTTATATTGATAATTATGAATAAATCAATTTAATTTATTTTTAATGAAATGCACTCCATTATTGTACATTATAACAAAAATAATTTTAAAAAAGTTGGAAGAATGTTGTCATGCCCAAAAATTATGGCCAAAAAAAAAAACACACCAAATTTTTTTTTTATTATTTTTTTTTATTTTAAATGTATTTATTTAAACTTAAGTGCACTAAGTTGATACAGTAAGTTCACATGAAACATGGATGCCAAGAAGGCGGTTACACGAACTCTTAACAATCAATTGATTCAGTTAACAACCCCTCTTATTTAATTAGAAGACCCAATTAATTGATAGATTTAATAAATCCCTTTAAAAGATTTACACTCTAAGAACATTAGTAAATTTCTTAAATACAATTTTATTTAAATTTTACATATGAATTTGTCGTCTACTTCGACAAGGAGTAAAACTAAAATTATCATTCATTTTATGAGTTAATCTGGATTGCATGACCCTCCAATAGACATAGATCAATTTTAAACTATAAAATTCTAATGTTTAAGGCTTATGAATTTAAACCACATTTTACTAATCCCGAAAATAAAACTTCCCATTAGGAACTGCTAATCGACTAATTAAACTTAATTAAGTTATCCTTAACTACATTAAATAATAACTATATTGCATTCACAGAATTTAATAATTAACGTTACAAATTAACGATTAATAAATAAACAGATAAAACTATTTTAGAACGATTCTTTAATTAATAATATTCATTAACTATTAAATTCGCTAAGCTAAAATTACTAAATTTATAAGTTGTTAATGAACTTCATTAATACACATTATCATTTAAACTAATAATTAAATAAAATAAAAAATAAAAACTACTAACAACTATTTTTAACTAATCTATATAAACGAAAATTTAATTTAAACTAAACTATATAAATGAAAATTTAATTTAAACTAAACTATATAAATGAAAATTTAATTTAAACTAAACTATATAAATGAAAATTTAATTTAAACTAAACTATATAAAAAAAATTTAAAAAAAAATAAATAAAAAAAATTGAAACGCCGCCCCACGCATATATATGCGTGGGGGATCCCACGCAATATATGCGTGGGCCTCACGCATACACATGCGTGGGGATCCCACGCATTTAAATGCGTGGTCCTCACGCATGGGTATGCGTGGGGTCTTCCACGCGTACGTGGACTGGCCGCCGGGTACGAGCCGCAGGCTCTGCCCGAAATTCGAAATTTTTTTTTTTTGTTTTTTTTTTTTTAATTTTTTTTTTGATGGGTTGCATTAAATAAGGTAGGTCGCCCACCCTTTGAAGCCTTATAATAGGAGGGTGATTTACTATAATTTATTGACTGTAATAGAGGGGTCTCCCCTTTTTTTTTGCCCATACATTTTCCAGCAAGTTTGAGCACCTACAGGCCTCTATTTTTTTTTTTTGAAGATTAAGTTTTTATCAAATTTCTCCATTGATCTTGAGACATGGGTGTCAATAGATTGGTGAATCTATACATTGCATATTACATCATGAACACAACCATACATTAATCAAATGATATGCTTATAACATTTTTTTTTTTTTTTTTTTTTTTTAAACTAACTTTAGTTCCTCTTCCTTTGTTGTTGGATCAATACAATTCTATTTTCTTTCACATACAAATGCAACAACTGCATATGAATCCAATTTTATACATAATGCAACTAATTACTCCATGGGAATGGAAAATAGGAAGATCACAATGGGTGTTTAAATTCTCTATAATTTCATATGCATATATTTTCTCCATACCATTCTAATGTCTATTTGAACTCAGCCTTTCCTAACATAATTCTTCATATACAAGATTAACATTCACCATTCACAATCCATCATACAAGACATAAGGTAACTCAATACCTCTTTCCTTTCTTTCTTCAATACATCCCAAGGTTTGAGAGTAATTAATATAGTTTCACACAACCAACAATTCTCCCTTACATATCCATTTTTTTTTTTTTTGTTATACATCCATCACAATAATATGCATGAACAAAAAGGTGGTTGAATTGGCTATAACAAGTTTCACAAAATGAGAAGACCATTTAACTTACATTACGCAAATTTTCCAAAGAACATGGGAGCAATGCAAGGAATTTCTCATAATCTCTTTTTTTTTTTTTGTATTATTCATCCTGGTTCAAAGGCTCCACTCGGGAAAGAACCAGTAAGAAAACCCGAGGTCATTGCCCAATACTTCCAAGTTTCCAATCCATTTTACATCATTTTACAACTCACATAAATCTCTACAAACTTCCAACATGTGCTACCTTCCAAATAACTTCAAAATCACAATAAAGGATAATGGGGAAGACAAAACTAAAACAAGGTGGATAATCACAACAACATCAAATCAAACATACACTCCAAACCCGGTTTGCACAATAGATCTATACATGGAATCAAAACAAGGGGGGAGGTGGATTTTCCCAATGGGAGAAGTCAATCACCATTCCATTACATGGCCCTTTCGGGGCTTGAATTTTAAGAATTTCCATTCTATATAAGGCCCTTTCGGGGCTCCAATCACAAGGATACTCATTTTCTCTTCATACACATGATTTCACAACATCAATAAGGAAGGTGATGACAAGTAGGGGCCCATACACCCTACCCTTTTTCCTTCCTCTCACCATGAAAGGAGACTCTCACCAATGAGGTCCAACTAAAGCCCTACCCCCATACATGGCCACTTCTTCCCTATCCAAGGGTGAGTGATGCCATCACAATCCCCATGAAAACTCAAAGAACAAGGTCTCAACAAAGCAAGAAATGAAATCCAAAACAAGGTAAAATTCCCTCCAATATCCTCCCAATACACACAACATAAAAGGACAAGAACCTTCGCAATACTATAACAAGATTCACACATGATCAACAAAAAGGAAAGCTAAGCCCATGAGAGAGAAATTCCTACCTCCACAAGTGTTATGGCAACAATGGAAGTTTTTTTGAGAAGAGCTTCTTTCCTTTCTCCTTCCTTCAATCTTCAAGCTTGCTCTCTCCAAAACTAGAGATTGGGTAAACCCCCCCTTCACTACTTCCCAAGTGCCTCTAAATAAGAATCTACTTAACTAGGCTTAGGGTAACCCCTTGGTGGAGTCAAGGTCACCAACCTATGAAGTGACAACCAATTTCGAATTCAAGCAAAGATGGAGTGTTTAAGTGACCATAAAGGTCAACCAAGGAGACTTGGGGAGTGGAAAACACTCCCAACCCAAACCCTTACCCTTAGGGTAATTAATTTTGAAGTTTTAAGGCTTAAGGATTTAATAAGGACAATAAAACTAGGGGAAACAAACTACCAAAAGAAATACACCTTAAAGATGGACTAGGTAAAAAAAAAGAATATAGCACAAAATAAACATGGGGTTCAGCTTTTGTCTTCCCATTGGATTTCCCGGCTAAATTTCCTGCACACTCATTGCACACGTCAATAATTCGAGAAGCACATGTATATATATAAATATAAAAATACGCATCAACAATTTCATGAAATTTAAAACATCCATTCTTCCATAATCTATTCATTCATCTCATTCTACTCATTAAAATTGGAGATTCAAAGTGTTAGTTTGCATTCATTCATTTTATCAGCATATACGTTATAAAACATTAAACTACAGAAATCAAATATCTGAAATAAAGCATCATACATCATAATTAGCAAAATAATGTTCAGTGCCACAAATAATGCTCTGACATATCGAGCCATAAAAAAAATAATATATAGTATCATCGAGGCTAGGATGGGTCGAGGCGGGGCCTCACATCCTCCCCCACTAGGCATGAACTTCCTCCTGGAGTTCATCAAAAAGGTATGGGTACTGAGATCGCATCTGCGTTGTATCCTCCCATGTGGCCGTGATCTCATCGTAGCAATCCCACTGGACCCTAACCTGGTCCAGCTCTCGACCTCGAAGTGCGAGGGTCCGTCGGGCAATAATACGGATGGGCTCCAGCGCTAACTGGCCGTCCGACTCCACCTGCAAAGCATCCCAATCTATAATATGAGACTCATCATAGATATATCTTCTAAGTACTGAAATGTGAAACACATCGTGGATGCGTGACAGGCTAGGTGGCAAAGCTAGACGGTAGGCAACTGGTCCTATCCTCTCTAGGATCTCGAATGGCCCAACGAAACGGGGTGCCAACTTAGAGCCCTTTCCGAATCGAATCGGACTCTTGTGTGGCCGCACCCTCAAGAAAACTCTATCCCCAACCTGATACTCTCGATCCATCCTATTTGCATCAGCATACTTCTTCTGTCGATCCTGTGCCTCTTTCAGGCGCTGCCTAATCCAAATCACCTGCTGTTCCATATCTCTAACTAACTGAGGTCCAATGGAAACTCGATCCTCGATCCTGTCCCAACTCAAAGGCGTCCTACAAGGTCTCCCATACAGGGCCTCATAAGGCGGCATACCTATGGAGGAATGGTGCCCATTGTTATAGGCAAACTCAACTAGGTGGAGGTATTCCTCCCACTTGACCTGATGATCCATCACGTACATACGCAACATGTCCTCCAACACTTGATTCACACGCTCAGTCTGCCCATCAGTCTGAGGGTGGTACGCTGTACTGAAATTGAGCCTAGTGCCCAAAGCTGACTGCAACTCTCTCCAAAAAGATGAGGTGAATAGTGAGTCCCTATCAGAGATAATCTTACGGGGAATGCCATGAAGTCTGACAGTGTCTCGCAAAAACACCTGAGCTATGTCTCGGGCTGTGTACATAGTACGCACAGGTGAGAAGTGAGCAACCTTGGTCAATGTGTCAACTGTCACCATAATGGCATCATGACGACGAGAAGACAAAGGAAGACCAACAATAAAGTCCATCGATATAACATCCCACTTCCACTCTGGAATCTCATGAGGCTGAAGGAGCCCACCGGGATGACGATGTTCTGCCTTCACCCTCTGACACTCGAGGCATCTCGCCACTATGTCGGCAATCTGCGCTCTCATGCCTGGCCAATGGTACAACTGCCTCAAATCTGCATGCAACTTCTTAACACCAGGGTGTGCCGCATAAGGTGCTCTGTGAGCCTCAAGTATGATGAGCTCGCGCAAACCCCCGATGGAAGGTACATACACACGTCCTCTATGACGTAAGAGTCCATCAGACTCCAAGGAATACTCTGAATACTTCCCCTCCAAGGGTCTCTGAGAATGCACAACCTGACTAACCTCTGTAAAAAGCTCATCTGCTGGCAAGTGCTGTAAAATCTGCTCTCTCAAATCGGTGCTCGTAGTCATAGATGAGAGCTCATGGCGCCTTCTACTTAAGGCGTCTGCAACTACATTCTCCTTTCCCTTGATGTAATGTACATCAAAATTGTACTCGCAAAGGAACTCCATCCACCTTCTCTGTCTAGCATTCAGGTTTGGCTGCGTGAATAGGTACTGCAAGCTCTGATGGTCGGAATGAAGTTCAAATCTATGACCTAGTAGGAAGTGTCGCCACTTCACTAATGCATGAACCACCGCTGCAAGCTCTAGGTCATGAGTAGGGTAGTTGAGTTCATGAGTCTTCAACTTCCTAGACTCGAAGGAAATAGGCCGACCATCCTGCATAAGCACTGCCCCAATGCCATCCAAAGATGCATCAGTGCACACCACAAAGTCCGCCAATGGGTCTGGTACTGCAAGAATAGGTGCACTCGTGAGGGCTCTCTTGAGCTCTAGAAAAGCTCTCTCGCACTTCTCTGTCCATTCAAACTTCTTTCCTTTCCTCTGCAGCGATGTAATGGGGTGTGCCAATCTAGAAAATCCTGCAATGAAGCGTCGATAATAGCCTGCTAATCCCATAAAGCTCCTCACCTCAGTGACACTAGTAGGTGCAGGCCAATCCATGATGGCTCTAATCTTCGATGGGTCTACCGAGATACCCTCGCCTGATATGATATGGCCCAAATAATGGATCTCTGATCGGAAGAATGCACACTTCGATAAGCTACCAAACAACTGATTCTCTCTCAGCTTCTGCAACACCTGCCTCAGGTGTTTCTCGTGCTCTTCCTCATCATGGGAATATATCAGGATGTCATCCAGGAACACAACTACGAACTTATCCAAGAAGGTACGAAATACTCCGTTCATGAGGCTCATGAATACAGCTGGAGCATTTGTGAGACCGAATGGCACCACTGTGAACTCATAGTGTCCATACCTAGTACGGAAAGCGGTCTTAGGAATATCACTCCCCACAATCCTCAACTGGTGGTACCCTGACTTAAGATCAATTTTTGAAAATACATGAGCACCCTGCAACTGATCAAATAGGTCATCAATTCTGGGAAGGGGATATCGGTTCTTGATGGTTACTTTGTTCAATTGCCGATAATCAATGCATAACCTAAGTGATCCATCCTTCTTCTTAACGAAGATCACTGGTGCACCCCAAGGTGACACACTAGGTCGAATATGCCCCTTCTCTAGGAGTTCCTCCAACTGAACCTTTAGTTCACTAAGCTCATGTGTAGTCATCCTGTATGGTGCTCTTGATACTGGTTCCGCGCCTGGCACAAGATCAATATGAAAGTCTACTGCCCTAGGTGGGGGTCTACCAGGGAGCTCTGAAGGAAAAACATCTGCAAACTCCTGCAATATAGGAAAGTCATCAAGGGATGGTTCCCCTTCTGAGCCTTCCTCTCTATCACTAATGGTGATTGCAAACAGCTGACACCCCTTCCGCATGCACCGCCTAAGCTGCATAGCGGATATCATACGAAGGGATATGGGTCTCTTAACCCCAAGAATCACTCTACCGATACCATCATCATCCACACATTCCACTGTCTTCTGTCGACAATCCATCTTGGCGCTGTGGGAATAAAGCCAATCTATGCCAAGAACAACATCATAAGAACCTAGTGGGGTAATGCGTAGATCAGACACCGTGAATGTGGCTCCCATCTGAATCGGGCAACTATGCACCATGGAACTAACTGACACTCTAGCTCCTGAGGCTAACTCTACCTCCCAACCGACATCTTGTCTAACTGCCACCAGCCCGCAACGCTCCACCGCAAAAGGAGATATAAAGGAGTCAGTAGCTCCTGAATCAAATAAAACTGTAACCACGCTACCCTGAATGATACCTGTAGCCTCAATGACTGTAGCCTGATGCTCGGCCTGGCGGTTGTCAACTGCTGCGAATACTCTGTGTGATCTGCCTACATCACCAACTGTCGGCTCTGAAAAAGCCCCTCCCTGACCACTGGAGGGTTGTCCCTGTGGACACTCTCTAGCTATGTGACCCATGCCACCACAAGTGTAGCATGGTCCCCGTGCATGAGGCCGTGCACCCTGTGAACTAATCTGCTGTGGCCCTCCTGACCTGCTAGACCCACTGAAACCACCCCTAGAAGACTGCTGAGACTTCGCTGGCTGAGACTGTGGAGCCTGTACTTTCTGATCCTGCCTCGGTCCCTGTGAGTACCACTGCTTGGGCTTGGAGCCCTGATAACCCTGTGAGGGTTTCTGGTGCTGCTGCTGCTGAGGTTTCTGTTGCTGAGACTGTTGGCCCTTAGAGGACCCTGCTGAGTAGTTCTGATTCCCCTTCCAAGGGGGTTTCTGCTGGGTAGAGTTTCGGTTCTGAGATCGATCTCGTGACTCCTGTCTACTCCGAGTATCCTCTACAACCAAGGCCATCTCAACTACCTGTCTGAAAGTAGTAGGAAAAGCCATACGCACTGGACCCTGAAGAGAGAAATTTAGGCCCATGATAAATCTATGCACACGCTGTTTCTCGTCCTTCATGTACTCGACATATGGAAGGAGCTCGAGAAACTTGCTCTCATACTGAGCTACAGTGAGACCTCTCTGATGAAGAGAATGAAACTCCTCTATCTGCTTCTGCCTGAAATGCTCAGACAGGAATCTCTCTCTGAATCTCTCCAAAAAGGTCTCCCACGTGAGGGTATCCATGCTCATCCCTCTGATCGTCTCCTCCTGATGCCACCAATTGGAGGCATCTCCTCTCAACTGATGGACTGCAACACGTGCCTTCAGATTACTCCCATAGGAACGTAATTCCAAAACACCGCTGGAGGCTCTGCAACCAAGCCTCTGCCACTGTCCCTTCTGTGGAACCGGTAAAAAGTGGGGGTCCAAGACGTATCAGCTCTCTGATGTCATCTCCTATGTGTCTAGGAGGTCTCTCGGGTGGTGGTACTCTCTGATGAATGGATTCCCCCTCGTGCTCACCTTGTCCCTCATCCTGCCTCGGTGGGGGACTCCTACTCCTCTCTCTACCACCAGGATCCTGTGCTTCCCTTTCGGGAACCTGCTGAACTGGCTCTGCTACAGGTGGGGGTAGTCTCTGCTGAACTACACCAATCAGTGTCTGAAGGGCATCCAAAATGTCCTGATTCGGGTTCTGAGGTGGTGGTGGTGGTGGTGGAGGTGGTGGTCCATCCTCCTGTCTGACTCCACTACCTCTCGCCCTACGACCTCTACCTCGGCGGTTGTTCCGTGTAACAGGAGGCATCCTACACAATGAAAGTTTTTTAATTAATTTCAGAAGCATAGTGGTTAAGGTTCCTAGTGTTGAAACTAGGCTCTGATACCAAAATGTCATGCCCAAAAATTATGGCCAAAAAAAAAAACACACCAAATTTTTTTTTAATTATTTTTTTTTATTTTAAATGTATTTATTTAAACTTAAGTGCACTAAGTTGATACAGTAAGTTCACATGAAACATGGATGCCAAGAAGGTGGTTACACAAACTCTTAACAATCAATTGATTCAGTTAACAACCCCTCTTATTTAATTAGAAGACCCAATTAATTGATAGATTTAATAAATCCCTTTAAAAGATTTACACTCTAAGAACATTAGTAAATTTCTTAAATACAATTTTATTTAAATTTTACATATGAATTTGTCGTCTACTTCGACAAGGAGTAAAACTAAAATTATCATTCATTTTATGAGTTAATCTGGATTGCATGACCCTCCAATAGACATAGATCAATTTTAAACTATAAAATTCTAATGTTTAAGGCTTATGAATTTAAACCACATTTTACTAATCCCGAAAATAAAACTTCCCATTAGGAACTGCTAATCGACTAATTAAACTTAATTAAGTTATCCTTAACTACATTAAATAATAACTATATTGCATTCACAGAATTTAATAATTAACGTTACAAATTAACGATTAATAAATAAACAGATAAAACTATTTTAGAACGATTCTTTAATTAATAATATTCATTAACTATTAAATTCGCTAAGCTAAAATTACTAAATTTATAAGTTGTTAATGAACTTCATTAATACACATTATCATTTAAACTAATAATTAAATAAAATAAAAAATAAAAACTACTAACAACTATTTTTAACTAATCTATATAAACGAAAATTTAATTTAAACTAAACTATATAAATGAAAATTTAATTTAAACTAAACTATATAAATGAAAATTTAATTTAAACTAAACTATATAAATGAAAATTTAATTTAAACTAAACTATATAAAAAAAATTTAAAAAAAAATAAATAAAAAAAATTGAAACGCCGCCCCACGCATATATATGCGTGGGGGATCCCACGCAATATATGCGTGGGCCTCACGCATACACATGCGTGGGGATCCCACGCATTTAAATGCGTGGTCCTCACGCATGGGTATGCGTGGGGTCTTCCACGCGTACGTGGACTGGCCGCCGGGTACGAGCCGCAGGCTCTGCCCGAAATTCGAAATTTTTTTTTTTTGTTTTTTTTTTTTTAATTTTTTTTTTGATGGGTTGCATTAAATAAGGTAGGTCGCCCACCCTTTGAAGCCTTATAATAGGAGGGTGATTTACTATAATTTATTGACTGTAATAGAGGGGTCTCCCCTTTTTTTTTGCCCATACATTTTCCAGCAAGTTTGAGCACCTACAGGCCTCTATTTTTTTTTTTTTGAAGATTAAGTTTTTATCAAATTTCTCCATTGATCTTGAGACATGGGTGTCAATAGATTGGTGAATCTATACATTGCATATTACATCATGAACACAACCATACATTAATCAAATGATATGCTTATAACATTTTTTTTTTTTTTTTTTTTTTTTTAAACTAACTTTAGTTCCTCTTCCTTTGTTGTTGGATCAATACAATTCTATTTTCTTTCACATACAAATGCAACAACTGCATATGAATCCAATTTTATACATAATGCAACTAATTACTCCATGGGAATGGAAAATAGGAAGATCACAATGGGTGTTTAAATTCTCTATAATTTCATATGCATATATTTTCTCCATACCATTCTAATGTCTATTTGAACTCAGCCTTTCCTAACATAATTCTTCATATACAAGATTAACATTCACCATTCACAATCCATCATACAAGACATAAGGTAACTCAATACCTCTTTCCTTTCTTTCTTCAATACATCCCAAGGTTTGAGAGTAATTAATATAGTTTCACACAACCAACAATTCTCCCTTACATATCCATTTTTTTTTTTTTTGTTATACATCCATCACAATAATATGCATGAACAAAAAGGTGGTTGAATTGGCTATAACAAGTTTCACAAAATGAGAAGACCATTTAACTTACATTACGCAAATTTTCCAAAGAACATGGGAGCAATGCAAGGAATTTCTCATAATCTCTTTTTTTTTTTTTGTATTATTCATCCTGGTTCAAAGGCTCCACTCGGGAAAGAACCAGTAAGAAAACCCGAGGTCATTGCCCAATACTTCCAAGTTTCCAATCCATTTTACATCATTTTACAACTCACATAAATCTCTACAAACTTCCAACATGTGCTACCTTCCAAATAACTTCAAAATCACAATAAAGGATAATGGGGAAGACAAAACTAAAACAAGGTGGATAATCACAACAACATCAAATCAAACATACACTCCAAACCCGGTTTGCACAATAGATCTATACATGGAATCAAAACAAGGGGGGAGGTGGATTTTCCCAATGGGAGAAGTCAATCACCATTCCATTACATGGCCCTTTCGGGGCTTGAATTTTAAGAATTTCCATTCTATATAAGGCCCTTTCGGGGCTCCAATCACAAGGATACTCATTTTCTCTTCATACACATGATTTCACAACATCAATAAGGAAGGTGATGACAAGTAGGGGCCCATACACCCTACCCTTTTTCCTTCCTCTCACCATGAAAGGAGACTCTCACCAATGAGGTCCAACTAAAGCCCTACCCCCATACATGGCCACTTCTTCCCTATCCAAGGGTGAGTGATGCCATCACAATCCCCATGAAAACTCAAAGAACAAGGTCTCAACAAAGCAAGAAATGAAATCCAAAACAAGGTAAAATTCCCTCCAATATCCTCCCAATACACACAACATAAAAGGACAAGAACCTTCGCAATACTATAACAAGATTCACACATGATCAACAAAAAGGAAAGCTAAGCCCATGAGAGAGAAATTCCTACCTCCACAAGTGTTATGGCAACAATGGAAGTTTTTTTGAGAAGAGCTTCTTTCCTTTCTCCTTCCTTCAATCTTCAAGCTTGCTCTCTCCAAAACTAGAGATTGGGTAAACCCCCCCTTCACTACTTCCCAAGTGCCTCTAAATAAGAATCTACTTAACTAGGCTTAGGGTAACCCCTTGGTGGAGTCAAGGTCACCAACCTATGAAGTGACAACCAATTTCGAATTCAAGCAAAGATGGAGTGTTTAAGTGACCATAAAGGTCAACCAAGGAGACTTGGGGAGTGGAAAACACTCCCAACCCAAACCCTTACCCTTAGGGTAATTAATTTTGAAGTTTTAAGGCTTAAGGATTTAATAAGGACAATAAAACTAGGGGAAACAAACTACCAAAAGAAATACACCTTAAAGATGGACTAGGTAAAAAAAAAGAATATAGCACAAAATAAACATGGGGTTCAGCTTTTGTCTTCCCATTGGATTTCCCGGCTAAATTTCCTGCACACTCATTGCACACGTCAGTAATTCGAGAAGCACATGTATATATATAAATATAAAAATACGCATCAACAATTTCATGAAATTTAAAACATCCATTCTTCCATAATCTATTCATTCATCTCATTCTACTCATTAAAATTGGAGATTCAAAGTGTTAGTTTGCATTCATTCATTTTATCAGCATATACGTTATAAAACATTAAACTACAGAAATCAAATATCTGAAATAAAGCATCATACATCATAATTAGCAAAATAATGTTCAGTGCCACAAATAATGCTCTGACATATCGAGCCATAAAAAAAATAATATATAGTATCATCGAGGCTAGGATGGGTCGAGGCGGGGCCTCACAAATGTTTGATAATTTTAACATTTAACTTTGTCGAATCATTTCATTTATGTTTCAAATTTTTAAGAAGATTGGAGTGTATTTAGATACTAAACTTATAAGATTATGTATTTTGGTTTATACAATTCATTTATATTTCAATTTTTTTGGAGTGTATTTAGATACTAAATTTATAATCTATTGTATATTTTATTTTGTACAACATCATATACTTTGAATCTAAAAGAAGTATAACTAGCTCATACTTATCAATTTTATTTTATTTTTAATTCTTACCATATCATTTTACCAACTTTAAATATTATATGTCAAAATCATATTTTTACTTCAATTTCTCAAGGACTCTAGAATATATAGTATAAAATTGTTAAGAATCTTTATGAAAAATAAAATTTATAATCTTGTAAGTTGAAATATCTAACAAAATGAAATTTTATTGAGTATGACAAAATTTATATAGTACAATTTATTTTTTTACACTTTGAATAAGATTGCATATAAGTCTAGAATAAAATAACTTACAAATAGGAAAAATTCACATAGACACAACATAACACTTTTACAATTCAAATTGAAGCTTATTTAATGTGCATTATGGAACTATTATTATCCATGATTTTAGTCATAGGATGATCAAAGAGATGCAAAGTAAGAGGTATATAAGATGATGAAGCATTTTGGGAAACATGAGTGTGAGCTTTGGCTTTAGCTTAACATTTTCTATGATGAAAACAAGAACATTGGTTATGTTTACTTTGGAAAGATACTTGAGGTGGGTTAGGGTCAATTGACATAAGGCCCCTATCTCAATGTGATGGAAGAACAAAAGGAACAACACTGATAGGATCAAGCTTAGATACACTAAATTCATGGATTTTATGGACCTTAAAAGCTTGATAAAAAAGGAAAAGATGATTGGAATGTGGTGGTGATGAGTTATTGATCGAAGGCCAAAAGAAATCAAGCTTAGAAAATTCTCAAGGCATGGAGGGATGATAAAGACTATTGTTAAGTTATGAAACTCAACAACTATTGTGGCCCTCCTTAGGATGAAAAAAATTAACAAATTATTCCAATAGAACCCATAACCTGAGACAAGCACACACAATTTCAAGTAACTATAGCCTAGACTATCACTATCCATAAATTGTAACAACTTACCCTAGATAGAGTCATTATTGATATAGGTAAAATTGAAAGGTGGGGCCTTACCTTTATAATGGTCTCCATAGTCAAGTCCTTGCAATGCCTTCACATTAACCATGCCTTCTCTCTCAAACACTATGTCAAAATGAAAAAGAAGTTGTATAACATTATTAGAAACAAAGAAGAGCCTCTCCAATAGTTGCTCTCACATGGTACTCGTGTCTTTTATGTCTACCACACAACCACTTTGATAGTTTTATGGTTCATATCATTACTTCATTTACCTTTAGCATATTTCAACATCTAACACTTTTTAATTTTACATTTTCTATAGTTTCAATCCATTGGTCAAGATGAAGAAAGCCGATGAATTATTGTGTTTCAAACATTTCATTGCTACATTTTTCTTGATAAATCTACTAGCTTAACATTTTATTACAGCACTGTAATTTAAATTCATTGTGATTAGATAATGCTCTCTAAAATACTACTTTTGTAGTAAAAGTTTAGCATATAATGAAACTTTAATAACTTCATTCAATTTTACAAACCTTCAAATTAACATGTACATTAAATTCAACATAGTTAGGTTTTGTTTTCAATTAGGAGAACTTTTTTAGACTACAAATGCACTTCACATTTCAACCACAAGAATATGCTTTGTTTGTAGTTATATTTCCTCTACTTCAAGGATTGAGTTGGATATATGCAATATGTCATTCGAAAGAGGAATATTAAGGTTTTTCATCTTTCTTGATTTATAGACTCAAGTATTTTTGTGTTTTTTGTTTTTTTAGAATGTTAACTTGGGCTATGTAAGATGTATGTTCCTTGCTCCCACAATTTTATTCATTTCATCTCTTTTATGTTCTATATCCCACTTCTACTCTTTGTGGATACTAATGGTGGAATGTGAAAAACTAAAATGCATTTAGTTTGTAACTATTCAAACAAAATGAAATGTGGAAATACTATTCTTTCCTTATGCAAGATTCAAGTTAATTTCCATTCGTTGTTGGTCAAAAAGTAACTTTTGCTTCCTACTTTCTTCCTTTTGTGCCTCTTATATATGGTTTTATATATAGACCATTTCTAATGTGTTGGAATTAATATAAAAGGAACAAGCAACACTTACAAAATATTATATTTTGGTAAATTTTCTACTTTCACTTCTATGACCTATTGACATACCTCTTGCACATTTTCTTGGTGCAAATTTGCTAGTTTATTTATGATTTCTACAATAGGCAAGGATGACTCCTCAAACATAAATTTTGTGTATTAAAACATTTCAGTTATAAAAGTATTGACATTTTATGTTTTGGGTATTCTACTTTAAAAATCAACATTTTTCTCATTTTCTTATCATGAAAACAAAGTAGCAATTGATTTTACTAGGGTCTGAAAGTTGAATAAACAATTATATTTTTAGAAAAACATAGTACATTTAAAAAATTGGTTTTAAATTGCAGATTACATTTACATTATCATAGAATCTTTATTTTAATTTTGTGCAATAGAATGATAAGACATCTTTCTACACACCCACACACACACACACACACACATTGTTAATAATTATACAAATATTCCATGATAATGATAGCATAGGATAGATATCAAATGTTTAAGGTCGATAGGACATTCAAATATTTGGCTTCATTGATTGGGAATAATCCAATTGAACCCACAATCATTAACACTCCCTCTTAGCTAGGGAGGATGATTTCTATGCAAATAAAACAATAGAGAGTAGATTTATTAGCTTATGGTAATATCAAGCATATGGTATGCCCATGAATACCAACCATATAATATTCACCATACTAAAATATTTTCTTGGTATACACATTGACATCACATAGCATACACCATGTCATATCTTAGTAACCTTAGAGACACATGAGATTTGCACGATCATATTGTATGGCATTGTTCAGAGATATCTTGACTTGGAGATTTCCATCGTAATGGTATCATCTCATGATATTTACCAAGTACTCAGAGAAATGGCATACAAATCTAATTCAAATTGAAGCTTCTTTTTAGAGTGTAAATTAAAATTTTAGGGAGTGAAGATCAAATTCAAAGATGTCCATATTTTGATTTATAAGCATTTATGACTTTAACATAGTGCGCATAAGACTTTGCTTCTTTATTTTAACTTTCAATCAAGGTGGCATCTTGAATTTTTTGTTCCTACCTTGCTATCCTCTTCTCTTCTCTCCTTGTAGTGACCTGATGACTTAAGAGTAGGTTTTTTCACCTTTTTGTGCTCAATTGTCTACACAATAAAACATGATTTACATCATACTTGCAAAGTTTTCAAAGTTCAAGTCTATCTATTTTAGGTGCTATAAGGTTGTGTATATATGTATTATAAGACTATTTATAGGTGTTATAAGAATTTAGTAGTAGATTTTAGATAGAAAAGAGATTATTCTCCATAGGTGTTGTAGGAAGTCTGGTAGATGTTGTAAGAACTAGAATAGGCATCATAATACTTCCTATAGGTGTTATAAAACCTAATGTAAGCATTGGGAGACTCTATAAATGTGCTCATGTACCTACAAACTTGTTAAATCTACAACAAAAACACTTCAATTTAGTAAAAAAATATCAAATTTTGTAAGATTGAGGCTCCAACCCCAGTCCCATCACCATTATGTGTACTATAAAAAGTATATTCATGAAAATTTAGCTTGGGATACTCACTTTGAAAACAATTAATGATTAGACTTCTTAAATTACACTCTCCAAAATGTTTAATGTTCCTTTAACTAAGAAAACTAAGGATTCTTTCACATTTACAAGTAATCTTAAGTGTTAATTCCTATAATGAAATGTAAATCGAAACAAAATTATGACAAAATTGATAATAATAAAATTGTCATCCTTATATAATAATTTGTTACTATTTTTTTTTAATTTTTAATTTATTATAAAATTCTTATAATTTTAAAATTTAATTTCATGTATATTTTAAAAATTAATAACTATATTATTCACATTGCTCTATTAGAAATGAAAACATATTTGTTTCCACATTCAATATGTATACTATAATTGATATAAGTATACATAATTTTAACATGTATACTATAATTGATAAAGTATACATAATTATTAAAAAGTAGAATATATTTCTTTTAATAAAGCTATTCTTTTCTTAAAATATCAAACGAAAGTTGGTACTAGGGGTAACGATCAAATTTCAGCCTGAGGTCTAGTAAAGACCCCCCAGTTTTTCTTTATTTTTGGCAGTTGGAAACATCTAAATAACTGAGTAACTAAAACACTTTCCATAAATCTTGGAGTGTGTTCCATAGAGCTCGGAGTGCATCTACGTAAACCCTACCATTATGTGATTTTTTGTTATGAAATATTGCCACATTTTTCAACAGAAATGTCTATCCAATAGAAATAATGGACATTTTAATATTATTTAGTATTAAATTATAATTATAATATAACAGATTTATAGTTTCTAAACTATTAATAAATTCAACTATACAACCAATTCATTTTTCAGCTGTCTTGTATTGTCGTAATTACTTTATTCTAGTGGGCCTTCCCACATCTTATCCATGTGATGTTAGAAATTTATTTCATTGGCTTGTAAATGTCATGTGTTTGTTGAATATTACTGTGACGGCTCCATCACGATGTGTCATAACCACATCGTTTGTGAAATCCTATAAATTTTCCTATCACTCCCCACTATTTACACATTCAAGTCTCTCTCACTTAAAAACTATATCACATCTCTCAAGATTCTTATTTCTTCATTTTTCTGATATTTGTATTTATTCACATACTTTCTCTATTTTCTCTTGTAATGGCAGATTCAAATGCACCAAAGCATCAGGATTGTAGGCTTTTTAGCTTGTTTGGGAAGAAGAAAGAAGAGGAGACACATCTGCAACATGGTGGTCTTGTGGAGGAACACATGGCAGGCATTGCTCCACATGAGTAAGGCCACGTAGGCAAGGATCATGCTAACCCTCTTTCTCATGGCCACGTCGATAGAGGCAAGCCTCACCCTATGTATGGCCACATCATCGAGGCTCATCCTGCTCCCATATTTCATGGCCATGTAGGCAAGATTCACCCTACACTAGTGTCTCATGGCCATGTGGAGGAGAGGAAATCCCATGGAGAAGGTGAGGAGAAGAAAGAGGAAAGGGAACTCAAGGGAAAGTTGCATCGCAACATTAGATCTTCTTCAATCTCTATACGTTTTGCATGCCCATAACTTCTTCCCTAATATGTTTTAATTCCAAAGTTCACTTATTTGAATGTGTTTTTTGTGCATGCATAATTTTCAAGAGTATTATACATCTGTCATTTTCATTCTCATTTCTGCATCTCCTTCATAAGAACTGCCCTATAAAACCAATTCCACATTAGCAATCCCCATAATATGTGAAAGTCAAGGAGAGTTAAAGTCATTTAAATATTGACCAGTCAACATTAGTTGATTAATTATCATTAAATTTAAGAAAAAGTATACAAATACATATATGCTTGAATCTAAAAGAAATTGTAATTTAGTTACCAGAATATCAAGATGTATCGATTATGTTAGCCTTTTTGACAAAAGCTCCAAAACCTGTCTAAGAACATAAGAGCGAGAATATTGTAGGACTGCTTTACGACCCTACCACAAATTTATTAAGTTTACCTGGAATCTTTCCTAACATGAAAGACCCCCAACCCGATATCGAGGAAGACTAAACAAGAAAAACTAAGAGGAGAATAATGGAATTGTGTACACATTTTCAATAATATAATAAGAAATTTTCATTCATAGTTTAGCAAGAAAGTAACACAACCTATTAAAGCCAATGAAAAATGACACATTTGAATCAATTACACAAGAATAACATTTTTGACTCAATAGAAGCATATCACAAGATAAGAAAAACTCATTCCAATATCATAACGTCATCAGGTAGTTCATTCACTCTCATTGTGACTCATAGTTCAAATCAATGTAATCATGTCATAATAGACCTAAGTGATGACAACACTATAGAGAAGCTTTACAAAGCTAAATTTTGTGAGCATTATTTCCAGTTATGTTATCCAATGAAGACAAACACCACTATGAGTGTAGACAATAACATCTATTAATTAGAACTATGCAAATTGCATTCTTATAAATTGGACCTATACTTTACAAGAGCACAAATTAAACAAAAATATACTTCTGTTTAAATCCCATATTCTACACAACATTTCTCACACAAGGAAAATTTAATGATTAATGAAGACACATCTCATAATCCTTAATTTGCAACATCAAACCAAAAATAATTATTTAAAGGAATTGCAAGCCTCACTCCTTTGAGTAACTCCAATGATTAAGAGCATTTGTCCCAGTGATTGAGATGTGTGCTCAAGTGTGCCTCAAGCCCTCAATGGATGGAGAATTGACTATGAAATGAGTGTGAATTTGAGCATGTTAAGGGTGTATTTGATGACTTTGTTCTTCAAAAGATGATTATAACTTTAGCTTCAAGTGTGGCTATAAATGTGAAGGGAGAGGGGTTCATTTTATAGGAAAAAGGGTAGTGGATTGGAGGGCCAAGATACATAGTTAAGAGAAGGTGAGGGAGGGCTAGGATGCAAGGAGAGGGAAGCACATGGATTGTGGTTTCTCAAATCCATAGCATTGTGACAAGTGTCACAAGGAGAGAGGATGTGAGAGCATAAGCAAAATAGAGATATGTCTTTTAAATGTCATATACATATGCATTAAGAATGTAATTTGGAAATAATAGTAATTAAAAATAGTGTCAATACACTTACAACATTCTTCTAAAAATAAACATATTCATCAATAAGAATTTAGGAACTTGAATCTTAGAAGGCAAACACATTCTCATGAGAAAACTTGATGGAAATCTTATTTTTCTTCATTGGAGAAATCTCTTTCTATCCTCTAACTAAGTTATTTACTAATTACTAATTATATCATTTTGTTATTAATGGAAGTAAGGTTAATCTCTATCAAATGACAACATCTAGACTCCTCTAATGACAGCTTGGTTGAAGAACCGACACTTGTAGCAAACAAAGGTGGAAAGTAGAAGATAGATTTGAAACAAATTAAAATTAAATTAATTTTTAAAAATATCCAAAAAAAAAGCAAATAAGTTGAAGACTAAAAGTGAACAGAAGAGAAAAATCTAAGTGTATGAGTTCCATGACATTTTAGATTACAAGTGAATAAAAATAAATCAGACTTGTGACATTAGAAATCTGCGTTACTCTTGAACTTATAGGCTCCAATTGCTAGTAGTATTAATTGGATACAGTATAAAATCTCAAACAAGGGCTGTGGGTAGCACTAGTCCCTACCTTTGGCAAGTAACTATTGAGGACAGGGCTGTGGGTAGCACTAGTCCCTTCCTTTGGCAAGTAACTATTGAGGACACAACTAGGTGAGGGTAGGCAACAAGTTTAAGCTATCAATGGGTAATTTATCCCTTACTTCAGTGTGATCCAAGTCTAGTTTGTACAGAATGTGTTAGGACTAATGTTTGAGAAGGTGACAAATCTGTGGACAGAGTCAAAATTAGGAATAATCTGATTTAGCAAGAATGTCTTCAAATTACATTCTCGTAAGTTTAAAGCTTATTCTTTACTATTTTTGGTGCATATCCTTCAATCATCGCAATCCATAATAACACATTTCTTGAGATCATTGAGTAAAAATTATGGCACATATTTGATAGGTTGAATCTGTGGAGAGTTTTCTATAGCCTGTTTGTAGGTTGAATATGTGGAGAGTTCTCTATAGCCTGTTTTGGAACGCTATACTAGGGCAGATGGTTGCTTCTATATGGGTACATAAAGTAGATGTTTGAAGGATGGAAAATCAACATTTTATCCAGTTGGCAAAGGATGTCCTTGGAAAAGATTGGTCCCTAGATTTTGTGTATAGGATATCTAATCTTCTAGCTATTTGAATGTGCAAGATGAACTGCCAATAAAGTTTAAGAAAGATAATTATTATGATAATTCACTTAAAGAGGAATGAGAATGTTAGTTCAAAGAGAGTCTAGGTAGCATAGACATGAACACCTATAGGTGTTTGAGTTTTGAAGCTAGAGGATGTGATATTCAATAGAAATTCTATTTGAATCATTGGTTAAATAAGTATATTTTAAGTTTTGATAAATTCAATTAAATTACAAAATTGTGTGCCTATGTGTCTAGGAAATGAAAGTTAAAAAAGTGGTATGTTGAGACTTCATCCAATGACATTACATTATACTAGATTGTGATACAAGTTCAAATCATCATAATGCATCGCTCTACTGTTATAACTATCTTATACATTGGATAGATGTGATACCCATCTTATATGTTGGTAACCTGATCCAAATTTTGAAAAGGTTTATGAACTGGAGAAACACCTAAAAGGAATGCTTGTAAACTAGTTTGAAAGTTGGATAAACCCTATTCATACTTTGCAATATGTCTTTCAAAAACAAAAACAACAACCCATCGACTCTTTGATGCCATAGGTATCCTAGTGTCAAAGGTGAAGAATATTCATGATATGTTCGAGTTGGAGCATGAACTTAGTGGTTTCATTCATGATAAAAAAAAATTATTTTCTTGCAATGATTTTTTTTAGGTTGAGAGGGTATTTGAATGATATGATACAAATGGATTGTGGAGGCTGTCCACTATGAATTCCATATAATGAATGGCCTTTCATTTGGGCAAACATTCCTTTGATTCACTATAAAATGCACCCATTGACACTTTTCTACAGAGGTATCCTACCACCAACGCCAGTGAAGTGTATTCACCATAAATGAAAAAATGATGTACACAAGTTCATCAGCCCCTGGTGTGATTTTGGATATGCTACAGATGGAGGTGTTGAAACTTTTGTATTGCACCTTAGAACATTTATTTCCCTATTGCATCTATTGCCAACTTGAAGGGTAATTCTATTTTGGTTTACAAAAATGGAATGCATGCTATAAGAAGAGGGCAAGAGCGTCATTAGGGGTAACCAAAAGAGACCAACATTGGAGTTGTACATATTTGAAATGTCCCTTCCTATGATTTTATATGATATTTCAAGCCTCTAATCAGATCTTTAAAATCAAACAACCAATATTTCAAAGATCCACCAATTTCTCAATAAACCTCAAATCGGGTATGCTCAAAATAGTGCCAAAAACTTCACAGCTTCACATATTATTAATAAATCTGAAAGTGGAAATTTTTATAGAAATTTCAGCAGCATAACAGCCTACAAAATGAAATTTTCAGATCTGCAAAATATTTACACAACAGCTCCCAAGTGGAGGATAAAAAAATGCTCTTCGGGCTCCCGAAAACAACATAGGATAGCCCGGAAACACCACAAAAACACTAATAATCTATCACATAAGTATAATCATGAACAAATAAATATATTCAGCTCTATTTTAACATCTAAAAGTCTGAAATACAGCAGCAAACCAAACTGATATGAAATTCTCAACCAAAAACACCAAACTCTTACAAAAAAAACACACCTGAAAACCCACAAATCTGCACTGTTCAGCACAAAGGAAAACTCTGCATGAGCATGCACATGGAATGACTTCAAACTCCTATCCTTAGCTTTCCTATAAACCTACAAACTCCTGTTCTTGGGTCTCCTTCTCCATAGGTTTGGCAGCCTCTAAAGAACAACAAAGAAATGAGCAAAAATCAAGTTCTGGAATCAGCCCAAAATGCCTCCAAACCCCTTAAAAGAGGGCATAACCCTAACTCACGTCCAAGAGGGGTTAATAAAACATATTTTAATAATAATTTTCATTTATTAGTCCATTCGCTTCCAAAGATTATCCCCTTTTTCTGAAACTTTGCCTTTTTTGGGCCTGCCTGCCTTAGCAAAGATTATTATTTTTAATTATTTGACAAGGGGACATGACAATATTCTTTTAAAATAGAAAAAAAAAAAGGTTAAGAACAGAACCTCTAAAAATTCATGTACACTGATCTTCAAAAGGCTATGGGAAAAGATGAAATGAATTCAAGATAAGGGAAAGTAGTTGAATGAGGACTGAATTGCATACCTTTGAATCCGATACTAATTTGAGGTGTAGAGTTGCACAACACAAATGTAAATAGCGAAGGTAGGGCAATTTCACACTTGTTTGAAGTATTAAGAAAAGGGAAGTCAGATGCACTATGGGAAAGCCAAGCCTGGGATAATAAAGTAAATTCAATAAGAAAATGCATTCCAAGAAAACAAGGAGAAGGTACACTAAAAAGGAGACCTGAGAATCGGTAAAGTGGGCTTATCTGTAATGCCCTACTTCTAATAACTTTCTTCAACTATTTGAAATACATACATGTTAGATTCTCTGATAACTCGTGGAGCTCATTCCGTAGAGCGTGGAACACATACCAATTGTCCTGACTCCTTATGAAATTTGGTTAGCTTTTCAACCATCCTCTATTAGAGAGAAATTCTAGAGAGATAGAAGGATCAAAATGATCAAGTAGAGAAATATTTTACTAGAAGGGAAAGGCCACAAATCTCAAGACCTCAAATTGAGGTAGAAAAAGAGGTAAGACAATAGAGTTCCATATTTGAACTAAAATCTGCTAATGAGAAGGAACAAAGTGGTGAGCCTAAGAAGGTTGAACAAACAAAAGTTGAGAGTCATATATCGAGTCTGGAGCTCCAAATGCAGAGCTTGAAAGTATACATGTTGAGCACCATTACTCTAGGTAAGAAGATTAAGAAACAGAGAGTACACCCCCCTATCTCATTCCAAGATAAGCCTGTTATGCTTGATGAGGACATAACCATACTTAATTGGGATAAATATAGCTTGACATAAGAGAAAATGAAGATTTTGAGTGAGTTATTTGTTAGGAAATAAAAGGAAGATGAGGTGAGAAGAGACATTCAGTGGAAGCAAGCACAAAACTAGGTACTATATGACATAAAGGATGCATTTCTTGATTATTTTTTTATTGAAAATTTAGATAAGAATGCTTATATTGTTGAGAAATTGATAAATATTGTAGATTGAATAAAATGAAAAGTTGATGCAATGGTCAAAAAATAAATTTGAGAAGAGAGTAATGGAAAAGGTAGCAACAAAATTTATTGTTAGATAGGTTGAGCTGTCAAAACTTGTGACTAATTTGGAGCAAGTTTCTAGCAATGTACATATAATGTTTAGAAAGTTGTGTGATATCTCAACTAACACTAAGGACATCAAATAAATAATGGATAAGTTAGATGTTATGGTGCCAATGCACTTAGTATGGATGCTAGTTCTAGTGTTGTGCACTTATCCAAGGTCAATTTCTAGTAGGCAAGGCTTATAGAGTTGAGTGTAGAGTATAGTCAAATAAGAGAAAAAATAATTTCAATTCAAGTCATGATGACACCTCATCTTGAACATATACAGATGCATTTGAAGAATGAAAAATCATTAGTCCAAGTAGATCCAAATTTTTTGTTTGTTGATAGCATGGTGGGTCGTGTAGCAAAATTAGAGATAGAGATTCATTTCATTGAATCCATCGAGAATAACTGGGAAAGCACATTAGGTAACATTTTATAAATTCACAAACCATTTTTGGATAAGTTCTATTTAGCTCCTCCACCACAACATCCATGAGTGAAAAAACCTTGGGGGATAGTGATCATGATCAAGATGACATTCATGATGATCAAGGGCATTATTAAAAAATTTTAAGTTAAAGCTTTGTAGTTTTGCATGTATATACCAAGTGTAAAGAAAGAACATGTACAAAGTTTTCCAAGTTAAGGTATGGATTATATTCTAAGGGGGAGTACTTGTTTTCCAATTTTTTTAATGGACAATTTTTTATCATGATAAAGTATTTTTACCATTGATGTTAAAGGGGGAGATTGTTGATCTCTGAGTCATGTTGTATATTAGTGTCAAACACTTAGTCATTCACAAGGCAGGGTTGTTTGGTCATCACTATGACTGAGCCATCCTATTTAGGAAGATATAAGTATTGAGGACTTGTATATATTTCAAGTTATGCACTAAGCATTACTTATTTTCAAAAAATATAGAGGTTGTTGAGTACTGTAGTGACTATTGAAATTATTAGGGACAATAGTTGACACTGAGTAATACAGAGGCCAAGTAATTTAGTATATGTCAAGCATAGTTAAGGCCAAGGGACAACATGAAGAAATAGTTTATGTCGAGCATCAATTTGGTGTAAGTTTCAAGTAACACAATTTTGCATATTTGTTTGGAATGACACTAAATCTTATGTAAACCATTTTTATTGAGTTGGAAGCATTCTTTAAATATCAAGGAGGTAATCAAGGATTTCATTACACATCAAATGGAAGATCGTTAATTCCTATGAGGCAATCCACCAATTAGAAAAATGAAAGGACTAAGAGGAAAAATAAATCTAGGTCATTGATTAGGATCTAGAAGGTTCACCCAAACAACTATTTAAGGAAGGTCTATGACATAGTTCATGTCTGCGAGTGTATGGATGGAAATTTTGGTTGCATGTGAAGTTTTGGAGGTGAATCAGATAGAAGAGACTGAGAAGTGCTACGAATAGTTTTGTGTAGAGATAAAGAAGATCAATCATAGTAAGGTGATAATACATTGCATAAAGAAGATCTAATACCAGCATTATAAGTGCATACTGAAGGATCAAGTATTGAACATTCTAATAGGTGTTTCAGAGTTTAAATATGTTAAAAAGGTAGCCTTAATAGGATTTTTTAAATCTCCTAACAAAGTACTCACTTAGTTGTGATATAAAAATCCTTTAATCAAGGTAGAACCTAACATTTCTTTTAATCATTAATAAGGAAAACCCCTCACAAGGTAGATTATCAGAAGCGATCAAATATTTTAGCCTTAACAAACACACTTTATTGTTGTAGTAGTGACTATTTTATGGGTGTCATCCCCATTGTAGTTTTACCTTCACCTTGGAAGGTTTCCACATTACCAAATCATTATGCTAACATGTTATGTGTTTATGAGTTTTCATTCATGTAGTTAGATGGTTAATCTAATATTATGTTGATGTGAATAGTTACATTTATA
This sequence comes from Cupressus sempervirens, assembly GCA_028749045.1. Lineage (NCBI taxonomy): Eukaryota > Viridiplantae > Streptophyta > Pinopsida > Cupressales > Cupressaceae > Cupressus > Cupressus sempervirens. The sequence continues at coordinate 44,057,703 of CM053786.1, forward strand.
TGAGATAAATATTCAACTGAGGGTTTATGTGATGATGTCAAATATGTTTCATGTTTCAAGAGTGAAAAGTTTTATATATCCTGATTCCCTCCCCACCTCTTAGTATCAACATTTCCATATTAGGTTTCCAACAACTGGTATCAATAGTTCAAATTTAGTTTATAGACATGAGGGGATGAGATGAAGAAGGGGGGAGAAAAAATTTAAATGTTCCCTACTCATGCCCAAGAACCCAAGTAGAGGTTGCATGGCCAAGTTGATGGCATCTGCCCAAGGTTTTTGGAATATGACCAAGGGTGTATGACATATGGCCAAGGAGGTTATAATGTGATATGTGGCCAACTTTGGTTGTTAATGATAATCAAAAAATCTTTATTTGAGATACTTTAATTATTATAGTCATATGGTAAGGTGGTATATAATGTAGGGAGATGAGGTGGAGAGGGCAGATTGATTTTATATATGATTTGAAAGTTCATTAATAATAAATTGAATTATATAAATAGATAAATGAATTTTTCAAATATTAGATCTAGATTAAGATTTAATTAATTAAACAAGTAGTATATATAATTAATCCTTTCCAATTCTATTTTTATCTATATACATGCCTCGAACCTTAGTTTTTTTATCAAATGATTCATACCTCGAACCTTGAAAATAATGTTATACCTGTATGCCAAAAAATAAGAATGTTGTCCCATACCCTATATATAATGTGATACTTGTATGCATGACCCCTAGTAGATGAATCAAGATATATTTATTTTAGATCATTATATTATTTTTTTGAATATTTAAGATTTTTCAATATTTTTCAATTAAGATATCAATAAATAAAAAAATAGATGTGCATGTCATGATGAATTTGACTACTAAGGTTTGGATTTAATTAATTTATACTTAATTACCATAGTACCCTCATAGAGGGAGAGAGAGAGAGAGAGAGAGAGAGAGATAGAGAGAGAGAGAGAGAGAGAGAGAGAGAGAGAGAGAGAGAGAGAGAGAGAGAGAGAGGAGATAGAGAGAGAGAGAGAGAGAGAGAGAGAGAGAGAGAGAGAGAGAGAGAGAGAGAGAGAGAGAGAGAGAGAGAGAGAGCGTATTTTGCTAGCATGATATTAACTCACCATGATAGGTAAAAATTTGAGTGGGTTTGATGGCATGAGCATGTTACCAACAATGATCCTCTATTATGTACTTAAAATTGACTGTTGTTTTTAAAAGTTGATTTTTTTTACATATTTAAAAAAAAAAATTTGAATCAATAGTTTACATTTTAGCACACCCAATAGGCAATTAAGCACATGTGAAACATAGATTAGTATGATTATTGTTGCAATATCCAGAAAGGTAGGATGGTGTGTTGTGGGGTTGAGTTAGTATCCTTTAAAACTCAACCTTAAACAAATCCATCACTATTGCAGTAAGAGGATGCCTTGTTAGGACTACAATATTTTTGTCACTTCTAGTGACTTACCTTGTTAAGAGTATACAATCATATCTGTTAGGATCTACCTTCTTCAAGGATTTTACAACAGTATACTAATTGTGTACTTAGTTAGGAGATTTATATAAAGACTTTTAGGTCTACTTGTGAAATAATTTTTACTACTGCAATGATTAGAAAGTATAAACAAATGATCTATCTAAAAGAAATTTTGTTTGACCAAATATCTCTTCTACTCAGCTCTTTTTCACCATCTAAAGATACTGCTCAAAACTTGACCTCTGATATACTCAACATTCTAATCTTTCTATCATAAAAACATCTTAGTAATAGTAGTAATTCCCTTCTTACTTTCTTCCAAACTTCTCTTTTTGATAGCTTGAATATATTCCATTTGACTCCTTTTATAGTTTTCTTAAATTTTCTCTCCAATCTCTAACCTAATTAAGGTTTAGGAATCCTCTAGAATACATGCATTGATTGAAATAAACGATTTGGAATACTCCATCATTCCATGCTTTTCCTTTATATATTTTTAGTGGTCTTCTTGCCTTGGAATCTTACAATAGTCAAATGTATTTCTTTAAGAAATCTACTAAAATATTTTCCTTGAACTGTGTGAATAAATTTTCTCACTTGGTGTGATTATTGCACATAGTATTATGTGCCAATTGAAACATTCATATGTTTTTTGTTCCACTTAGTAAATACAATGTTCTATATATTATCACTAGGTATTATATCTACTTAGTTATCTTTGTCTTTCTTGGTGAGCACTAATCTTGATGCAGGAGCATCCAATGGTGTAAGGGCAATCTTATATCACCCAAAAAAATGCTTAGTGTTAGTTTCTATTTAAAGTGTTTTTATTTCTGGATACCCATTTGGGTCAAATAAAGATTCCAACTCTCATAGTTCCACTATTGGTTTTCTGGGTTAGAGTTTTTGAGCACCTTGTGATACATGTCAATGTAGAAAATGGGTTACTTTGTAATTGATCCATAATTATCCTGAGTTAGAGGGTGTAAGTTGGAGGGATGATTATATGTGTAGTTTAAAACACTCTAGAAAAAGAATCAAGTCAAAAGGCTTTATGATTTGAAAGTTATTACAGTTTTAAGTTTCCTGGAGACCTCCTAAGAGTGCTTTTGAGTCAAATTTGAGGCATTAAATGACCTCATACAAGCCCAAAAATGGGGGACAAGAAAAGCTAGTCCATAGGGCTATATAGCACTTTGAGAGATTTCTGGAAATGTAAATGATTTTTCAATCAGAGTCTCAGATCAAAAGTTACGGCTCTTGGAAGTTGGACTACCATTTTTGGATTCTTCTAATTTTACACTGGCTTCTACCGTGATTTCTAGAACTTCTATTTTGGCAGTGGATGCCAAATGACATATTCTAAAATGCATTCCTAACTCTAAACCTCATTGGGGTTTATTTAATAACATTTTTGACATTGTAAAGGAAGTTCTTGGTGGAGTTTGAGAGAAGGTATTGTGAAGAAGGATTTTCTGCAGGATCTAACCATTGTAAGCCCATAGGGTATGTCTTTGGGTTTGTTTACATGTATTGAATGTAGTAGCATATTTTACTAATAATAATATTCCCCTTTTCCCCTATTCGATTCATTCTGGTTGTGGTCTATGTCTTCATCAAATCTTAGCAATAACTATACACTTATCCTTCTCTTCAAGTTCATTGCTTGAGAATTATAGTGACTTAGTTACTTTGTTCACTGGTGAACATATTCACTTCATCTTTACTATCTATTTGACACTAATTAGTACTAGCAACATAATTATTTATGGGAGTAACATTCTCCGCCTTTGACATTAGTGGCAAAAAAATATTCTTAGAAATAACTTGAAGTATACATAACTCCCCATATACATGTGCTTCCTTGGTATGAACTATGTTTTCCAATATCTTTTTTATCAAAACTATTTTTTTTTGCAATATTAACTCCTTATAACTCCTTATATAATTATAATACATATAAACACATATCATATAATTCTCCCCTTTTTGACACCCATGTTAGAACATATTCGTCAACAAAAGAATACTTACTTTGGATGTAATCCAAATTTAGCAAGAAACTCTTTGTGATGGTTCAACATGATAGGCATCATGATGTCCCAATTTGTCTTGATTAGCTCAACTATCCTACTTCTCAATCTACAACTGTGTTGCAAGATCTATCATGTGATCGACAACACATCTTAAAATATTTTGAAATACAAGATTTGAAACATTTTTAAAATTATGAGGGAGAGAGAGAAAGAGAGAGATCATATTTTGCTAGCATGATAATAATTCACCATTCTAGGTACAAATTTGAGTGGGTTTGATGGCATGAGAATCTTACCAACTATGATCCTCAATTATGTACTTAAAATTGTCTATTGATTTTAAAATTTTAATTTTTTACATATTTTAATTTTTTTGAACCAATAGTTTACATTTTAGTACACCCAATAGGGAGTTGAGCATATTTGAAACATATATTAGTGTAATTATTGTTAGAATATCAAGAAAGGTAGGATGATGAGGGGAGGGAGGGGGTTGAGTTATTATCCTTTAAAACTTTCAACCTTAAACACAATTAGTAATTTCCTTGATTCTTCTACAACTTGGTAATCACATAACATTTACCACAATACTTGTAAATGAAGGTAACTTAACTAATCTAACACGCATCAATGATAAACTCATAAACATAAATTCATAACACAAGTATCTGGTCATGCAAAAACCCTTTGTCAAAGAGAAAACTATGGTGGGGATGGTACCCACAAATCTACTATTGTGGTAATAGGATGCCTTGTTAGGGCTACAATATTATTTTCACTTTTGGTGACTTACCCTATTAAGAGTATACAATCATATCTTATAGGATCTAACTTCTTCAAGTATTTTACAATACTATACTGTGTACTCAGTTAGGAGATTCATATAAATACTTTAGGTCTACCTTGTGAAATATTTTTTACTCATACAATGATTAGAAAGTATCAATAAATGATCCATGTAAAAGCAACTAAGTACTTTGCTTGATCAAATATCTCTTCTACTCAATTCTTTATCACCTTTGGTGATTAATCTACAATTGCTCTTTATACTCCTTGAAAATTTGACCTTTGATATAATCAACATTCTAATCTTTCTGTTATAAAAACTTCTTAGCAATAGTAATAATTTCCTTTTTACTTACTTCAAAACTTCTTTTTCAATATTTTGACTATGTTCCATTTGACTCCTTTTATAGTTTTCTTAAATTGTCTCTCCAATCTTTGACCTAATTAGGGTTTAAGAATCCTCTAGAATACACCATTGAACAAAATCAACAATTTGGAATAGTTCATCATTCCATTCTTTTCCTTTATATATTTTTAGTGGTCTTCTCTAGCTTGGAATCTTACAAAAGTCAAATCAGATTCATTAAGAAATATCCTAAAATATTTTTCTTGAGTTGTGTGAATAAATTTTCTCACTTGGTGTGATCATTGCACATATTATTATGTGCCAATTGAAACATTCATGTTCTTTATTGCACTCGATAAATACTATATTCTATATATTTCACTCAATATGTTCTCTTCTTAGTTATCTTTGTCTTTCTTAGTGAGTACTAATCTTGGCAAAAACTATACATTTATCCTTCCCTTTAGGTTCATTTCTTGGGAATTATAGTGACTCGGTCACTATGTTCGCCGACTAACATATTTACTTCATCTTTACTATTTGTTTGACACTAATTAGCAACATAATTGTTTATGGGAGTAACATAATCCTCTTTGACATTAGTGGCAAAAATTATGCTTACAAATAACTTGAAGTATACATAACTCCCCCTATACATGTGCTTCATTGTATGACCTATTTTTTTCAATATTTTTTTTAAACCTATTTTAGTTTGCACTATTAACTCCTTATAACTCCTTAAATAATTATAATACATATAAATATGTATCACATAATTCTCCCTTTTTTGACACTAATGTCACAACATCTTCAACAACAAAAGAATACTCACTTTGGATGTAATCCAAAGTGAGCAAGAAACTCTCTGTGATGCTTCAACATAATAGCCATCATGATGTCCCAATTTGTCCTGATTAGCTCAATTATTTTGCTTGTGTCACAAGATCTATCATGCAATCAACAATACATTTTTAACTATTTAAAAGTATAAGATTTGAAATATTTTTAAGATTATCAAAGAGAGAGAAAAAGAGAGAGATGGAATAAATTAACTTAAGGTGGAAAGCATCTCCTGCTTAGCAAATAGTAGATAAGTTAATGTTAGATATCTCTTACTACAAGCTAATATTCAATATGGAGAGTACAAGGAGGAGAATGAGGGCATACTACTAATAAAAAATGAATATTGGATGAATATAAGTATACTTATCTATAAAAATCTAGAAATCTACAATATGTATCTCTCTACAATTAATTTTTTGACACATTGCAGAGAGAACGATAAAAATTGTACATTGTGTATTAGATTTGTGAATTTGATTATGTTACAATTATATTTTTGTTTAGCTTTTACTTAGACAACCAAATCAAAATATCTAATTATATATTTCAAAATGATTGTAGATATGTAAAAGTATTACTTGGAAACACACACACCTCAGATTCTAATAACTTCACTATTTGAAACACATATGTCTCAGATTCTCCCTAGAACACGTGGAGCTCATTCCTTCCTCATGAGATTTGGTTTTCTTTTCAACCGTCATCTATTATTGACCTTGCTCTTCTTTACTCTGATGGGCCCACCCATGGGATGTATTGTCCACGTGATGTTGAACAAATCAACAAGAAAATAAAGTGGGATAAGAGAGACTAAATCTTCATTTCTCTTCTTTTTTAAATTTTCTTTATTGAAACACAATTTATCATTAAAATCACCATGCCTTTGTTTCTAAATTATCATTAAATTTTTATAAGAAAATAGATGTTATTATTAGTTTGGACCAAAGACATTATACTATTATTAGTTCTATTTAGCCCTCTTTTCAATTATATCAACCAATCACAATGCACAACTTAAAAACTTAAATATACTAACTATAATGTATATCAATTTTTAATTTTACATAATTATATAAATCTTATTTATCTCAAATTTTATTGGGCCATAACAATTTTTGTTGGGATGAAAATTATTTATTTCTAACAAAAAATACAAAAATTTAAGCATTGTTGGTAAACAAATTTGTCACTATGAAAAGTATGATTTTTCCCATTGGAAATGTGTGTGGAAAATCATCTTCTCCAATAGTTGGATAGGCCTTTAGTATATTACCTTCCTCTATATTTTGAGGTCCATCTCCCTCGTAAGATGTAATTTAAATTTTAAAATAAAGATGAATTTTAAAATAGAAAGATGTGGAGAAAGCTATAAAAATGAATGGACCAATCTGCTTTCAAGCCTTCCTGAATCAACTTTAATTGCTAACATGAACCATCAAGAACCACGCTTGAAGGCTAGCATTAGCTTAGTGGTTATTTGATGGTTCACTAAAATTTACACAATGCCATGAAAACATCAATTACAACAAGAATCAACACCCAAATAGTTTAGATTTATAGAAAAGAGAACACAAAATGCACTTCCTTTTATTTCTTTGTACCAAGAACCTAAGAAAATTTAGCTAATTACAAGAGAAAAAATTGTATGTACTTTCTAAAAATACCTTTTCTATCAAAACATGAGTGTCCTTTATCTCTAAATCCAAGAATTTCACCCATTACATGTGCCATCCATGAATTTATAATCTATTCTAGTATAACAACCTTCTTGGGTTCATAATTACTCAAAAAATTAAAGATTGGACTACTTTGAAGATGATTCATAACCAACTCCAACTTTTACAACTCTAACTTTCAATGCTTAACTACAGCTAGGAAATAGTTAAGGCATTGACCAAAACCAAAATTGATTCTAAAGTTGACCTCTTTACAAAATACACAAACAAAACATTTGAGACAACCTTAGATGCTCCTATTTTAACTTCAGTTATGATCATTGATATCTCCTACATTTTCTTTTTGATCTGGAGGTGTTGTGAGTAGATGAGTCAAATTCACCTTGAATGATCTGAATAATTTGATGACCTGTACTAAAGTCTTATTTGTAATGATGACCAAACTTTGCATTTTCAGCTTGCATAGATCATGGCTCTTACTAACTTTATCCAACTCTAGGATGTAACCTGGTAAGTTTTGCATACAAGAGTCCAATGCCACCAAGAGAGTGCTCAATCTCATCATAATGTTGGCATCTAAACTTTGTTTACCGTCAAGTTCAATGTTGATCTTTAACTCTATGCATTCCAAAATGGAGGATATGTTTGGATCCTGAGTGTGTTTGCTGATAGGAATACCTTTCAATACTATTGGTATATTCCCCAAGGCCTTCTTTTTCACTAGTTTGCAAGCATTTAGGAACTTCCTGTTAGAATATATAGTCCACTGATATAACTGAAGGGGGGGTGGGGTGGGGGGCTGAATCAGTTATCCAATTATTATCACAATTATCAACCTTAAACAAACTTAACCATATGAGCAATATATATTGAAACCACAATAATATACTCATACACAATAATAGTAGATATTTTGATGAGGGAAACATTTGATTAGATGGAAAACACTGATGGGGATGGTACCCACAAGATGATGTACTAATATAAATGTTCCTTGTTAGAGGATGGACCCTGTTGGGAGTCTAGGAATACATTTGGTACATATGAGTCCCTGTTAGGAGACTTTGAATCCATTTTAGTAGATTCCAACCTTGTTCAAAGTTGTGCCAACCCTATTGGGAGTTGTGGAAGACAAATAGACCCATTGCCCAAACAACCTCAAGGGCAAGACCAATGAACCCACTATCCAAGTGATCTCTATATTATTCCTTGTAGAATAATAGAACTATATTGTACTATTCCTTCCTCTTTCTCTATCCTATCAACTAGACCTCTTCTCCTTCTGATCTTGTAACCAAATCACAAATGACACATCCAATAGTCCCTTGGATCACTTACATGCATTCAGTAAGTACTCTTCTTCTTTTCCTAGTTTGCACTTCATACAATGATCACAACACATACACATCATTTATCAAACAAGGAAAACATATTTTCTTTATACCATATTTTCAAAATAATTCCTTGAGTTGTGCATAAGGCTTTCCCAATTAATTATAATAAGATAATTAATTAATTACAATTACAATGGCATTTTTGACTCACAATCTATACAAATCTTCACATGTGCAATACTAGCACTCGCGCATTTCCTATCATCACCACTTGACTATCATCTGTCACTACTTGATTGTGCATCTTCTTATTGCATCTCAAATTTAATCTAGAAATCAAACATTAGGAATTTCTTTCCCAATATTCTATCTTTGAACTGCTTTTTGTAAATTAGGTACAACTTCTATACATTTTTGACTCAGAATTCACACACTTAACCACATCATTAGGACACTATACTAAACATTTCTATAACTATGCATTACTAGACAATCAAACCATTTCCCGTACTATTATGATCTATGTTTGCTACTCAACCTGTCTTTAACATCAATGACAAACATAGTCATGACCATGCAACATGTCAATATTCTTGATGCAGGAGCATCTAGAGGTATAAGGGCAATCTTGTGTCACCCAAAAAAAAATGTACTTAGACTTAGTTTCTGTTTCATGTGTTTTCAATTTTGGATTCGCATTTGGGTCAAATAAAGGTTCTAACTCTCACAGTTCCACTATTAGTGTTTTAGGATAGAGTATTTGAACACCTTGGGATACGTGTAAATGCCAAAAAAAAGGAGTATGTAATTGAGCCACCATTTTGGTGAACTAGGAGGTGTAAATTGGCTAGATGAATGTAATTGTAATTTAGAGCATTCCAAAAAAAGAATCATGTCAAAAGGCCCCATGGTTTGAAAATTATTGTAGTTTTTTGAGTTTTGGAGACCTCCTAAGAGTGCTTCAAGGTCGGGTTAGGGGCATTAAATGATGCCAAAAAGGTCCAAAAAAGGGGGGACAAGTGTAGCTGGTCCATAGGGCTATAGAGCGCTTTGAGAGCTTTCCAGAAATGTAAACGGCTCGTCAATCAAAGCTACGATTCAAAAGTTATGCCTCCCGAAAGTTCGGTTACCATTTCTGGATTCTTCTAGATTTGCGTCGACTTCTAACACAGCTTTTGGATCCTTCTATTTGGTCAGTGGATGCCAACTAGTACTTTCTAGAATGTATTCCTAGTCCTTAACCCTCCGGGGTCTATTTAAGGACATTTCTGGCATTGTGAAAGGTAGTTTGGAGTGGCGTTTGAGAAGAGGTACTGAAAGGAGAAATTATCTCCAATTTTATGCTATTATAAGCCCATAGGGCATGTTTTGAACTCTATTTTCTCTATACTAGATGTATTAGCTTATTTACAAAGTTAATAAAATTGTCCTTTCCTGTTGTGTCCTTTCTATGCTTGGGTTGTGTCCCCATTAATTCTCCAATGCTTAGGATACTCCACCAATGTAGTATCATCAACATTCATACTAAAAATCTACCCCTTTGACATTGATGGCAACGTAGATGAGAAAACCATCTAGGTTCTAAGAATACCAAACAATATTTTGTTGTTGTTCACCAGCATTAGTTGTCTACATTCTAAAAAGGATCTCAAAACAATATGTGCACAACATGTGCATACTCCTTCATAGACGTCAATTTTTTACTTCACACTAAAAAATTCACAATACATCAAATGTACATTCCTACTTCCTTTCATGAATCTTTCTAAATCTCTCCAAAGAGATATCTCTCCCCCATACTTAGAAGATATTTCTTTTCATGCATACTCTTCCTCATGCCTTAGGAGATGTTTTTTTCATGCATAATCTTCCCCATTGACATCAATGTCAAGGACCTCAATCTCAATGTTACTTCATAACAATTGCTAATAAGTTTCTCCAAGCCTTCAACAAGCTCAATGGACTAAAGACACTATTCAAAACCATATACTAAGAGTCCTTAATAAATCTGCTCATCATAGTTACTATCCCAGTTGAGAAACATTAGTACTCAATCTAGTATAACAACAGTGTGATGTACCAGTAGATTGATGCACTCTCTGCATCATCTACTCAGAAGTAGGCATGGTGATAACCCCAAGCATACCTCTCAAATACTAAAATGTATGGTTAGGCAAAGGGTTTGCAAAAATATCTGCAATTTGATCTTTAGTTCTCACATGCTTCAATCTAATCTCCATTTATGTTCCTTTCTCTCTCAACAATGATACTTAATAAATATATGCTTAGACTTAGAATGCAATACGAGATTCTTAGACATACTCATTGTACTTGTGTTATCGCAGTAAATGATAACTGGTTTTTCAAACTCAATTCTGATACCCTTCAACATTGACTTCACCCACATAACTTGATTATAGTTATTTTTTGCTACAACATACTCTACCTAAGTAGTACTCCATGAAATACAATCTTGCTTCTTTCTTAACTGAGAAACCAATGTTCCCCCAAGAAAGAATGCTCCACCACTAGTGCTCTTTCTATCATCCATATTGTCTGCCAAAACTACATCAGTATTTGCTAGATAACTTGTGACCAATTATCGTAGCTGTACCAATAGGTTTACAATTTTCCAAACCAAACCTTTTCAACAAATCATTTAAGTAATTATCTTGTGAAATGAAAATACCATCATTGTTCTCTACAATCTCCAATCCTAGGAAAATTTTCATTTCCCCTATCATCCTAATTTCAAACTAATTCTTCATCTCTTCAAAAAACTTATTACTTGCTTCATCATTTCCTCCAAAAATCATGTCATCGACAAACCATCTTCAACTTCTTTCAAATGCAAGATACTATTTGTCATAACTTTAGCAAATCCAAGTTTTTCAAAATAATCGTCCAACCTTGCATACCAGGTTCTAGGTGCATACTTCAAACCATATAAAGATTTCTTTAATTTGCATACCATATCTTTGTCTTTTGATAAAGGAAAACCTTTCGGTTGCTCAATATATACCTCTTCTTAAAGTTCTCCATTCACAAAGGATGGTTTAACATCCATCTGATAAACCTTGAACTTTTTGTTTTCTGCATAAGCTAAGAACATCCTTGCAACGCCCTGCTTGGGAACCCAAAAGAAATAAACCTAATATGTTACAAAGAATATTGAACTATTTTTTTAAAAATTCTAAAAAACATCAAAGTAATAATAACGTGGAAGAAATATTTACATAAACATCAAGAACACGCAATCAATTACAAATATAGTTTCAATTCCTCAAGGGTTCCTTCACATTGAGTCACATTTAATAAAGTTTTATTAATAAGTTTAAGTCTAAATTAAAATTTCCATAATCATAAAATAAACGCATACCTAATCATATAAGAAAATACACAAGTACAAATAACAATATGAAAGCACATCTAATGAATAACATCTACTGCACATGTCATAGGGTATGTGAAAATAGATGCAAGTACATCAACATACAATACAATATCTCATAGGATCTCAAAAAACATGATACATAGATACATCAAATGAATAAAAAATTTTAAGATAAGAGAAAGAATAATAATGGTACCACTGTATCAAGGAGCATACAACATTTGTCAATCTGAGGGGGACCCAAATCGTAAGAATACAGTACCTCTTGACCGTGTGGTCACCTAATCAGGCTCCCACTCCCACCATGCAAGAGAGATAATGTACGATCCACAAATAGATAATCAAATCATGAAATAATCCTAGGCAAGGAATCCTGATAGCCACTATACACACACACACACACACACACACACACACACACACACACACACACACACACACACACACACACACACAGATAGATAGATACATACATACATACATACATACATATATATAATAAAATTGGTTCAAGAGCTCAACTGGGGAAGAACTAGAAAGAAAACCAAACATCATTGCAATATGTACAAAAAGTTAACATTGATATATAAAAACTTGTTATATTGATGAACAAAGCTCATATCATCAGAAATTTGAAATTAGTCAAATTTTACATTTTCATCACATAGCAGGCATGGAGGCCTCAAAATTAGTCAAGATTTTCAACAATTTATATGACATGGCTGAAGTATGGAAAATAGCCCAAAAGAAAATAGAAAGAAACTTTTATGTTATCTTTCTACCATATCCTCGGTTGAGGTACCCATAACAGGAGTGGTTGCTAGACTAGGATTTACAAAGAAGCCCCATCAAAGATTTGAACATGTTAAAGGAGCAACCTCCCATCTTGAGCTCAAGCCCTCAGTAGTAGCATTTGAAATGCCAGTGGAAGATGGTGTACCCCAAACATTTTCTTTGGTGACATCTGAGTGGGGTAGCCAAGTAGTTTCTTGTGAGACTTGGTGAACAAAACCAGGAGCATTAGGAGCTAAAGTCAACCAGCCTCCTAGCTCAGTAACTAACTGAGATGGGGGAGACAAAGGTGTCTTCAAAAAAAAATTTCATGCTTTAAAAACTTGAATACCCAAAATATCAATTAGAGAAACCTACTTTTTTCACCTCCTCTATCAGCTGATAACCCAAAGCACATGCCGTGAATTGTAGGGTCTTAGTCAAGAACTAAAGATTATGCTTTTTAAAGGATTTTTGTAGTGCTTCAAATTTCATCATAGCCTCATGATTCTTCATAAGCATGGTTCTTGAGAATATTCCATCTACCAAGGCATTTTCAGACAATAGATCATAGCTCTGCATCACCCTTTTCAACTTATTTTCAGTCCAGTATTTTGGTCGGACCACCTTGATATAAATAATTAGCAATCTTGACGTTGACTATAGGAGATCCATGGCATTAGATAGGAATATGGAAACCAAATTTGAAGGAAATAACACATTTCTTGTGGATACAAAAAAGAGATCCTCCCCAATTATGGTTCAAATCACTCGGTGAATGTTGTAGGAGTGCACAATGAACAAAGTGTCCAAGACCACATCATCTAGAGTGTGAGAAATTGCATCTTCCTCCACCACCAGTTGAAGTTTGATTCTAAATTTTTTAGGAAGAATGTAGCTATGAAATTGGTGATAGGAATCACATTTCACGCATGATTCTTGTGAAGGAAATTTAGATGGCAAGAATACAAAATCGAAAAGATGAAGAATTAAGGAGAGGTCCATTTATTAAATCAAAATCCAATTGCAATTTGTGTAGGGAAAAGTACAAAGTCGACACCCTCAAAATTTATGAATAAGAAATTGATCTACTCTTGTATTTATTTGAATTTAGTCCTTCTATGTACAAAGTACCACATGTCCAAATTGAAGTGAAATCGTACTTCAAATTATGTCAGCCAACAAGATTTTGCTCACTAAGGAAGATTTAACACGATTTTACCATAATCTCACACATGGTAGTTTGATTTATAAAGATATCATTTAATGTTTGGTACTTAATTTGGATAATGCTCGGTGACCATCGAGTGATGTCAGACTACCCATGAGTGCTCGGTTATAACTATGGTCAAGTAGCTTAGCATGAGTCATTTCCTTCTTAGCTTGGTAGTCACTCATGTAACTTGGTCATTATACCTATGAGTACTCAATAATAACTAAAGCCAAGTAGCTCAGCATGAGTCTCTTCCTTCTATGACTCAACATATGTAGACCACTCAGTACATGGAACACACTCAACATGTGTAATCAGTGGCTAGCTTGACATTACTTGGAACATAAGGTATTTTGGCTTGAACGTCATGAACTATGACTCAACATATATGTATCACTCAGCACATGTAACACACTTGATACCTGAAATTATTGGCTTGGTTGATATAAAGATCACTCAGTACATATAACACACTCATCACCTGAAGTCACTAGCTAGCTTGACATTGCACAACACATGTGGCATTCTAGCTTGCATGACATCAACTATGACTCAACATCTATAGATCACTCAACACATGTAATACACTCGGCACCTAGAGTCACAAGTTTACTCAGCATCAACTTTGACTAGGCACGTATAAATTACTCGGCACATGTAGCATGCTTGACACCTAAATTCACTTGGCACCTATAAGAAATTCTAGCTAGGCACATATAAGAAATTTTGGCTCGACACCTAAAGTCACTTGGCACCAATAAGAAATTATGGCTTCGCACATACATATTACTCGTCTTCTACAGATCATTAGCCATTATCTCCTGCAATTCCTTATAATGCTCCATGAACACAAAAGGATTTAATGTAAAAGTTGAAATCCTATTACAACCTAAGTTGGAGAGATAATCTACCATTCTATTACCCTCTCTATACGTATGTGAAACTCTAACCTCTTGAAACTGATCAATGATATTCCAAATTTTTTGGAGCACATATTTGTGTTTCTAAGATAATGATTGTCTCTTAATACAATGCTGAGATTATAACTTGAGAGTCACCTTCAATCAGCACTTGATGGAAGTTCCCTGTCTTTTCTAGAATTAGTCTTGAGAGCAATGACTGAACCTCAGCCATATTGTTAGTTCTTGTAGGTAGGGGTGTCATTGTAATTGCTAGGACGTTACTAATGCAGTCTTTAATGCAAGCTCCCAAGCCTAATTTTCCTAGAATACATCTGGAAGCTCCATCAAAGTTGAGTTTGACAAAGCCAGGCATAGGTGGTTGCCATTTGATTGTAGATCTATCTATAGGAGTATACAGCTTCGAAGGAGTGCTAGTTCCAAATGGAATGAAAATTAATTTCCATTCTCGAATAATACTTCCATCCTAGGGAGTGATAATTGGATTAAATTTGCATCTATTAACACTTGCATTGGTAACTTCTAAGGTCAAATTTTCAATGATTTGGAACACTTTCTCCAAGGATGATACTTCTTTTCTAAAAATCAACTTGTTTCTTTCCCACTAGATAGCCCAAATTACTAATGCTAGTGTACATTTTCAGATTCCTACAAAGAGGGCATTGGGGTAAAGAATTGGCCAAGCTTGAAATATGTTCCAAATATTATTTTTTAGTGCGGTATAAAAATTTAATTTATTTAATACAAACATCCAACATTGGTATGCAAATTGACAACTTGCAAACAAGTGGTCAATTGATTCATCTTCCTCACCACATAAAACACACTTGAAAGGAGAGGCAATACTCATCAAAGCAAATCTATCACTTGTTAGAATTCTATGCTTAATTGCTAGCCATGCAAAGCACCCAGCCTTGGGTAGCACTACTTTATTCTAGTAGAACATGAATGCTCGAGAAGGTGTTTTTGCCAACTCAATTTGCTGGAGAAGTTTGTAACCTTCCTTGATTGAGTAGTTACCATTTTTTGCCAGAATCCACATTAATCGATCATCAACCTTTTATATAAAAGCCTATCTATTTGGGAAGATACTTTGAAGTTTTTGTTTGTATTGATAACCTAAAAGGAGTTGGTCTAGATCTTTCCATATCACTTTCCTTGAAAAAATGCAAATTGCATCCATAAAATGAATAGCAAGGTTAACCCATTCTACTTTTGTAATTGAGATGATATTTTGTATATTTGGCATTGTATTTAATGGAGGATGTCCATTCCACGAGTCACCCTAGAAGTTTATCTTGTCCCCATAATTTAATTCCCAGGAAATGTAATTAAGCACAATATCTCTAGACACAATCATGAAGTCCCAAATGACTGATCCCTTAGGAGGATCCAACATAGAGAATATTTTGTGTGGCTCGTTGTTATCTAAATATTTTTGTTGCATAATTTGACACCAAACTAATTGTCATTTAGTGTACATCTGCCAAGCCAACTTACCACCAAATGCTTTGTTCCTTGTTGTCAAATCATGAATTCCCACTCCACCTAAAGTAAGATGATATGCCATATTTTGGAGAAAAATAAGTGGAAGTTTCTTTTCATTAGTCAAATTTGTTGACAATAGAAAGCCCTTAATAAGGTTTTGAATTTGTGAAACAACAAAAGATGGTGCTTGCATGATACCCATATAATAATTAGGTATTGCAGAAAGGAACAACTTAATAAGCAATATTCTACTAGATAATGACAGCCATTTAACTTTCCAAGAGGCAATTTTGCTCTTAATAGTTTGATATACACCCTCCCAAAAATTTTTTTGATTTGTTCCCATAAAAAAGGGAATCCCAAGATAAGTGGAGGGTAGAAAATCCTTAGAGAACCCCAAGATATGCACAATCTTGTCTGAGATGATTCTGTTTGTGTAAAACAAGAAGATTTTTAACTTTTGAGGATTAATTTTCTACCCTGAAACTTCTGAATATAGCAATAAAATTTTCTTAATCTGTTTAGCCTCAGAGACTGTTGAGCCACCAAACAGTAATATGCCATCAACAATAAATGTATATTATTGTATTTAAAATATTGATATTAATTTCAATTTTTAAAATATTAATATAACTTTATTTAAGTCTAATATTAATATTTACTTTTCCTCTAATTTATAATGTGACTAGAAATAATATTATTAATTTAATTTAATTATTTATAATTTCTCTCATAAAGTCAAATAGTTATTAATTAAATGATTACAAAGTGAACTCTACCACAACTTCTCTTAAAATATAATAAAATTATAAATATTTAGGTATTAACTTCCCTTTTACATTAATAAATATTAAATTATTTATATGCAACTAAGAGTTTAATTAGACTTAAAGAATCACTAATATTACTAACATTCACTTTAACTAAATGAATAATATTTATTTAAATTTTTAGAAATTAATAAATAGTTTTTAAAAATTTATTTTTAGTTAACTAATTTATTTTTTATTAATTAATTTATTTTCTTTAAACAAATAAATCTGAAAATTAAATTATATTAAATAAAAATACACATGCAATTAGTATTTTTGCATGTCTTTGATCTCTCAAATCATGCAATCATACTATAATTATTTTTTCTATTTTTAGCATATCTGTTTTCACGTGCAACTCTAGTACACTTAGCTTTCTATTTTTAGCATATTTATTTTCACATGCATGTAAACATACTATACTTTTAGCTGTCTATTTTTATCATATTTATTTTGACTTGCATGTAACCACACTATACTTAGCTTTCTATTTTTATCATATTTATTTTTAGATGCATGAAACCATATTATACTTAACTTTTTATTTTTAGCATATTTATTTTCACATGTATGTAACATTACTATACTTAGTTTTTATTTTTAGCATGTTTGTTTTCCCATGCATTCATAAGTTTAGTTACAATGTGTTTTCCTCTCAATTAATATTTTTCCTTTTTCCAATAAATTTTGCAATTAAATTATTTTAGATATATGAATAATATTTATCTATATTTGAAAATTCATGGTAATCACATAGTTCTAATGACAAATTTAAAGTTGAAACACTAACTATTCAATTTATTATTTTCTTCCAATTTTCAATAATCAAAATTTTCATTATATTAGAATGGGGTTTATAAGAATATAGTCACAGTAATTTTCTACAATTTTTCTATAATTTTCCTCAGTCAAGTTTTCTTAATTAATAAGTTTTCCATTTAAAAATCAACAACATAATTCTTTATTCAACAATCAATACAATAAATTAATAAACAATATGCAAACACTTAGGAAGATACAAAGTGGGCAAATCTTTCAATAAAATTCTATAATGGGTTTTCAAATGCTACATCAAAACCACAGCTAAAATCCGAGACAATCTGTGAATTCATGCAAATCCAAACTCTCTGAAACTTACAACAATTCTTTTGATCCAATTCTAACTTTTTCTTCCCAAACCTATGTATCTAGAAATGAGCTCTAATTTCTTTAAAAAAAAGTTTTTCCGCCCAAATTAAAGCTTTGATCATGCAATGATGCAAAAATCCTTTGTCTTTGATTACTATATTTTAATTTTCAAGCACACTTTGAGCAATTTAATTAAAATAATATTTATTAAATTAAAGCATTCTCTCCCTTATTAAATCATGTGGCATTTTTAATATAATATTTATTAATTTAACTAATAATATTATTCAGAATTCATTAAAAAAACTCTTAAATAAATTATTATTAAATTAAATAAATATAAATACACCTAAATAATAACTTTAATCAAAATTTTTAAATTTAATTCTTAAAATATTCTTTTATATTTTCTTTTCCTCCACTTATTAATCAGTGTAAGCACTAATTAAAGCATAGTTTATTATTTAAATTAATAATAATTAAAGCTCGTAGTTGAAATGACACTCTAATTTAATTATTATTAAATAAATAATTATAATAAAGAAATATTAAATCTTTAATAATTTAATATTTTAACTATCTCTTTTTATCCAACTTCTTAAATTAAAATTTTAAATTAAATCTTTTAAATTGAAGTACATGTTTAATTAATTGATAATTAGTTAAATATCATCATATTCTAATTTCTCTTTAACCAATTTTATGAATTTAGACTTTTAAATTAAAGCACAAATATAATTCTTTTTTTTAATTAATTAAATATTCTCATGCTTTAATATTTTCTTTTTAACCAAATAATATTTAATAATTCTCAATATTATATGATTAATAAAAATATTATAATGAAATTATTTACCAAATAAATTACATAGCGAAATCCACATAAAAAAAACATCACCAAAATAGATCGAAATTCATAATTAAACAACACTGACAAAGATAAACTCATGGGTTTTAAAAAGGGTGGAAGGTGGATTTAGTCAGTTACGAGTCTTCCTTGCAAGACAAGTATTTAGGCTATGGTTGTGATTGGACCTAAACATTATTTTCCCATTCTTACCATTGAGTTATTGTGATAGGGAATACTCATCCTAACAGTTGAGGGAAGTTGATGCCCAGTACGTACATTCTGCATAAAAGATGAGCATGTACATCTATATAAATATATTTAAACTAAACAAGCAATGACAAGCAGTGGCGTGTAGATCCTGACTAGCAAGTGACTACGACTCTCTCTCTTAACCACATCAAACATGACAAACATAAAGATAAAATAAATACACACACCATACACATGCAAGTATGGCGTAAGTACCATAATAATTTATAAGTCAAACATCAAATGCTCCTATAAAATAATGCATCATTACGAATACAAAGTAATCATCATTAAAGCATCATCTGACATTGCTATGAAAGAAATCACATTTATTAGCTACAAATTATTAAAGCTTCATTAATGCACTAGTAACCGTAACCATTAAACAACACATGAAAAATAGTCAACTAAGTAATCATCATTGATATATCTCTAGT
This sequence comes from Cupressus sempervirens, assembly GCA_028749045.1. Taxonomy (NCBI): domain Eukaryota; kingdom Viridiplantae; phylum Streptophyta; class Pinopsida; order Cupressales; family Cupressaceae; genus Cupressus; species Cupressus sempervirens. The sequence continues at coordinate 44,077,472 of CM053786.1, forward strand.
CCAAGTTATGAAATAATATCCTTGAAACTGACACATCCATGAAATAGGCATATAAGCGTTTGGTAAATATAATTGAAAAGAAAACTATAGGTGGGCACTACATCCACCACCCCTAGAATTAGGCTTACTCTTGGAAGCCTACTGCAATGACTAGGGTAACTAAAAGTCAAAGAGTGCTATCCACCATGTCAAACAAAAGGATCATTTAAGAAACTAATACCAAAAAGGTTAACTACGTGTACACTTTCAATCACTTAGAGCAATATGATTCTAGTTTAATAATAAATCAAAAAAAATATTGATCCAACATTCATCTTTTTAACAAATACTAAAATAGATCCCCTAAAACACTCCAAACAAAAGATCAACATCTCTAGTTTTGTCAGAAAAACATAAAATTTGTAATGCATAAATATAAATCAAAAGGAAAGAACATAAATATTATGAGTTTCCAAGTTTCATATTCAAAAGTCTTACTACTACTATTTATTTTTTGTTCAAACTATTTAGGTTCAAGTTTTAAATAAATACATATAACAATTCGAGTTTGGTTTTAGTTCAACTAGTTAACAACTAGTGGCATTCGAATATACCCAGAGATCCCAATGTAGAAACTCGGGCTCTGATACCAGATGTAACACCCCACTCAAGAACCCAAAAGAAATAAGTTTAATATGTTACAAAGTTTACTGAACTATTTTTTTTAAAACTCTAAGCAACATCAAAGTAATAATAATGCAGAAGCAATATTTACATACGCATTAAGAACATGTAATCAATTACAAATGCAATTTCAATTCGTCATAAAATAATCTCATACATAATCATATAAGAAAAGTCATAAGTACAACTAACAATATGAAAGCACATCTAATGAATAACATCCACTGCACATGTCACAAGGTATATGAAAAATACAATAAGTACATCAACAATACAATATCCCACACGATCTCAAAACACATGATACATAGATACATCAAATGAATAGAAGTCTTAAAGATAAGAGAAAGAATGATAATGTTACCACTATATCAAGGGGCATCCAACATCTGTCAATCTAAGGGGGACCCAAATGGTAAGAATACACTACCTTCCGACCGCATGGTCACCTAATTAGGCTCCCACTCCCACAGTATAGGAGAGATAATGTACGATCCACACATAGATAATAAAATCATGAAATAATCCTAAGTAAGAAATCTTGATAGCCAAAACTACCTCAAGGGTAACACAAACTACTCAAGAAGAAAATATAATCAAAATTGAAATGACACTCATCCAATACCAACACCACATACCAAGTCAATATACAAATACCAAGACCAAAAATATAAAACCACCTCAAAATCAATGTCAAGTGTCACAAGCACAATGACCAATAGATAACAACTGTTGTCAATAAAATTAAACTACCAATCACTAACTCCAACAATAAAAACATCACCAATAATAACTAAGCATTCATTAATAAAAGTCAATTGTCAACAATAAATAACATTCAATGAATGATTAACAACTCACAATAAATGCACCATCAAAAGTAATATCCACAAGAACACCACTAGAGGCAAATATAAAAAAATCATAAAGGAAACTTAGACTACATACTATGGAGTGTCATCACATGAGCCAACTCTAGAGTGACCTTGGCAATCTCTCAAGATCCCGGCCCCTTAGTGATTCTATGTAGAACTAGAATAACCTCTCATGATGATGAGGAAACTAGTCATACCTCTCAAGGTATCATCTCCCTTTCATCCTTAGTCTATACAAGCACTCAAGGCATGGATGAGGAAAAATCTCTAACTTATTTTTTTAATGTATCTCAAGGAATAGGTCTAAGCAAGATATCACTTGTTACACAACTTACAATGAGTTGCCCTAGTAGCCACTTTGGACCTCGGCCCCGATTGCAAGCCACTCCCATAGACATGCACTTAGACTACCTTCTCAAAAATCACAAACCACAATAGTGTCCCATACCACAAATAGTAATATTGATTCAATGTGGTTCCTTAATAGACAATCCAAAAAATAATATTGGTTCCCAAAACCTAAGTTCTCATAAATGTTCTATAGCATAAAGCTCATAAAACATAAATCTCAGTTCAAGTAACAAAGTTTATCATGACATCCAGTCAAATAATCATAAAAGAAATCTCAAAACTGCCTCTAATTCACATCCTAACTTGGCCAACTAAACAATCCACAAAGAAAAAAAATCATAAAAATAAACATCACAAGACTATAAATAGAATATTAGAAAACACACAATTTTCAGCTACATGATTTAAATCCACCAATTTCTCTTGTTTACTTTGGGTTATAAGGATGTGTTTAGAAATAAAGTAAGAATATATATGTTAATATAAATTTTTATGCTAATATACTTATTTAAAACAATATATATTTAAATACCCAATCTTTTTGTACATATAAAATATCATACAATATTATCATTTTATTAATTTAAATTATGTTAAATCATAAATGATTTAATTAATAACATAAATGTATATTATTCGTATTTAAATATTGATATTAATTTCAATTTCTAAAATATTAATGACATTATTTAAGTCTAATGTTAATATTTACTTTTCCTTTTATTCCTAATGCGACTAGAGATAAAATTATAAATTTAATTTAACTATGTACAATTTCTCTGATAAAGTCAAATATTTATTAACCATATGATTACAAAGTGAACTATACCACAACTTCTCTTAAAATATAATAAAATTATTACACCGAGAGGCATAACCTACAGTGGCAGAATGGAGGGAATTGAAGTGTTGTGACTGTGTTAATGTTAACTTTTTAATATTAAAAATTTAAAGCCGACTACATGTGAATTATTTTTAATGAATCATTGCATTCCATAAAAGTAATGATATAAATATAGCTTCCATACTCATGCTGAAAATCAAACCTCGATTGAACTATTTCAATGCCAAAAGAGTGAAAGTTCACACCTGAAATAGAGAAGGGCTTTGGTAAAGAGTAATAATTCATTTATTTTCTTGGGGTTCCTTCTGATTGGTAATCAAAAGTAAAATTTAAACAATAAAAGTATATTGCTACATCTTTAGCTCTTAGTGAGCTTATTCAATATGTATCAGGTTTTTCTTTTGATTTTGTGGAAAGGCGAAATCAATTTACTAATTAAGATAAAGTAGCAAAGAATTGTTCATAGATTCTGTAATTCCTCTCTTTAGTCCTTTCTAATAGATTTTAAAGTGCACATGTGAAAAACCAACTATGATATTCAATAAAAAAAAATCACTTCACAAGCACACCAATGTCATCGATTCTGGAAAATATTTCCCAATGGATACTGATTCTTACGATTGAAAGTCATAGTTCATTCTTGAATCTCATGTAGAGGCATAACAAACTTTTTCCATTTATAGTTATGCAATGAAATCTAAATGGTTTTCTATGAATGTAGTATAGTTTCAAAATTTAAATTAGGTCAAAACATGATGTATTCTATCTAGTTTCTTAGTATATCATTTTTATCCATACTTATTAAAAATCATAGACATCTGATAATTTATGTAGATTGTCAAATTTTGATGTCTTCATAATTCTTATTGTTTTTGTTCTACCCATATTGTATGATTTGAAGTGATTTGGTTTTGTATTATCTATTTAAGGTTTTGACAAGGAAGTTTGTAAGGCAATGTGATGCTTAACAAAGAATTATGCTCTTAAGAATTCATAAACATTGTTTAACCATTTCACTTGATTGTATTATCTTTTCCAAATGAAATATTTGTTTTCAAGTTGTGTGAGTAGTATGTAACCAAACTGTTAATAAACATATATTATGACTTGATAGAAAGATTGGGGAAAAAATATCTAACCGATATGAAGTGACACCCCTTTTTTGGCCAGCAAATTCGTGTATGTGGGGGACATTTGTTAGAGGTTTAGAAATCAGAAATCAATAGTGGTATTTTTGCTGCTTGGAATCTGTTCCATCCTTTGTCCCTTCCTTTGGCCCAATGCATGAAGAGATCTAATAGATTTTTAATTTAGATATCATCATGACAGAAAAAACTATAGTTTCACAATCTACTACATATCTTTTTTTGGATAATGGAGGCATGCTCAGTAATCTTTATTCTATAGCACATGTAAGATGTCAATTCAAATTATGTGATATTTCTCAAACATATTGGCTTCAGATTAAATTTACCTATTCTGGCAAGGAATTCCCTCTTGGATTAATTTTCCATTGAATCCAGACTCACCAATCATACTTTCGTAAATATGGAATATCTTCACAAATTGGCTAAAAAAAATTTAAAACTCGATAAAGCTATAATTCTATGATTTATAATCTTGACAGGCTCAATTGTTCTGATTTTTAAACTATTTGTATTATAATTTAAAAAAATAATAAGAGTATATTGTTGAATGTTGAATTGTTTATTCTAAATTTTTGAGTTTGAAAGGCTAAAGTTCTTCAATATCCTCCCTATCACTTTCTCGGTTGGCAATACGATGTTATACAAGTCATATTAAAGTTTAAATATTTGTAGCCATCTCTCTCAATTATTTTTTTCAGTGAAGATTTTTTCTCCCCTAATGTAGTCCATCTCGATATTAACATTTGTCCAAAAAAAACCTAGAAAATTGAAATGGATGATTAAACCAAGGGATAGCATATGTAAATTATTTTTAAGGAATCTATTATATATAGTTAGACATATTTTTCAAGTAGATTTGTGGTAGAAATATATTAAATTTTTAAATAGTGAGAATATATCAAGTTTATTTTTTAAAATATTTTCAAATTTTGACATATTTTATCTATTATAAATTTTAATTTTGAAAATGATGATTTCAAAATTATTGTTATAATAATGTCAAACTTTGCAAGTTTGATATTATTAATTACTAAGATTGACAAGTTCAGATTGATAATGTATATTCACTAGAAAATATGTTGAATATGCTATTAGCTTTTTAAGGTTATGGTTTTCCTTTTGTATTAAATATTTAAAATAATAGATAGTTCAATATATTTTATGTTTTATTTGTTTGTGAAAGATTACTAATTTAAATCCTATTACTTTTAATGTTATCACATTCACATTTTTTAGAATGCCTTGTCCAAGACAAAATTTTGAGAATGAAGAACAGTGAAGATAGTATCGAAGAGAATATTCTCAAAATTATATGAGACAATGACATGAACAAAGAAATAATTCTCAAAGAGAGGAAGCTACAAGTCCTACAAATGAAGAGCAACAAATACAACACCGAGAATATGTACGAAATTATATGAGACAACGACATGAACAAATGACTAATGTAGAAAGAGAAGAAGAAAGAAATCATCGAAACCAACTTGATAGAGAAAGACATGTCAAGCATAGGGAAACCATGAAAATGGAAGAGATTGTAGACAAAATGAGACAACATGCAGATAAGATGACAACACATCATACAAAAACATCTCAGGATAATCAAAATATAGTGAGAAGACAAACAAAAAGAGCTATGAGCCTAGATGAGTTGAATGAAAGAGAAATACAACAAATACAACTATGTAAATGTGACTCAAATCAAGGACAAGCTCAATCTCATGAAAATGGCAAGTTTAGTTCTAATGGGATAAATTCTATGACAATAGATCATGTTCTACAAACACCAATTGATCAAGTAGAGGATCTTATGAATGTTGATTCAAGCAATTATAATTTACAATAGGAGTTCACATCACAAATAAGAAGACAAAGACAATTGAAAAGAACACAAAATACAATGGATAGGGGGACAATCAATACTATTCAAAATAATGGGATTGACTTGAGGACATTACAAATAATTTTTTAAAATGGACTAGATAAACTTGCTATGCCGAGTATGTGCTACATTTATCAAGAAAGTTATCTTTCAATGAAGGTTGCACGGGTCCCTGAAGGCCCTATTCATCATCGATGTCAACAAGAAAAGAATGAACATCAATTTTTTGCATCAAATAACATGGATCCCGGTCCACAACCATTAAAATTTTCTAATCTAACACAAATAAAAGAAATGTTGATAGCACGTATCAACCCCATTATTCAAGTTACACACGCAATTGGAGGTCAATTTAAATATAAAGGCCATATCATAAGTTTTTCACAAGAAGAAAGAGAAATAGCCAAAATCTTACCACATCACATAAAATATTTACCTATTATCATTTTTTGTAAGAAGGATCAACATGGAAAAAGTTATAATTTTACAGTCAATAAAGAGAGGGTTTACAAAGCACTTCAATTTAAAATAAATCATGATAAGTTCTATATAAATGTTCGAATGGATGAAAATCCACTTAGTGAGCTCACATCCAATTCAGATGATAACATCTTTGATTAGCTAAACTTAGTTCATATGGAATTTGATTCGGATGCAAATGAATATGTATTTGTGAGTCCAATAATGGAAATGGATCAAGGAAATATTATCAATCATACTACATCAATGGCCTCTAAACCACCAAATGCATGAAGAGAGATGGAACTAATTCATGCATGGATAAATAATCAAAATGTAGATCCTGGATCACTAATTAATTGACCAGGAATTGGAACATCTCTAGTGAATGAGTATGTCACAAAATGATTACTTGATATGGCTTTTCCACCACTACTTTCGGATGGACGATGCGATTAGATCAAACCAAGATTGAGAAGAGTCTATCTTCGTGAATTTGCTAAGAATTTACTTTGATATAGAGATCATCGCTTTGGACAACACCCATGATTTAGGTATTATATGATGAATATGATCATGCAACATTATCCACAAAATTCATCAGTAGTATTTTCCAAAAAGAGCTTGCAAGATATGCCAATCACAATCAATGAGTTACGAGAACACATACAAAATGTCCCTCACTCGCATCTAGCAGATCGCTTGATGCATTTTGGTACAAATCTAAGGGGTAAAAGGCCTTATTGGGAAAAATGTCAAGCTGAATTAAGTGATCTCTTGCATCAAATTGGAACACTCACAATTTTCTTTATTTTGAGTGCAACAGATATGTATTGGCCCAACTTACATGCAATAATGCCAGGAATAGAACAATTTAATCCACAAGAAGCACAAAAATGGTGAAAACAAAATATTATTAACTACCCACATATTGTTTCATATTATATGCATCTAAAATATATAATGTTCCGAAAGGAAGTAGTACTAAAGGGAATGAAAGTAAAAAAAATTTGGTCAAGATATGAATGGCAACACAAAGAATCACTACATGTGCATGGATTCATATGGTTAGAGGGAGCACCTAACATAAATAGCCTTAATTGGAGAAATCATGATGAAATCAAGATAGTTCAAAAATATTTTGATTCTATTATACATGCATGGAATCCAAAGGGAGATCTACATCAACAAAACATATAGGTATGATACCAATTCTTCTATAGGTATTCAACATATATTATGCTTTTATATGAACCAACAAGAAATGATGATCAAGTAAACACACATAATCATACCATACTTTAGTTATGGAGAGAAAATGTAGATTGGCAACCTGTTCTTTCAAGACATGTTGTAATGAATTATATTGTGAAGTATGCAACAAAAGCAAAAAAAGAGTTCTAAGACATATCATCAAATGTTGGTAAGACTTGCAAATATTGAAAATCTAGATGAAGTAGCATCAAAGGCATATAAGCTACTACTAATTGAAACCCTGATTGAAAGATACATTGGTGCACAAGAAACATGTCATATGTTATTAGAGTTTTCATTAGTAGAAAGTAGCAGAGTATTTGTTATATTAAATGTTTCAAGAGAGGTGTTCAAGCTAGTGATAAAGAATGAAGAAAATGATGATGAAGCTCACCTAAAACTTTTCATTGAAGGATATATGGATAGACCATATGAAATGGAAGGTGTCACACTAATAGATACAGCTAGATCTTGGACTTATGACTCTAGAAGAAAATGAGATAATAAATGGCAACCAAGGAAAATGGCAGCTATTGTGAGAGCATTTCCAAGATTTACAAATATTCCTTCACAAAACTCACAAAAATGGGTTGATTTTTGTTGGTTTGAGTTATTACTATACAAACCATTTCATAATATACAAAGAAATATTGGAATAGATGATACTACAATTGTATCCAATTGTGAGTCCCTTAATTATAATCCATGGCATGTGGATAGGCAGACTATTGAAAATGAATATGAAAATAATGTTGAAACTCATGATGATTCTAAAGATGAAAATGAATCACCAAATAATCAAAATATAATTGAACATGAGTGGGAAATAATATCAATACTACATCATGGACAAATGATGGATCTAACTAAAATAGATATGTTGGGAAGAAGAGATATTGATAGACAAAGTCCATGGAGTATAAAATATCGAGGAGAAGAATACACAAATAATGCAATACATTTTATCAATGCTATGCAACAAAATGATTTACTTATACCTGAAGATATGATGATTAGTATATCATATGAAGCTTTAGGTGCTAAGAAAAAGAAAGCACTTGATATTATTATGACACATTATAATCAAGGTGAACGTGTCATGCCATTATGTATGATAATTCAAGGAACAACTGGAACAAGGAAATGATATCTAATTCAAGCCATTCATCAAGATCTTTATGATGCATCAACACCACAATGTTCTCCCCTATTATTGTTAGATCCAACTGGAATTGCAGCTTTTAACATTGGTGCATCAACAATTCATTCAACTCTAAGAATTCCTCTTACACATTTTTTTGACTTACAAGGCACAAGGCTCACAACATTACAAGTTGAAATTTAGCATATTGGGTACATATTAATTGATGAAATGAGTTTTTTGGTCAAAATTTGTTACAAAACATAGATTTAAGATTGCGTCAAGCTTTTCCAAAAAATTCAAACACGAATTTTGGAGGAAGATCAATTATTTTAGCAGGAGATTTGAGACAACTACCTCCTATTAGTGACAAACCACCTTATGATAGTAATGTTCATGCAAAGTTATTATGGGAAGAGTTCAAGACTATTGTTACTTTGTATAAGGTGTTTAGGCAAGAAGGTGAAAGTGAAGACCAACAAAATTTTCCCCAATTACTAACTAATATACGAGATGCAACTCCAACTATAGGTGATTGGAAATTATTAATGACAATGATAGATGTTTCATTTCCCCAAAATGTTAAAGAGGAATTTGATGATAATATTCATCTATTTGCAACAAATGATAATATTCATAACCATAATAAAAATAAATTATATTCACTAAAAAAACTAGTTGCCTACAACATTGCATCAAAAGAAGGAAGTACTAATCTAGGGGGGAGATCAAAATGATGAACTAGATATGGATTGATGCAGGACTTGTCAATGGAGCTCTGGGATACATTCCAAATATCATATACAAACCTTGAAATTCCCCACCAAATCCACCAATGTATGTTATGGTTGAATTTGAAAATTACTCTGGAATGCCATTTGAAGATGGAGCTCCAAAATTAATTTCCATTTCTCCAATACAAAGAGGTCGCACACATCAATTGCCCTTATATTTGGCTTGGGCATTAACTATCCATAAATCATAGGGATTAACACTTTCCAAGGCAATAGTTGACATTGGACCAAGAGAAAAAATATGACTAACATTTGTTGCTATATCACTAGTTATGTCTTTGGATGGACATTGAATTTCACCACCATTTTCAATGTCTTATAGATATTGAAATATAGTGGTGAAATTAATTGTATTAATTGTATATACTATATTTCAATATCTATAAGACATAATGGATATGATAAGCGTAATGCTTTAAAAAGAATATTTCAGATTAAAAATTAAATAGATTTCAATTTTACATATTGTGTTGCGGATGCTACTAGCTTAGATATCTCTATACATCTATCTAAAACACGTTGAGAGATATCAATCTCGAGGTGCCTATCTATTCTCAATAACTCTTTATTGAAATAGGTGCCTCGAGATTGATACCTCTCAACGTGTTTTAGATAGATGTATAAAGATACTAAATATTTAGTTATTAACTTATCTCTTGCATTAATAAATATTAAATTATTTAAATGCAACTAAGAGTTTAATTAGACTTAAACAATCACTAATATTACTAACATTCACTTTAACTAAATGAATAATATTTATTTAAATTTTAGAAATTAATAAATAGTTTTTAAAATTTTATTTTTAACTAACTAATTAATTTTTAGTGTTTCTGCATGTCTCTGATCTCTCAAATCATGCAACCATACTATACTTATTTTTTCTATTTTTAACATATTTATTTTCACATGCAACCCTACTACACTTAGCTTTCTATTTTAGCATATTTATTTTCACGTGGATGTAACATACTATACTTAGCTTTCTATTTTTAGCATATTTATTTTCACATGCATGTAACCATACTATACTTACATGCATGTAACCATATTATAATTAGCTTTCTATTTTTAGCATATTTCTTTTCACATGCATGTAACCTTACTATACTTAGTTTCTATTTTTAGCATGTTTGTTTTTTCTTGCATACATAAGTTTAGTTACAACATGTTTTCCTCTCAGTTAATCTTTTTTCTTTTTCCAATAAATTTTGCAATTAAATTATTTGAGATATAAGAATAATATTTATCTATATTTAGAAAATTCATGATAGTCACATAGTTCTAATGAAAAATTTAAAGTTGAAATGCTAACTTTTCAATTTATTATTTTCTTCCAATTACCAATAATCAAAATTTTCATTATATTAGAAAGGGGTTTATAAGAATACAGTCACAATGATTTTCTACAATTTTTCTATAATTTTTCTCAGTCAAGTTTTCTTGACTAATAAATTTTTGATTTCAAAATCTACAATATAATTCTTTATTCAACAATCAATACAATAAATTAATAAGCAATTTGCAAACACCTAGGAAGACACAAAGTAGACAAATCTTTCAATAAAATTCTACTATGGGTTTTCAAACCCTACCTCAAAGCCACAGCTAAAATTTGAGACAATCTATGAATGCATGCAAATCAAAACCGTCTGAAACTTTGAATAGTTCTTTTGATCCAATTCTAAATTTTGCTTCCCAAAACCTGTGTATCTAGAAATGAACTCTAATTTTTTTTTAAATGACTTTTCCTCCCAAATCAAGGCTTTCATCATCCAATCGTGTAAAAACCCTTTAGCTTTAATTACTATATTTTAATTTTCTTACACACTTTATGCAATTTCATTAAAATAATATTTATTAAATTAAATCTTTCTCTCCCTTATTAAATCATGTGATGTTTTTAATATAATATTTTTAAAATTAACTAATAATATTATTTAGATTTTATTAAAAATAAAACTCTTGAATAAATTATTATTAAATTAAATAAATATAAATATGCCTAAATTATAATTTTAATCAAATCTTTTAAATTTAATTCTTTCATGCACATTTAAGGAACTTTTTAATTAAAATATTCTTTTATATTTTCTTTTCCTCCACTTATTAATGAGTGCAAGCACTAACTAAAGCATAGTTTATTATTTAAATTATTAATAATAATCAAAGCTCATTGTTTAAATGCAACTATAATTTAACTATTATTAAATAAATAATTATAATAAAGCAATATTAAATCTTTAATAGTTTAGTATTTTAATTATCTCTTTTTGTCCAACTTCTTAAATTAAATCTTTTAAACTAAAATACATATTTAATTAATTAATAATTAATTAAATATCATCATATCCTAATTTCTCTTTAACCAATTTTATAAATTTAGACTTTTAAATTAAAGCACCTATTTAATTAGCTTTTTCTAATTAATTAATTGTTCTTACGCTTTAATATTTTCTTTTTAATCAAATAATATTTAATAATTCTCAATATTATATGATTAACCAAAATATTATAATTAAATCATTAAGCAAATAAATAACAATGAAATCCACATAAAAGCAACATTACCAAAACAGACCGAAACTCAAAATCAAACAACACACACAAAGATAAACTCATGAGTTTTAAAAATGGTAGAAAGTCAGTTATGAGCCCTCCTTCCAAGACAAGTATTTAGACTATGGTTGGGATTGGACCTTAACATTATCTCCTCATTCTTACCATTGAGTTATTGTGATAGGACACACTCATCCTAGCAATTCAGAGAAGTTGATGCCCAATACCTACATCTTGCATAAAATACAAGCATGTAAATGTATATAAATACATCTAAACTAAACAAGAAATGGCAGAGAGTGGTACATTGTGTAGATCCTAACTAGTAGGTGACTACAACTCCCTCCCTTAACCACATCAAACATGACAAATAGAAAGATAAAATAAATAGATGCATCATACACATGCAAGTATGGGGTAAGTACCATAATAATTATAAGTTAGACATCAAATTCTTATATAAAATAATGCATCATTACGAATATGAAGTAATCATCATTAAAGCATCATCTAACATTGCTTTGAAAGAAATCACATTTATAAACTATGAATTATTAAAACATCATTAATGCACTAGTAACCATAATCATTAAACAACACATGAAAAATAGTCAACTAAGTAATCATCATTGATATATCCCTAGTTCAAGTTATGAAATAATATCCTTCTAACTAACACATCCATGAAATAGGCATAAAAGAGTTTGGCAAATATAATTGAAAAGCAAACCATAAGTGGGCACTACAATCCTTACTGCTTCCATTCTATGTATAGGTGCATATGTCTCCTCATATCATATGCCTTCTTGCTGTAAGTATCTCTTATATATACAAGTCTAGCCTTGTTTCTCACAACTTTTCTTTGCTTATTCATCTTATTTCTAAATACCCATTTGGTTCCTCACATTCTTGTGTTTATGTCTAGCAACTAACTTCTAAGTATCATTTTTCACAATCTAATCTAATTCTTCCTTCATCGCTTGAATCCAATGATCATCTTTGCATGCTTCATCTACGCTCTTAGGCCCAACTCGAGAAAACAAACATATCTCTTTATTAACTCTATTTCTTGTCATCACTCCTTTGTGTTTTCTTCCAATTATCTTCTCTAGAGGGTGATTCTTTGATATACTATTTCTAGGTGTTGTCAACTAAACTCTCTCTTCTTCTCCAAGCTTAGATCTATAATATTTAGTCTGATTCTCATTCTACAAATCATTTTTAGTCTTAATGATAACTTGCACATTTTCATGGTTAGCCTTTGGATAAAAAATACTTACCAAAGCTATCTCTTCTGTTACTTCCTCTTTCTTAACCAATTCAGGATCATTATCTTTATCATCACATTCATTCAAGAATCTATTCATAATTTCTTTAAATTCTTCATAATCATTAGAAAAAGAATTCTTTCTAGATTTTCTTACTCTAGTAGGACATCTAGACAAAAAAAGACCAAACTCTTTACATGTACAACAAATGAAAATTTTCCTACCTTCTAGCTCTCTTTTCATAACTAGATCAATACCTTCTTTGATCTTTATGTCTTCTTCAAATCTAGATCTATCTTTACTTGTGCCTCTATTATTTTGTATGTTAATAAAGGATTCTGGATCAGGAAACTCAATGCTCAATTCTTTACATATTTCTATTGTCTCACCAAGAAGATCCATCTTCCAAAAATTCCTCCATTAGACTTAGGGCTATCCTTTATAAAATGATTCACCAATGATCTCCCAAAGATTTTAAGCTTTCTCTTTAAGGACTTAATGCTCTAATACCAATTGTTAGAATATATAGTCTAGTGATATAACTAAGAGGGTGGGGGGTGAATCAATTATCCAACTATTATCACAATTATCAACTTAAAAAAAACTTAACCATATGAGCAATATAAACTAAAACCATAATAAGATACTCATACACAATAACACCAGATATGTTAACTCAGGAAACCCTTGATCAGAGGGAAAACCCCGATGGGGATGGTACCCACAAGATGATCTACTAATAATATAAATGTTTCTTGTTAGACGAAGGACCCTATTAGGAGTCTATGAATACATTTGGTACATATGAGTCACTATTAGGAAACTTTGAATCCCTCTTAGGAGAATCCAACCCTATTAGGAGTTGTGCCAACCTTTTTAGGAGTTGTGGGAGATAGCTAGACTCATTATCCAAATAGCTTCAAGGGAAAGACCAACGAATCCACTATCTAAATGATTTACATATTATTCCTTGTAGAATAATAGAATTCTACTATACTATTCCTTCTCTTTGTCTTGTCAGCTAGACCTCTAATACTTCTAATCTTATAGCTAGATCAGAAATCATGCATCTAATAATCCCTTGGATCGCTTAGATGCAGTCAATAAACACTCTGCTTCTTTTTGCACTTCACACTTCATAAAATGATTATAACACATACACATCAAGTATCAAACAAGGGAAACATCTTTCCTTTATAACATATCTTCAAAATAATTCCTTCAGTTAGCCTTGAGGGTTTTCAAATTAATTATAATAAGATAATTAATTAATTACAATTACAATAGCATTGTCAGCTCATAGTCTATACAACACTTCACACATGCATTACAAGGGCTCACACACTTGATGACATCACTACCTCACTATCCTCTATCATTACCTGATTATGCATCTTCTTACTACATCTCAGATGTAATCTAGAAAAAAAACATTAAGAACTTCTTTCCTAATACTCTATCTTTCAACTAATCTCTGTAAATCAAGTGTAACTTTCATACGTCTTTGACTCGCTATGTGCACTTAACCACGTCATCAGAACATTGTATCAAACATGTCTGCAATTGTGTGTTACTAGACAATCAATCCATTTCTAGTACTATTATGATCTTTTTCTACTAGTCAACCAATCTTTACAAAAATTGTGCTATGTTGACATCAATGACCAACACAGTCATGAATGCAATATGTCAATACTCTACAATGCTTAGGATACTCCCCTAATGAAGTATCATCAACATTCATGCTAACATTTCTCTCCTTCATCCAATTTTTGATCCATACTATCATGTTTCCATTTGATTTTTTCCAACCATATGTCGAATTGCTCTTCTTCTTCGCTTGTGATCAATTTCAAAGATTTGACTACATCATTATCCATTCCTTTAATCTCCATCAAATTACAATTAATTTCTCTCTAGAATGATTTTTTTCCCTTAAGAGTGGGCAACTCTTTATGAATGCTTTTATATATGTGATTTTCCTTAGCATATGTGACCTTTACCTCATGAAATAGGTTTGGGAATTATTCTTTCATGTGTTTTACCCACACTTTTACCATATTACCATATGCCTAACACTCTCCTATGTTTCAAATGACATCTCCAGCAAACATCTTTTTGGGGATCTTCCATTATTTTCATAGAAGCACTAGGATTTGGTGGTGAATCACCTATGATTTATTGAATGCATTAAGAAAGGTCTTGAACTTGGTGCTTGAGCTTATTTTTAACCTACTTGTATCTTTGTGACTATTCAATTAGGACAATGGCTAACACCTAGAAGTGGTGCTCTCTACCCTAACAAGTAGTTCAACCCAAATCCACTCGAGTTATGTTAAAATTATTTTCATCAACTTCATCTTCCTTGTCTATGTTCTTCTCTATGACTGGTTGCACAATCTCAACAAATTAGTTTCTTGAGGTAGGATTCACTACCAATCTAGGGAGTCTATTCTAGCTTTCATTACTTTTGTAACTTTATACACTAAATCAGCCACAACATCTAGGTTTGGTGCTTATAAATGTATCACTCTTTTCTTCTCTCTAAAATTTGTTGTAACCAAGATGCTGAAATAGTGGTAGATGAATCAATCACTGAAGGGACCTATAGGTCTATGAGAAATTTTGATTATTTGTATTCTCTGCTACTGGAACCTCTTCAGTCCCTTCCACACTTTTAGAAGATGAAGAGTGTGTAGGAGATGCTATGAATTGAATAGACTCATCTACGAATGATGATTGTAAATCGTTCATCTTGGAGGTGTTGTGGTGTCCACAACACACACCCCATTCCTCAATAGGAATGGGGACCCCCTACCTTTGCGACTCCTAGACTCAATTCAAGAGTCGAGAGAAAAAATTTGATTATAGTTAGAGTGTTAAAATTAGAATTTTTTTTAAAAAATGATTATAATTGAAATTACCATGCGCGCTCAGGCTAGATACGCATTGCACATTGGCACCCATGCCAAGGTGTGTGATGCAGGAGCATCCAGAGGTATAAGGGCAATCCTGTGTCACCAAAAAATGTACTTAGACTTAGTTTCTGTTTTATGTCTTTACATTTTTGGATACCCATTTGGCTCAAATAAAGGTTCCAACTCTCATAGTTCAACTATCAGTGCATTTGAAAATCCTAAAAAAATAGGAGCATGCAATTTGACCATCATTTTGGTGACTTGGAAGGTGCGACTTGGCCAGATGAATGTAATTGAGATTTAGAGCATTCCAGAAAAAGAATCAGGTCAAAAGGCCCCACGGTTTGAAAGTTATTGCAGTTTTTCAAGTTTTGGAGACCCCCTAAGAATGCTTCAAAGTCAGGTTTGGGGCATTAAATGACCTCAAAAAGGGTCAAAAAATGGGGGATGAGAAAAATTCCATAGGGCTATAGAGCGCTTCGAGAGCTTTCTTAAAATGTAAATGGTTCGTCAATCGGAGCTACAGTTCAAAAGTTATGCCTCCCGGAAGTTCGGCTACCGTTTCTGGATTCTTCTAGATTTGCACCGACTTCTAACGCAGCTTCTGGAACCTTCCATTTTGTTGGTGAATGCCTACTAGCACTTTCTAGAATTTACTCCTAGTCCTTAACCCTCGGGGTCTATTTAAGGAGATTTTGGCATTGTCAAAGGCAGTTCGGGGTGGAGTTTGAGAGGAGGTGCTATAAGGAGAAATATTCTCCAGATTTATGCTATTGTAAGCCCGTAGGGCATGTTTTGAAGTTTATTTTCTCTGCACTATTTGTACTAGCTTATTTTCTCAGTTAATATAATTACCCTTTTCTATTGTGTCCATTCTTTTTTTGGGTTGTGTCCCCATCAAGTGGTATCAGAGCGGGTTTTCCTGAGTGTGTAGACAGAGCACCAACTGTGAGGCAGTTTGCACTAGGACTGTGTGGTTGTGGGTTCAAGTTAGAAGATGCCTCCATGAAGAGAGCATGGCGGAAGGGCCAGAGCTATTGATCCTGAGGAGGTTAGAGCCCTCCAGAGATAGGTACAAGCATTGCAAGAGGAGCTTCGTAGAGGAGCAAATATTGCCGCAGATGACAATAGTGAGGATGACAATGAAGAGGAAGTAATGGAAGTTGACGGGGAAGTTCTGAATCCTGTAGAGGAAAGGCTTTTTAGGGCCATTACTAGGTTTGGGAAAAGACCTACAATTGAAGTGGGTATATTTTCGGAAAATTTGAAACCAGATGAGTTGATCGACTGGATCAATGAACTGGATGAATACTTTGAGTATGAGGATATAAGGGACCCAGATAGGGTTAAGTTTGCAAAGGCCAAACTAAAAGGCCATGCCAAAATCTAGTGGCAAGAGGTTCAACTGGAAAGACTTAGAAGAGGAAAGGAGAAGATCACAAGATGGGATCGCATGGTGGACAAATAGAAGAAGCAGTTCATTCCTGTGGACTACGAGCTTGATCTATTTAAGAAGATGCATGGGTTAAAGCAAGCAGGAAGATCAGTCCAAGAATATACAGAGGATTTTTACCGACTCTTGATTAGAGAGGGGCATGCAAAAGCAAATAAGGAGAAGGTTGCTCGTTATATTAGTGGGTTACGACCTAGCATCTAGGAGGAATTAAGTCTGGTAAGAATGACCAGCATTGAAGAAGCATACTAGTTTGCCCTACGAGTTGAAGAGAAGCTGAGTAAAAGGTTTGAAGGAAGACAAAGAGGGCACGGTCAAGGAGGAAGGGGAAGCAGTAGATCATTTGGAGGCCGCAATGAAACTCAAAAGAAAAATGAAGATGAGGGTACTAGCAAGAACCAGAGGAATGAGGGTTTCAACCGCTCCCGTGATCAAGACTTTGGAAATCAAAGAGGAAGAGGTAGAGGACGTGGGCAAGGAAGAGGAGGCCTCCGTGGTACCTGTTACCATTGCAATGAAGAAGTTTATCGTGCCTTTGAATGCCCTCAACGACAAGGAAGGACAGATAGGAGAACTGAGGGCCAAGCTAGGGTTGCTCATGTGGATGAGGATGCACAATCATCACATTCAGAGGATGCAGAAAGAGGAGAGGCCTTGGTAAATGAAAGAGTCCCACTAAGTGGTGAGAATGAACTAGGGCAATGGAGGAGTTTGTTTCGTACCAGATGCAAGTGTGAGGATAAATGTTGTGATGTGATCATTGATGGTGGTAGCACTGATAACTTGGTATTAGAAGATATGGTCTCTAAGCTGAAGCTCAAGAGGGAGAAACATCCCCAGCCCTATCGGATTTAAAAGATGATCATAAGGTCCTGGTAAGTGAACAATGTTTAGTAAAATTCAAAATCGGGAGTTACCATGATGAAGTTCTTTGTGATGTTATTTCGATGGATGTTTGCCATCTATTGTTGGGTAGACCATGGCAGTTTGATAGACATGCAATACATGATGGACATGCAAACACATACTCTCTGACAAAGGATGGAGTTCGCCACAAATTGAAGCCCATGAAAAAGGAAGGTGAAAAGGTATGTAGCAGTGCTAGGATTTGTCTTGTTGATGGAAGGAAGTTTTTAGATGGCATGAAACATCAGCGTATGTGCTATGCTTTGATTCCTAGGAAAGATAAATAAGGTAGTAGTGAAATACCATTTGAAGTTTCAAATTTACTAGGAGAATTTGGAGATATTATCTCTGATAATGTTCCAGATGGATTGCCACCAGTAAGGCAAATAAATTATCAAATAGATCTGCTTCCAAGAGCTAGTTTTCCTAACAAGGTTGCTCACAGGATGACTTCTACTGAAACAGAGGAGCTAAATAGACAAGTTCAGGAGCTGTTGAGGAAGGGCTTGATTTGGGAGAGCCTGAGTCCATGTGCAGTACCTGCAGTACTTGCACCAAAGAAGGATGGAGAGTGGAGGATGTGTACAGATTCTCGAGCTATAAATAGGATAACCATCAAGTATCGGTTTCCTTTACCAAGGATGGATGATCTTATGGACTGCTTGAGCGGAGCTCAGTACTTCACAAAGATAGATCTGAAGAGTGGCTATCATCAGATATGGATTCGAGAAGGAGATGAGTGGAAAACAGCCTTCAAGACCAAGGAGGGTCTTTATGAGTGGTTAGTCATGCCCTTTGGATTGACGAACGCCCCAAGCACCTTCATGCGGCTCATGAATGAGGTACTTAAGAAATTCTTGGGAAAATTTGTTATTGTCTATTTGGATGATATTTTAATTTTCAGCAAGACTTTGGAAGAACATTTACTACATATTCGTAGTGTCCTTGAAAGGCTAAGGGAAGAGAAACTGTTAATTAATCTAAAGAAGTGTGTCTTTGCAAAAAGGGAGTTAGTCTATTTGGGATTTGTTATATCACCTGAAGGTCTCAAAATGGATCCAGAGAAGGTAAAAGATATCTTGGAATGGCCTACTCCAAGGTCTGCTACTGAGGTAAGATCATTTCATGGTCTAGTTAGTTTTTACAGGAAGTTTATTAAGAATTTCAGTGGCATATGTGCACCTCTAACTGATACAATAAGAGGGGATAGAAAAGAGTTCAAATGGACTGCAGCAGCTGCGAGAAGTTTTGAATTGCTGAAGAAGAAGGTGACTGAACAGCTTGTGTTGGCACTTCCAGATTTCAGAAAAGTATTCCAGGTGGATACAGTAGCATATTTTAGTGAAAAATTGAATGATGCAAAGAAGAAGTATTCTATTTATGATCAAGAGTTCTGTGCGATAGTTCAGGCCTTAAAAAAATGGAGGCATTATTTATTGCCAAAGGAATTTGTTTTGTATACTGATTATCAGGCATTAGAGTACCTAAATAGCCAGGGTAAATTGAATCAGAGGCATATGAAGTGGGTAGAATTCTTGCAGAGTTATACATTTGTGTTGAAGCATAGAAGTGGAAAATCTAATAGGGTTGCAGATGCATTAAGTAGGAGACAGTTGTTGCTTACAACAATGAAGGTTGAAGTAGTTGGGTTTGATGAACTCAAGAATTTGTACCCCAAGGATCCTGATTTTGCTGAAGCATGGAAAGCTTGTAAAGAACCTGTGGCTATAGATAGAACCAAGTGGTTAGACTATTTGATTTAGGATGGCATGTTGTTCAAAGGTAGTCAATTGTGCATTCCAAGGAGTTCCATGAGGGAAAATTTGATTAAGGAGAAACACTATGGAGGGATGGCAGGACATTTTGGTCGGGATAAGACCATTGCCATTCTTAGAGAACATTATTTTTGGCCTCAAATTACACAGGATGTGAAGAAGTTCGTACAGAGTTGCCAGGTTTGTCAAGTTGCCAAGGGGTTTAGTCACAATACTGGCCTATATCAGCCATTGCCTGTTCCATCAAGGCCATGGGAGGACATAAGTATGGATTTTGTTCTTGGATTGCCAAGGACACAAAGGGATAATGACTCAGTATTCGTGGTGGTTGATAGGTTCTCCAAAATGGCACATTTCATTCCATGCCACAAAACTCATGATGCTATCCATATTGCAGACTTTTTTTTCAAAGAGGTGGTAAGACTACATGGTCTTCCAAGGAGTATAGTTTCTGACCGAGATACTAAATTTGTGGGGTATTTCTGGAGGACATTGTGGAAGAAGTTGAGAACAAACTTGAAATTCAGTTCCACACATCACCCACAGACTGATGGCCAAACAGAAGTGGTAAATAGAAGTCTAGGCAATTTGCTTAGATGTTTAGTTGGAGATAAGCCCAAGGGATGGGATTTGATTCTACCACAGGCAGAGTTTGCTTATAATAACTCTGTAAATAGGAGTACTAGAAAATCACCATTTCAAATTGTATATGGAAATAGTCCAAGGACTGCACCAGAATTGAGGAAGATAGAACAAGGGGAGAGAACAAGTGCTAAAGCTGAGGAATTTGCTGAACACATCAAGTGTCTGCATGAGGAGGTTCAAGCACACATTATCAAGATGAATCAAGAGTATAAAGCTAGGGCTGATGCAAGGAGAAGACATAAGGAATTCCAAGTAGGGGATCTAGTCATGGTGCACTTACGAAAAGAAAGATTTCCAGTTGGTACTTACAACAAGCTAAAAATGAAGAAATTTGGCCCCTGCAAAGTTTTGAAGAAACATAACTCAGGAAATGCATATGAGGTGGAGCTGCCGAATGGTATTCACATTTCTCCCATTTTCAACATTGCAGATTTAACAGAGTATCATGATGATGGTGCAAATGAAGAGCTGGTTTTAGAGCCATGTCCAATTTTTGCTTCTAAGAAGGAGGAGATAGAAGACATTCTAGATCATCGTGTGGGTAGGAGTACCAGAAACAGGCAGTATGAAGAGTATTTGGTCAAATGGAAAGGATGACCGATCGAAGACTCAACTTGGATTTCAGCAGCTGAGGTTTCCCATTTGGGATTTCCTCTACCATCCATAAAGTGACAGGGTCACTTTTCAATCTACCCTGGGTGTCTGATGCAGGAGCATCCAAAGGTATAAGGGCAATCCTGTGTCACCAAAAAATGTACTTATACTTAGTTTCTATTTTATGTCTTTACATTTTTGGATACCCATTTGGCTCAAATAAAGGTTCCAACTCTCATAGTTCAACTATCAATGCATTTGAAAATCTCGAAAAAATAGGAGCATGCAATTTGACCATCATTTTGGTGACCTGGAAGGTGCAACTTGGCCAGATGAATGTAATTGAGATTTAGAGCATTCCAGAAAAAGAATCAGGTCAAAAGGCCCCACGGTTTGAAAGTTATTGCAATTTTTTGGTTTTTGGAGACCTCCTAAGAATGCTTCAAAGTCAGGTTTGGGGCATTAAATGACCTCAAAAAGGGTTGAAAAATGGGGGACAAGCGAAAGTCCATAGGGCTATAGAGCACTTTGAGAGCTTTCCAAAAATGTAAACGGTTCATCAATCGGAGCTACGGTTCAAAAGTTATGCCTCCCAGAAGTTCGGCTACCGTTTCTGGATTCTTCTAGATTTGCACTAACTTCTAACGCAGCTTCTGGAACCTTCCATTTTGTCGGTGAATGCCTACTAGCACTTTCTAGAATGTACTCCTAGTCCTTAACCCTCCGGGGTCTATTTAAGGAGATTTTGGCATTGTGAAAGGCAGTTTGGGGTGGAGTTTGAGAGGAGGTGCTATGAGGAGAAATATTCTCCAGATTTATGCTATTGTAAGCCCGTAGGGCATGTTTTGAAGTTTATTTTCTCTGCACTGTTTGTACTAGCTTATTTTCTCAGTTAATATAATTCCCCTTTTCTATTGTGTCCATTCTGTTGTTGGTTTGTGTCCCCATCAGTGTGCTGCACACTTGCCCCGGTGTGGAGGGTTTATAAAAGCCCCCCTTCCTTTCATTTCCTTTCATTTCATGCCAAGGTCTTCAATTTGAGCAAGGTAAACACTGTGCACTTGTGCACTTGCGCACGATGCAAATACGCGCCTGCGTCCCCTATGTCCTCCGTGGTGCAATGCGCTCCATACCAAAATCCCCTTTCCTGTATTAGTTGTCTCCTCCACATGGTGCAACACATGCCCACACCATCTCTCAGTTGATTCTCACATGCCTCACCACTATTTTGAAGGGCCACTCGTGCGACGCTCTCCCACAAAGCCGCTACCTTCATTTATGCCATGTGCATGAAAATTGCGCACCTCCCTTCCATTTGCACCATGAGCAAGAAAATTACACACCTCCCTTCCATTTGTGTCGTGCACATGAAAATTGTGCACTTCCCATCCATGCCTCGTGGCGCCAAAACACCATGCTTACCAGGTGCCATGTGCCGTGCTCCACAAATGTGCACTGCGTCTCCACAATTGCGTGTGCACACGTCCCTCCACACATTTTTATTTATTTATTTAAATAATAATAATAATAATAATTTAAAAAATAAAAATAAAAAATAAAATAAAAAATATATATTTAAAAAATACACAAAGGGGACCTTTTTTTTTTTTTTCTATATGCTTATTTTGGTTTAGTAGTTTTTAAGTCTTATTTTTGGACTAATAAACATTTTTCTCATTATGTGTAGGTGATCAAATGGCATCCACATCTGGAGTAGCACCCAAGCCTATAGTCTTCAAGTTCCAAGGCGTACCATCCAAATCAAGATTTCATGATGATTATGCCGTGATCCGAGATACTAACCTAGGACACACTAACTTTCGAAAATTCTTGAAAACATGTAATAAACCAACCAAGAGATCAAATTTAGTTTTATCCTTGATACATTTTGGGTTGGTGAATGCAGAATCACATCCCATATCAGTGCAATCAACAAAACTAGTAATGACATTGGCGCAACATTTTGTTCCTAATGAGAGAGTGGTAAAAAGTATTACAGGAGAAGTGGTTCTTGATCTTTGACCTAACAACATTGAGAGGGTCTTCCATCTCTTGAGAGTGGATCAATTCATTAGGCTCTCCTACGAATCAGCAGATAGATGGTATAGGGAACATACGAAGCAAGTGATAGATATTATACAGTCATCTTATCTCATTGATAGACCTCCTCAAGGAAGGATAATAGGAAAAGTGGATATGACTCGGGGATATATGAAGGAAGATATTGGTTACTCCATCATCCTTTTGAGCAGAGTCATGGGTTTATCTGCAGCAGGCCACCTCAATATCTTCATGATCAACTTTATTGAGACCATCCAAACATAAAAGATACCATTGGACTGGGCCACCACACTAAGTGAAAACTTGTGTGAGCAATTGAGGATGGTGAAGGACAAGAAGAAGTTTTATATGATGTTTTACATAGTATACCTACTTGCATTAAGGGCAACATATTATCCTAGATTTTATAGAAAGGGCAACATGTAGGATCCCAATGCCTAGCCTTACATAGTTTACCATCAACTGGTGAAGAAGAAAATATCTGCTCAAAGAAAGGAATATAGAATCGTGAATGATGAGTTCATTTTTGTGATCATTCAATTCATTGAAGGAGATTATGGAAAGAGGCTATCTGATGAAGCAAAAGCACAGATAACAACTCTCAGGGCCTATTTCATTCAGTTTAAGATGTTTACATACCTGCAGGTAGGTGGTGCCACTATCAACCCCAAGAAACTCCCCAGATATTTGAGTGACAAGCTAGTGCTATTGGAGATTTCTCGACAAATTGAATCTACATATGAAAGGGTGAAGAGACAAAGAAGACCTTGTTGGACACAACCTCTCCTCATTGGACCATACTAGGTGAAATGGAAGAAAGATATTTTGACTTTCGAATGGGAAAGGGAGAATTATCCCCTTGAGGAGTACAATTCCCCTAGGATACATTTTGATAATGTCAAGAAAGTAGAAAGTATGGAATGAAAAGAGTTTCATCATGTAGATGCTGTTGAAGATCATTGGATGAATGCGACAAATGACTACGATATCTGCATACGGGATTATTGTAGGATGAATTTGTATCTGGTAGAGAAGACCCTCAATCTAAATATTCCAGAGGAAATAAGGCAAAAATATTCTAAGGAGCTATTGGACCCCTATTCAACTTAGACAAAATCGAAGAAAGACCCATTATGAATGCAGAAGTTGACAGGGAGGAGGGTGATGATATTGATCATCGAGCAAGATATGTGGTTAGAATGACAAAGGAATGGATCAAGCAGCCTTTTCCACTTGATCCCATACCTGAAATTTTAGTCTTCCATGTTCAAGCCCGCCCTAAGAAAGGTAGAGGAATGAAAGTTACAATTCCTACTTTTTATCTCCAATCTCCCATTAGGCCAGAGATAGTATACCAACTTGACCGCTCAATTGGATACTATCATCCTCTAGAGAGGACACGAAAGAATAAAAGGAAGAGGACTTCCCAGCAAAGAATTCAAGTAGAATAGGGTGAAGTGCAAGCACCTTCCCATCAAAAATGATAAGAGGTACAAGGATCTTAGGATATCAGAGCTTCTCAAGTCTAGGATAATACTCCACTACCTCCCTTTGTGCCTACCCAATCAAAAGAGGAAGAGAGTCAGAAAGTTTCTACCCCTCCAACACAAGAAGAACAAGCTTCCCCTTCTGGCTCTATAAAACAAAAGAAGATTAAGATATGAATGAAGAAAAGGCAAAGGGTGACTAAGAGAATGGTGCCTTTTCCTTCTATTCCTGAAACCATCCCAAAAGAAGAAGAAGAGGAAGAAGAGGAGACAAATGAAGAGGAAGAAGTGCCCATAAAAAGAAGAACCTAGCTAGCTAGAGCCATGGAGGAAGAAAGGAGAAGGAGTACCTCGAGCATATCACCATCCACTCAGGAAATACCCTTACAAGTCTATTCTATAAAAGATGAAGTGCAACAGTGGGTAAATGAGAAAAGTGAAGAAGGGGATGATGTATTTAAAATGTTTGATTTTGACTTCATACTTGTGGGAATGATGTTAATTTATGGCAAGATTAGGCGTACTGCTATGAGCCAATCTCAATAGGAAGGTTGGACGTAGATACCAGGAGGCACACAAGGTCTTGATCCTACTCACTCGTCTTCACCACAAGTTATGGTGGTAGATAAAGGTTCGATTACTCCTCTAGTTCCAAGATTAGAAGAACAAATTTGGAAGGAATTATCGCAAGAGGAGCAACTAGAACAAAGGGTAGTTGATGAAGTGACAAAATGAGGGGAAAATACTCAAATATTCCCAATCACCTACCCAAGACACTGAGGTGCAAGCTGTCTGATCCACTAAGACTAACCAAATAGAAGGAGAGCCCTCACAGACAGAAATAACTCCAAGGAGGAGTGATAAGGGGAAGAAAGTTGCAGAATATACTCCCTCGTCTTCAATAAGAAGACCTCTGGCTGAACACACTCTAAGGTGGCTAGAAAAGGAAGTAATAAGAAGCTCCAGACGCAGATTCCAAGCCTCAGAGGAAGACATTTATGAGATTGCAGAAATTTTGAATAAACCTGAGTCGCTGGCACATGAGGCAATACCATTGGCATTTGTTACAAGTACACAGAATAGCCTAGAGTTGTTTGGACAAGTAGTTGTTCCTCTTGGAGATTTAGATGTAGAAAGCCTTGGTCCCAAGGATTATGAATTGAAAAATGCCATATTGGGAAAACCCACATGGGATGCATCCCGATAAATGGTGACCATGGGAATTAAGGAAATCATGAATAACATGGGGGAGGATGAGATGGAAATCCAAGCACTTCGAAGGCAAGTTGAGATCCTAAAGGGATATTTGGCCAAAGTCATTGGTCCTTTGGATCCTGAGTACCCTGAGGAGACCTTGAATACTATTCTTAGAGAAGGGGGAGTAGTCCATATGGATCCATTTTTAAGAGCCTGTTAGCAATGGTGGGAGAGTTTTGAGGAAAAAGGAGTCATGATTATCATCGAAAGCCTAAAGATGCTGCATGCTACACAAGAAAATGTGAATAAAATGGTGGAAATTTTGAAGCACGACTTCAACATTATTGACGAAGTATGGGCCTAGAGCAAAGATTTATAGACTCTACAAGCCATAAAGGGACAAAGGTACCAATTTTTGTATATACAAGAGATGAATTAGATATGATTGATGATTGGATATGTAATGCCCCGCCAAGGGATTCAAAGAATTTCACTAAATTTACCAAACAATTTTTTTTTTAACATGAAAGTAAAACCATTCACAATATTTGTGGAAGCAATAGTAACATCCAACTACAAGTAAACATAACATACATAACAGTTACATTCTTTAAAGATCCCTTAATGTTGTATTACACCTAAACTAACTAACATACATAAATCCATCTAGTACAACATCCACATGAATAATAATGATAAGTCCAATGTTCATACACTACATTTTCAAATGCTCAATCATCCACTGTACATGTCATAGGGTATGAAGGCTTAAAAGAATATACATATGTGAAACAAGGTACATCATCCTATTCTAATCTATGATACATCAAAGTAGAGATAATCACATGATACATCATCATAGAAGACATATACATCTATCATAAAGATCAAACAAAATAAACTAAGTGCATGGTTCCTCCCAACCGTTAATAGCATCATTAGACCATTGTAGATCCTAGCCATCCCTCCGTGCGTAACATCCCAAAGCACCGAAGAGATCATCGGCTATAACATAGTAGGAATGTCACTCCTAAAACATCCTACTAGCATGCAAAGTAAAGCATAGGATACCATCGTCTAACATATGCAAATCATCAATATAAGAACATACCAATAAATACATCCATCATAAGGTATATCATCTGTCATAATGCTCCAAGAACATAATGAAGATAAATACCAATCAAGAATGCTCCAGCCACGGTGTCTCCGACGGATCTCAAATGATAAGAGTGAAAAAATTACTACCACCCGACCGCGTGGAACCTAAGTGGTCCACTCCCATCGTGCTGAGGAGATAGTCTCAAGTCCCAAACAGGCTATCAATCCACAAAGCATAAATCTCTATAAGTCTAAGAAACCTAAAAGTATACTAACTGAAAGGTTCCAATCACAAAATAGACATCTACTTTCTAGAGGCACAACAATGACATGTAGGAAACCTACTCTGCAAGCAGGAAAGTGTCATCGCATTTATCTCGTACAAGTTACCCTAGCAGTTAGCTAAACTCCACAGGTCCATACAGATCTCATGCGGCCACTAGTATCCTCTCATACTAACGAGGCATACTATGGAATGCAAGGTCACAACCATGCGTTCTCACTACTCCCATCCTAGCCTGTACAAGCACTCAAGGCATGGGCGAGAACCAAAACAATTATCTTTTTAGGTTCATTTAATCCCCATTTAGTGTGTAAATGTTATCACTTATTAACCAAACTTACAATGAGTTACCCTGGCAGCCACTTAGGGCCCCGGCCCCCATTGCAAGCAACTTCTCAACACTACAAGTAGATTACCTACCCTAATGCTCATGGAATCATAAATCATCATAGTTCTATACAAGCAACTGTAAAGAAAATTCATAAAAAGAATCATCAAATATCTATGATAAAAGCATCAAATATCCATAATAAGAATCATCAAATCTCCAAGATAAGAATCATCAAATCTCCATGAGCATCCGAAAAGCATCCATAGAAAATCATAATCACAACAGTTCTCTATTAGCAGCTAAAGGCATCACTGATAATCATAAGTATCCATTGGTTCTCAATAACCAAAATATATCATCACATCCATTGGTTCTCAACAAGCAACCAAAAATATCTCAAAATCATACTGATCGAAGACTCCAAAATGTTTGAGTCAAATATGTCACAACATGACATCATCAAGAAATAAATCAACACTTTAGTCCCATCATGGCAACTACAAAGAAATCCAAGGATAACTGATCGGTGACTCAAAAATGATTAGCTCAAGTGTCTCATACACATACATCTCAGCTTCACACATGAAGACTGATGAACAATAACAAACATTTCATAGAGCATACGATCACATAACCATGGTTGGGTTTATAAAGATCGAGACCAAATAAGATCAAAATGCCATCACATCTCATAACCCCTGAGCCTTTAGTCATAACCTAGGACTGGTCAATGCTAGTCAACCCAAAACCCAAAACAAAAAGCATATAGAATACACGATGCAAACACATGTTTTGGTTTACTAAATTCACATAGTTGAATAATGTGTAGAGGTTTCTTGTTTTCTATTTGCAAGTATACTTTCAAGTGTCTTAAGTTTCATCATGTGATCTACAAGTCTACCCATTTGTTCCCCAATAGCATTATCCTTCCATTATTAAGAATTACATTCTAAGAATAACTTAAGGATAAGTATTTACTTATTGGCCTTTAATTAAATTGTTCTCTTTATTTAACTATGATTCACATTCTAATTAATTAACCTTTCAACTTTTCTAAGATCATTATTCATTATATTATAAGAGGACCAATTATCATTCTTCGAATAAGAAATTATAACTTTATTTATCTCAATTCATTAACATAGGTACACCATCCATGACCTATTAACATCTTATTAGTTTTCAATTAGAAACTTAATTAAGTATTACTAAAGTTTGAGCCTTTTAAATTTAATCGTCATCATCGTTGACAACCATACAATATCTAAAGTCATAATTCAAGTCATAAGACTTACCAACTTTTGATACCAATATTTTAACAATTTTGCTTAAGAGTCATATCAATTAAAAACTTTATTATATAACTTAATTATTAATTAAATATAATTAACTCTAATTAATTGATTTAATTAATAATTACATAACCATATCAACGACCCAATGAATATCAGTTGATTGTTAACTAACAATAGTTTGTATGTAGAGAGTCAACTTCAATCCATTACACAAGTATTAATATTTCAATAATAATAATAAGTTATAATAAATCCTCAATACCAAGTATTATTATCTCAAATAAGTTTTCCTATGTACGTTGATTCAGTTAACTGATAATCCTCCAAATTATTAACCAATTCAATTTGATTAATATCTTTTACAGTACTTCAATCATTAACTAATCTCCTTTAGAGTAACTCTGTTTGTATTAGTTGATAACTATTTAAACTATTTATACTATTATTTATTAATAGTTTGTTAGACCCAACAAATATTAATAAATAATAAACTCATCAAACTATATTTTCATAAGTCTCATTAGTTATTATTTAACTAACCTTTAAGGCATATCAATAATTCAAATCGTAGCTATGTTATAACAATGTTATAATGTAACTATGACTCTTTGTCAATATAATAATTCTTATTTAAATCTAAATCCAATATCATTAAAATTTGAGTCTCTTAATAATCATCATTAAACACTTTTATAAATTACCACCTCTTAACTATATATATTAAATAGTATTTAATATTGAAAGTCATCTAATCTCTATTAATTCAATATCTCTATCCATCAGCTCCATCCACAAATTTCCATTAAAAATCTCCATTAATTCATTTAGAACATTCTTATTAGTCTTTAGACTAATTAAATAATTATTAAATTTTGATTATATTACTTTTGTGAAGTTTAAGCATAAAGAACTCTTGGTTATGGAAGATGAAGAGACATTCGTTCTTGAATAAAACAGTCCCAGTACGACGGCCATATCTCCCTAATGAACTGTTGGATCAGGCTGAAATTTAAATATGTTGGAGAGAGCCAAGTTGTGCCAATTCTGACTGAAGTGATCGAATAAATTCGATCTCGATAAAAAGTTATGAATGACTGAATTTGGGTCTATCCAAGAGGCAGCGACAGGACAATTTGTGATGAATTAAGAATTTCCTGTTAAAATAATTGTTCTCTAAATTTAACCATAAAAGGGTTTGTTCATATGCATCCAAAAATATAATTGATAGAAAGATTACATCTAATCATTCGAATTTTCACCATAAAATTTCTATTTTAATTCCAAATCTTGTCTATCTAATTTCACAATATAAATTCGAACCCAAACCCGATTAAGATCTAATTATTTCTTTTTAATTGGATCTAAGATTTTTCTATTGTTTTCTTCTCAACCAAATAAAATATCTCGATTCCAATTTCAAATAGTAGATTCAATCATAAAGAGTATTCAGACACATAAAACAAATATGATGAAGATAGGAAGAGAAAGAGTGCAAAGGAAATATGAGAATATCACGAGTGCACCTGGACACTGATGCTGATTTGTCATGCCTCAAAAGTCCATAGAAAACCCCTTCCTTCTCCATCATTCGCAATTCTTCCAAAAATCCAAGCCGATCGAATCTTCCAAGTGATTAGAAGTGCTAGAAGGAGCATAGAAGCAAGTAGAAAATATATGAGCATATGAATCTTCTCCCATGCATGTAAGCTTTGAATCTTCTATCTTTTTTTTCTTGTAACTCGTGGCTTCCATTAACCTTTTAGCATCCATTAAACTTGTTGCTTTTTATTAAACCTGTTGCTTCTATTAAGCTTTTCTTTTAAGCTTTTATGAATGCTTGAATATCAAGAGCTCTCAAGAAACTTTTCGAATGCTTCTTGAAACTGCTGAAAGGTGTCACCAACTAAGCATGGGTCTTTTCTAATTCTTTTTGATGAGTCATAGAATTGTAGACACCTTGTGCTTAATTGATGCACTAACCCTCGTGTTGTTGACACATGTTAATTTCCATGCAAGCTTATAACTCCAATTTATTTTACTCTTTTCAAATTAATTTATTTATTAAGTCTCATGCACTAACTTTAATATCTCCTATTTTCAATCTTAATATATTTATATTTTAATCATATGAGATTTAGAATCTTTTAATAATTTAAAATATATTTTCCATTTTTAAATTTCATTTTTCAAAACTTTATTGCTAAAATATTTATTAGCTTTAATAATAATATTATTTAGTCATTTATTTAAAAATGAGCTCCAAAAATATTATTATTAAAATAAATATTGTTACATTCCAAATTTAAACCTTTAACCTTTATCTTCAAATTTAATTATTTTATTTAATTAATTTCTCAATTAATTAAATAAAATAAATATCAAAATACCATATTAATTTTGCATTTAATTAAACCATTAATTAAATCTTTTAATTAGGCTTAATTAATAAAAAATACTCCAAAGACTCACAAAGGTAAAAATATGAAAAATCCATCATAGCCAAAATACATACAAATCAAACCAAGGGGTTTATATCATGAATTACATCATCTGATGCATTTGGAAGGTAATCAACTTAGATACTTGACCTAATTTTTCAATTAGAAAAAAATGGCTTAAAGGCTTGGGATTTGGACTTGAGAATTTATCTCCCCTCTCTTATCATTGAGATAATGTGATAGGGTACGCTCATCCTGACAATTCAGGGAAGTCGATACTCGGTACCTGCAACCTGCATAAAAACCATGCATGTACAAGCACAATATATACTAAACTAAACAGGCAATGGCAGGAAGTGGTGCATCGTGTAGATCCAGACTAGCAGGTGACTACGACTCCCTTCCTTAACCACATTAGACACGCCATACAAAAGCAAACACACAAAGCAAAAACACACACCATACACATGCAAGTATGGGGTAAGTATCCATAAGAAAACACATATGATAATAAATCATCTTATTAATCATCATTAATAACTGAAAGCAATGTAATAATCATCATCAATAATTGCGAATACTAAAAATAATCATCATACATACATAAAATGTAGAGTCTAAGTAATCTCATCACATATCAACTGAATTCATAACACAATATCTGATAATCTCAAAATAATACTACTAACCAACAACATAAAACTAGCTCTAAAAGAGTTCAACAATGATAACAAAATGCGAACTAGGGGCAAGCACTACAGGATAGAAAAGATAGTAGATAGCAATAAGGTAATGGAAACATTACATGATGAAATTCATCAGCTCAACGATCAGGCCCAAGAGCAAATTTTGGAAGCAAAGAGGCACTATAGTGATGCCTGTTTGGATATTTTTGAAGATGAGGAATGCAAGAGATTGCTACCTGTAGATACAGTAGTGGAGAATTTTAAGAAGATTTTTGTGGAAGTTGATGATGAGGAGGAAATTTGATAGGCCTTCAAAACTAAGGAAGCATTGTTAGAATTAGATACCAAACTTGGGGATTTTGTTGATACCCGAATTGAGGTAGAAAATTATAGAGAAAAGGTCAAGGACAAATATGAGGCTTTGGATTTTTTGGATGTGGCAAAAATCACTAAGATTATCAAGAAATTCAAGGGAAAACATCCAAACATACCTTTAGGATGAAAAAGAACAAAACCCAAATGCCAGAATTTTAGTTTTGACACTTAGTGAAATTTTGAGATTTTGACCCTGTCAAGGCTCGTAGCTCTATAGCTATGCAGTTTTGTAGGTCCATAGCTTCATAGGTACATAGGTCCACATCTTTGTAGGTATGCAGGTCCATAGCTTTGCAGCTCTATAATTCCAGAAGTGTGTCAACAATTAACTGCTAGTTCCAAAAATAGAGCATTTCATGCATCGAAAACACATTCTGATGGCAGTTTAACTCTGACTAATTCCCCGTGAAGGATCAACTTCTAATTTTGGCATCTCCAGATAGTTCCACTTCAACTTGAAGCTTTTGCATGCTTTTCTCTCATTATTTCTTTGTTTTTTTTTTACTTGTAAAGGCTCATGCATTTGATTAATGAATATAAAATGGATGGAGTCCTACAAAGCACTAGTTAGATTATCAGTTTGTATATATTTAGTTTGTTTTAATGTTTTAAAAGAATTTTATTGCATCAAGATGTCTCTCACTCTCAATAAAAATTGAGGACATAATTTCTTATAAATACCTCATTGTAAAATATAACAAGGGCCGCCATTATTTTGCAATAAGATTATGCATTTGGTGCTTGCATTTGGAGTGTAGTTATTCTTGCCTGAATGTGTCATTGTTTTGTGGATTTTGTTCATGAGATTGTGATTGAGCCAAAGGTTTATTGCATTGTTTCCATTTGTGCAATCTTTTAGTTCTAGTGTTTACTACAGATTTATGAATTCTGTTGATGTACCAAGCTCGAGGAGTAATCACTAAATTGTGCCTACATAATTCTTTGTCTCGCATGAGCACACTTTCCATGGCCTTGCAATTTGATCAAGAGTGAAACATCATTTGGTTATTGAAATTTCCCATCGATGATTGCATCAGTGAAATCTAAGAAGCGTTGCTCCTATTTTCATTGGTTACATACCAATTTCTTCAAAAGCTTAATTTGTAGCGTGTTGTTTTCTATGGTTTATGTCTGTTAGGGTTTCAATTTCATGTTATTTTCTTTCAAATTCAAGTTATTTTCTTCCAATTCTCGTTATTTACTTTATTAACCCCCTTGTTAGAATAGGATTTCATACTAGTTGCATGGTTAAATTTCATTCATAAAAAAACATAAAATACAAAAACATAGTTCTTTCTAGTGTTATTTTGAAACAATGTGCAAATTCTTCATTTCATCCGAAGTCAAAAAGAACTAGAAAAAGGCTTCCTTGTGAACAATCACATTTATCTTCAACTGAGTGCATTTTAGTCTATCTTAAGACAACTCAGAATCTTGGAGTTGATCCACAAGATTGACTTTTCAAGAGAGGAATTTACAAGAATTCCTATTGTTTAGCATCATCTAAAATGACAGCTCAACAGGAGGCTTCATCTATCATTTGTTGGATTAGATTCAAAGATTTCTCTTTGGATTTTGAACTTTTCTTCTAGGTGACTTTGTTGAGCTCACATGTTGAAACTAGATCAATTCCTCTATCTAGATCTTCACCATCATCTCCACCTTATGCACCACACAAAGAATGGGAAGTGGTAGGCTGAGAAAATGTAATGGCTAAATAGGACATACCTTCTTGCAAACTATTACTTTTCTTCACAATATTTTTCCCTTTTGACTTGGTTGTTGTAGCTTCTTTGGTTTATCTTCTTGACCAATTCTTTGTTCGTTGAATCATAAAGAAGGTCCTCTCCATGAGATCTTTCAATTTTGGTAGGGACCAATTGATATATGGTAATTCTAATAGTTATATTTGTTCACCAAACTAGTTCAATGTAAAACTACAAGTGGATGTCTGCTTGCATGAGCTAGCCTGTTGTCCAATGTTCATTATGCCAAAGGAAATCTACCTTCTTTTTCCATCACATACCAAAAATCTATGATATCTATATGTCCCACTTTTCTATCTAATATCTTAGGAAGTGTGCTTGTCAATATTGTAGGAGGTTCCTTGCCTTGGAATTTGGACCTACAGTATTTCTCACAAATCTCGTCTTAACGAGAGGCCAAGTATGAATCCAATATTCTCTTGTCCTAGTATTTTCAAACTATAGATCTCATTCCCTTAGTGAAATCACAAAATACTATGAAGACTTCTATTTTTTGTGCAAGTTTCAGCATTTACTTGAAGCCTTTTGTCAAACAATTTATGAGCTTGCTCAGATTCACCATATTCAATTACTATTCAAGTATCTTGTATTGCACCAATGCCAAAGTGTTGTCTAGCATCCCAAAATATGTACAATCCTTAGACAATATACAATAACACTGACTGAGAATTCCTATCAACAACATCCATGAGTTCTTGTATGTTTCCCAAATCTATACTTTCCTTTGGATTGAGCCTTTGTCTTATAGCATGCCTAGGTCAACCTCATGGTAGCCAGATCAACTTGAGTTTCCTGACCATCATTAGGTTTATTATGTAATAAGGAATGCATTATTCCATAGCCGATTGTTTTCATTGGATAAGGGGTCACCACTTCATATTTCACATCTATCATTGGCTAAACTAAGACATTTAGTCAAATAGTTCATATTTCACATTTATCAATGGTTAAGCAGAGACATTTAATCAAATGGTTCACTTGTAATTTTAGTACTACTTTATTTGGGTTTTCTTTAGGAGATTCATCCAATTAGATGCAATTTTTCGTATTGAAATCATTCATAAGGAATGGGGAAATCGTTGGATTACAAGATCTCCTTTAGGAAATGAGCATCTTGTTCTATATGCATGAAGTGGGCTTGGTTGAGTGTTTCCAACAAACATTGAAACTTGTGAACAACACAGTCCATGTTATGCCATCTATGTAAAGAATTTTGTCAAATTGTTGCCATGGAGACTAAATTTTCATTTTATTGGCATTAATACCCCTATAAATGCTTTTACCCTCTATGTATTTCTTGAGCTTGAATTGCTATTTGAAGTCTTCAATCTTTTATTGGAACTTCACCTCTGAACATAAGCTTTCTCCTATAAGTATGACAGGTGGGAAGATTTACTTCTTAGTTGGGAGGGGGGAATTAGAGAAGTAACTAACTTTAACCTTTTCAAAACCTTTTAATCTAAAATCATTCACATGCATCTAATTCATTTGATAAACATGAAAGTAAATACATGCATGAAAAATAGATAACACAAGAATTTGGTAACCCAAAAACCCTCCAAATGAGAAGGTAAAACTAGGGTGGGGATGACACCCACAAAGTATCACTGTAACAATATGTAATTGTTTAAGGTTACAATGTTTGACCATTTCCAATGGTCTGCCCTATGAAAGGCCTATCCTATTAAAGACTTTACACCTTGTTAAAAGTGACTTGGTTAAAGGATTCACAAATATTCACTTGGAATGTTACCCTGTTAAAGGATTTAGCACCTTGTTTAAAGGCTTACAACATGGCTATTAAACCAACCTATCATCATAGGATTTTGAATCCTAATACAATTGCTAGAGAGTATTAGAAAGTCTTGACCTAATGACTTGCATTCCTTAATTGTTGATTCCAGATCCTTGTTTTGCCCTATTTTTTCTGATCCTTACTTGATTTAATATGTCTTCTCCTTGAAATTTTGATACTCTATTCTTGATCAACTAAATTCTGCAATGTTATTCTGCTCCTTCTAAGTCTTTGCACCCCTTTGTAGTTTGCTATAATTCACCCATACACTTCTCTCATCCACACATACAATGGGGTTTTGTCCTCCTTTTAAAGGCTTTGAAGACTTAGGGTTAGGTATAAATCTACGATCAATATTCACTTTTCATTTCCTGTTCAATTCTTGCACTTTTCCTATTGGTTGCATGCCTTCTCAATTTTTCTTATTGGCTACATGCTGGTACATAGGTAATGCAAAATATTTGATGTTATCTTCAAGATCCTTCGAGATTCATCCCAAGTTTGCTAAAAAATGGTTTACATCTGAGTTTGTGAAGGCACAAACTCATATGTTGTTTATGTGTTACTTGGCACTTACTAGTTGTTGATGCTCATCACACATAGGAATTTTTTCTCACTCAGATCCTATAGTGATTCTTTTTTTCTTGGCATCTATACTCTACTCGACACCTATAGTGACTCGGCATCACTTATCACTGAGCACTTGAACTTCACTCTACACCTAAAGTTCACTCGAAACCTATTGAATTCTATAGCTCAACACACACTATAGCTCAGCTTCTATACTTAGCATCATCTTGAGAATTAGTTAAGTGTGTTGACACTCAATTGCCAAAACCAATTTGAGACTAACAATCTCCCCCTTTGACATGAGTTGCAAAAATACTTAACTGGACATTATGAATCTGATCTCTATGAGTATACTACACATTTTGTTCGGCATATATACAGAACTTCAAAAACTTGTTCAAAATTTTGTATACCTCAAAAATTTGTAACTCCCCCATTCACATCTTCTTGCAGTTTTTGCATCCTTTTGGCTATATCTCGTTAATACTTCCTTAGAATGTGAACATCTCCCCCTTTGGATATTCTTTATTAGTTCCATCAAAGAACGTATTATCTCCAAAAATGTAATTTCTCCTAGTTTTTCTTTACATCTCCCCCTTTTTGACACTTATGTCAAAGGGTCCTAAGAATGGATGGAATATTTAGCCAAAAATGTTTAATTTACCCCCATGATCATCTTCAGAGTAGCATCCCAATTGTCTAAGGCAATTTCCAGTGATTTTTGCTAGATAGTTGTCTCAGCTACAAGATGTACTAGGCCTTCTAGGGTAGAAAGATTAGGATCTTTCTTTAGAACATTTTCTACATACGCCATTTCTTTATGTAGTACTTCTAGATGTGGAGTAATAGTAGATTGAATCTATATCAATTTGGCCTTGATATTGGCCTCTTCTGCTATCAATACAACTAATTCCTTTTGGGTGTGAAGTGTAGTTGCAAAATGCTTCTCACTTTGAGCTGGATCTTTGGGTAGTTGTGTGCTAGAAATCTTAAGATTGTGTTGCAAGCTTAGTATTCTTTAGCTATTTTCTTGTGTGAAGAATGATGAGTCACACAATTTGGAGTACAATGAGAATATATTCTCAAGTACTTTTTTCACCTTTTCAACTTTCTTAGCGAATTCAACTTGTGAAAGTGTTATCTCACTAGATATTTTCTCATTAAATTTCATTTGAAAATTCCTTTTAGACCATTCTAATAACTTAACATTAGTATCAAGGTATTCATCTTTTACCTAGTCCACTATGTTGGATAATTGCTCCATGATGAGATTGGTTTCATTAGGTATAGGCAAGCTGAATGCATAGATCTTTGATTTCTACAAGTGCTTGCTTTTGTCTATAATCAGTTCTGAGTATCTCTTGCTTCTTCCTTCTCTCCAGTGCCTCTTACACTTCATTTATTTGTGCTAGGTTCATTGTCTTTGAGTCATAACTAGGTATGACTATTTCCTCATGAAGTGCAGGATCTCCATAGTGAAGTACTCCTGCAACCTTGGTGGACCTCAAGCCTAGTGCTGAGATTTGCAGTGGTACTGCATCAATGCTTGGCTTTTTGGTAGGAATCCCTGAGGTAGGCAAGTTCACCAATGTCTATATTTCCTCCTGCTCCTTTTCTTTATGGGTTTTCTCATCTTCCTTCTCTTCTTCTCTACTACCTTGATCAATGATAATGATTTGAGGAAGTTCACCTTGGTTTTGTGCTATAGGAATATCTTGTCCTATTTGTTCCTTTGTTGGCTCCTCGGCAGTTGTTGTTGTTGTGACTATATGATCAACCTTAGCAATTGTATCATATTTTTCTTGCCCTTTTGGTTGATCTATTATAGCTATGGGAGGTTGTGAAGGTGGTTCTTGTGTGTTCACCTCCGTAGTGATTTCTACTATAGCCTTTTGCAACTCTTCCACACTCACCAAAATAGGATTTGTGCATAGTTGTGATTGTAATGTGGTCTAGTGAAGGATCTTTTTGAGATACTCTGTAGTTAATGGATTGATGTTCTAACCTATGGTGTCAATAAAATCTTTAACTATTATAGTTTCTATAGGTGTTGTATGTGGAGGACTCGGTGGTGGCAATTGGGTGTCTTGGGCACTCTGTTCTAGCTGTTGCCTCTTCACCTTGTGTAATGCCCCGCCAAGGGATCCAGAAGAATTAACCTAAAGTTTTACTAAGTTTGCTAAACATTTTTTTTTTTTAAAAGTAAGAATGCATAGCATACACATTAAACACATAATAGCAGAAGCAATAACATGTAATCATCAACAACCATACATAATAGGTTACATTCCTTAAGGATCCCAAAACGTTGAGTCACATTTAAATTTAATTAATTCTAAGTCTAACAACTACCACATCCACATGAAAGAATAATAATAAAGTCCAATGTCCATAATATAAATTTGTTCTGAATGCCTCTCGGAAAATTAATTCAGAATGCTTAATCATCCACTATACATGTCACAGGGTATGAAAGGCTTAAAAGAATATACATATGTAAAAATAAAGATACATCGCCCTCAAATCCATGATACAAAGTATAGTAAAATAAGTGAAACCATTCACCATACATGATACATCCATACATCCATAATGATAAAACATCTATCATAAAATCTAACCATCCATCATAATAAACCAAGAACATAGTGAAGGTAAATGCCAACAAAGAAAGCTCTAGCCACGGTGACTACAGACAGATCTCAATGGTAAGAGTGAAAAGCACTACCACCCGACCATGTGGAACCTAAATTGTCCACTCCCACCGCGCTGAGGAGATAGTCTCAAGTCCCAAACAAGGTATCAAAACACAAAACACAAGTACTCTCTAAGTCTGGGAAATCCTAAAAGTACACTAACTCAAAGGTTCCAACATAGGTAGACATCTAGACCTAGAGGCACCACAAAGACATGTAGGAAACCTACTATGCAAGCGGGAAAGTGTCATCGCAGAAGTCACATTGGAAGTTACCCGAGCAATCCCTTAGGAATCTCGGGTCCCCTGTGATTCTGTGGCCACTGGTATCCTCTCGTACTGACGAGGCATACTACAGAATGCAAGGTCATAACCAAGTGTTCTCTCTACCCCATCCTAGTCTGTACTAGCACTCAAGGCATGGGAGAGAACATACAGTTATCTTATTAGGTTCATTTAAGTCAGTATTTAGGTGAGATGTTTTCACTTATTAAAACAAACAACTTACAATGAGTCATGCCCAGAGCCACTTCGGGTCTCCTGTCCCTCATTGTAAGCCACTTCTCAACACTACAAATAGATAACCTACCCTAGGCTCATGACAGCACAAATAAAATCACCTCAATCCTATACAAGCGACTGAAAGCATCATAAATATAATCCACAATAATCACATCAATTCTCCACGAGCAACTGATAAGCATCAAATAATAATCATGATGATCACGATAGTTCTCTATCAGCAACTGAAGGCATCCATGATAAATCACAATATAAAAGGTTCTCCAACAAGCAACCAGAAAGTATCCCAATAATAAATCACAATATTGATCGAAGACTCCAAAATGGTCAAGTTACACATGTCACAACATGACATCATCAAGAGCATAGCAATAACACTTAAGTCCCATCAAGGCAACCAGAAAGCAACCCAAGTACAACTGATTGATGACTCAAAAATGGTTATCAAATATAATTGATCGAGACTTGAAAATGGTTAAGTCAGGTATCTCATAAACATACACCTCAGCTTCACACAAGAAGACTGAATAAGCAATAAAAACAGTAAACAAAAACATCTCATAGAGCATAGCATCACATTACCAAGGTCAGGTATAAAAGATCGAGACCATCATTAACATGACATCACAAACATATAGCTCTCAAACCTCTGGTATACATCCTAAACTGGTCAACAATAGGACAAAGCCCAAAACCCCAAATCATAGATAGTACAAAGAAAACATCATAATCTCACAATTTGGATTTGATTGAAGACGCATAGTTTGAGTTAAACAATAAGGTTTATGTTTTCATTGTTTGTTTTCAAGTAAAAAGTCTTATAGTTCAATTTGATAGATAATAAACTATTGAGTTAATGCAAGGTTTCCATTTCCAATTGAATGTATGTTTTAAACATATAGAACCCATAGTTCACCTTTACAAATTATCCCGTTCCTATATCCAAATGAAACGCATAATTATCCCTAATTGATTTCAAGTCAATGTCCTAAAACAATCTAAGGGTAATAATTAAATTATTAATAATACTTGTTGATATTTAATTATAGTAATCTACGCTTTCATTAAAATTAGTATTATAATATTAAGCTTGTTTTAAACAAATTCTCGATTTAATTAATCTTAATTAAATCAAACTAAAATAAAATAAATTAATAATACATAAAAAGAACCATATTACATTTATTAATAATTTATTTATTTATAAAATTATTAATAAATAATAATATAATTTTAATATAATTTAAAATTTAATATAGTTTAAATTAAATAATAATTATATTAATTAAAAATATTTATAAATAGTTTTAAAAAAATAAAATTTTAAATCACAAATAAAAAAAAGGTGTGTTTAAAGGCCCGCCGGCCTGCCACTAACTGTGGTCATCGCAGCTCTTTGTTGTTGTCGCAGTAGAGTACACTGTGACAACAGTCGTACCTGCTACGCCAGCAACAAAGTACGTTGCGATAATGACAAGCATAGAGGGTTGGGGGTGCGTGGGATATTCCCCACCCCACCCATATTTTATTTAATATCGATTTGAACTTTTGAAGCCCCCTCCCTTATAAATTACTATTATTATTAATTTTAATTAAAATTTCTAACACATGTATTATGCATTTTATAATTTAATTTATTCAATTTTTTATAAAACAATAACCCCATTGAAATATCTATCTATATATATATATATATATATATATATATATTAAAATTGATTTCATCTATACTCTGATGGAGAAAATATTATCAACCATCCAAATTTAGAATTTCATCTTTAGATTCAACCCCTTCCCGATTAAATCCTATGTTCTTTAATTTAGAAAACAAGGGTTTTCTGATTTCTTTTATGATCCCTATGTATACAGAATTTAATTGACAAGCATCTAATAATTCGCAATATTGAAACGGGTAAATTTTCATCACAAAGAATTTAGATTTACAATCCACAGACATGAAGAAGACAGGAAAGGATTTTTGCATAATTAATCAGTGATCAAAACACAAGACCCTACCTGATATGGATGCTAATATGCAATCCCTAAAAATTTGTGAGAATATTCGCTCCTCTTCAAGAACTTTTCTCTAATAATCTTTCCTATCATTCTTCTTCTGAATTTGCTTCCCCAAAATTCACTTCCAAATTCCTGTCTCTAAAATTCATTCCCAAAATTCGTGTCTAAAATTCATCTCCTATTCTTTCTCTCTCAATAATGAACCCCCCCAAAGTTATAATAAATATTTCTTTCCTTAAATTGAGGAACTGATTGTGCGTTCACCCGGGAGAACTCCTTGCTAACAACCTTTAACTCCATATTAACTTTTTATTAATCTTTGCTTTATCTTTTCATACACATTAAATGGATTATCAAATAACTTTATTCAATTTTCAC
Source organism: Cupressus sempervirens (assembly GCA_028749045.1). Classification (NCBI taxonomy): domain Eukaryota; kingdom Viridiplantae; phylum Streptophyta; class Pinopsida; order Cupressales; family Cupressaceae; genus Cupressus; species Cupressus sempervirens. The sequence goes on from CM053786.1 coordinate 44,119,997, forward strand.
TTAACTTCTATTTTAAATTAACTTATTACTTTAATCTCATGCACACTTTATCAAATTAAAATAACATTATTATATTCACTTATGTTATCTTTTAATTAATTTTCTTTTATTTTAAACTTATGCACGCATCACGCAATGTAGAATCTTTTTAATAATTTAATATATTTTCCACTTCTTAATTCATTTTAGAAACTTAATTGATAAAATATTTATTAATTCAATTAATAATAATATTTAGCATTTATTTAAAAATGAACTCTAAATATTTTATTACTAAATTAAATAAATATTATCACGTTCTAAATTTAAACTTATAACTTTTATCTCCAAATTTAATTCTTTTTATTTAATTAATTTCTCAATTAATTAAATATAATTAAATATTAAAATGTCATAATACTTTTCCATTAAATTAAATCATTAATTTAATCTTTTAATTAGACTTAATTAATAGAAAATACACCAAAGACTCATAAAGCAACATACGAAAACCCATCATAGAAAAATACATACTAAATCAAACAAAAAGGGTTATAATCACGAAATAACATTATTTGATGCATTCAAAGGATACTTAACTCAGATAGTTGTCCTAATTATCAATTATGACAATTGGCTAAAAGGTTTAGGAATTGGACTTAAGATTTTATCTCCCCTCTCTTACCATTGAGATAATGCGATATGGTACGCTCATCCTGGCAATTTAGGGAAGTCGATACCTAGTACCTGCAACCTGCATAAAATCCATCCATGTATGAACACAATATTCTAAGCTAAACAAACAATGGCAGGAAGTGGTGCATCATGTAGATCCGGACTAGCAGGTGACTAAGACTCCCTTCCTTAACCACATCAGAAACACCATATATAAAGAAAACAAACACGCACACCATACACATGCAGTATGGGGTAACTATCCATAAGAAAGCGCATGTGATAATAAACCATCTAACTAATCATCATCGATAACTAAAAACATTGAATAATTATCATACATGCATGAAATATAGAGTACCAAGTAGTCTTATCATATAATAAACTGAGTGTAAAACAACATCTGATAATCTCTAAAATAATAATACTAATCATCAAACATAAAATTGGCCTAAAAGAGTTTGGCAAGGATAACTAAAATGCGACTTAGAGATAGATACTACATCCACCCCCCCTAGACTTAGGCTTACTCCTGGAAGCCTACAAGAATAGAAAAGCTAAGGACTCACTGTGCGGGTCCCATTGGACCCTTTCCCCCTTGTAGGAGGATAAGACTCCACTGAGTACACTCTTTGGGCTCTACCCATGTCACCAACTGTAGGTTCTGAAGCTATGGGTCCCTGGCCTAAGAACTGTGGTTTCCTTTAAACACAATGAGATGATTTGTGTCCACGTTTTCCACATGTGAAACACTCTCCATCGAAGCTCCTCTGAACTCTAGGTGCACTAGACTACTGAAAACTACCCCCACTAGGATAATACTGAACACTCTAAGATGGCCAATTATACTAGTTGGGCTTGTTGCGATGAGCCTTGTGAGAGTTCTTAGCATTGGAACCATCATCACCATTATGTGCTAGAGGATAAGTACCTTCCTACCGCTGATTAACCCTAGAAGGAGGTTTCCTATTGCCACCTACTCCCTAACCACCCTTCGATCCTGATGCTGAAGGTGGTCCTACAAAACCCCCATGTCCTAAGTTCACACTCTACTCTACAAGGACGGCTTGATGTACCACATCCTTGAAGATTTTAGGTTCAAACACCTTAACACCCCCAATTGAACAGTTGTTCAAACCTCTGATGAAATGTTGCGCCAACTATACTGGGTTGTCACGGAATCCCGAAAAGGGCATGAGCTCAAAGAACTTGCGCTCATACTCTATAACGGTCATAGTGTACTGCCTCAAGTTATGGAACTCATCTGCTCTATTCTACTTCCATTCCTCTGGTAGGAATCGCCCATGGTAGCTCTCTAAGAATAACTCCCATGTGACACTGTTCATGGTTAAGCCCAACTTCTTTTCCTCGATTGTTCGCCAAGTGGCCCCAAAGAACTCTAGGTTGGTAATAGCAAACCTCGCTTTGACATTGTTGTCATAGTCCTGCATAGCAAAAATCCTATCAAGGGAAATAAGCCACTGCTCAGCTACATATCCAAAACCTTTCCCACTAAAGGGCTTGACCTTGGACCTCTGAAGGTCCTTCATCTGTGAAGATACAATGGATCTATGTCGATTCCTCAGAGGGCTCCTAGACCTAGGTCTATGCTCATGTCTTGCCCGATGTGCTCTATCCTGATCATGAACAGGAGGTAGGTGATCAATGATGGTTTGCATCATTTGCCTCATGTCAACCTTCTTCGAGTTAGCATGCTCCTCTCTATGGTTCTCTTCCTGATGCTCACTGACATGCTTTTCCCTATTCTCTTCCTGATTAAGGGCTTTGTGGACAGACTCATGGACACTGATAGCTCTACCTCGTCCACGGCCCCAACCATGACCTCTAATGGAAGACCTTGTCCCAGATACCATCCTACAATAATATCCAAGACACAAGATGCTATAATAACCATAAAACATACTACTGAAAAACATAGATAAAAGACACATGTTTTGCAAACAAGATAGTTTCAATTTTCAGTTTGCCTATAATTTCAGTTTAAGTATAATTTCAGTTTTGAATCTAAGTTTTTAAGTATGAAAAATATGCAACTAATAGTTTACATCATGATTCAGTTCAACTAGTTTCAAGTTTCAGTTTGAAAGAGATACACATAATAGTTTAAAGTTTTAGTTCTTGTTCAATTAGTTAACACTAGTAGCGTTCCAATATACCCAGAGCTCCCAATGTAGAAACTCGATCTCTGATACCATATGTAACGCTCCGCTAAGCGATCCAAAAGAATTAACCTAAAGTTTTACTAAGTTTGCTAAACATTTTTTTTCTTAAAAGTAAGAATGTATATCATACACAGCAAACACATAATAGCGGAAGCAATAACATGTAATCATCAACAACCATACATAACAAGTTACATTCCTTAAAGATCCCAAAATGTTGAGTCACATTTAAATTTAATTAATTCTAAGTCTAACAACTACCACATCCACATGAAAGAATAATAATGAAGTCCAATGTCCATAATATACATTTGTTCCGAGTGCCTCTTGGAAAATTAATTCAGAATGCTCAATCATCCACTGTACATGTCACAGGGTATGAAAGGCTTAACAGAATATACATATGTAAAAATAAAGATACATCACCCTCAAATCCATGATACAAAGTATAGTAAAATAAATGAAACCATTCACCATACATGATACATCCATACATTCATAATGATAAAACATCTATCATAAAATCTAACTATCCATCATAATCAACCAAGAACATCGTGAAAGTAAATGCCAACCAAGAAAGCTCCAGCCACGGCGACTACGGACGGATCTCAATGCTAAGAGTGAAAAGAACTACCACCCGACCACGTGGAACCTAAATGTTCCACTCCCACCACGCTGAGGAGATAGTCTCAAGTCCCAAACAAGGTATCAAAACACAAAACACAAGTACTCTCTAAGTCTGGGAAATCCTAAAAGTACACTAAATCAAAGGTTCCAACATAGATAGACGTCTAGACCCAGAGGCACCACAAAGACACGTAGGAAACCTACTATGCAAGTGAGAAAGTGTCATCGCAAAAGTCACATTGGAAGTTACCCGAGCAATCCCTTAGGAATCTCGGGTCCCCTATGATTCTGTGGCCACTAGTATCCTCTCGTACTGACAAGGCATAATATGGAATGCAAGGTCATAACCAAGCATTCTCTCTACCCCATCCTAGTCTGTACTAGCACTCAAGGCATGGGAGAGAACATACAATTATCTTATTAGGTTCATTTAAGTCAGTATTTAGGTGAGATGTTTTCACTTATTAAAACAAACAACTTACAATGAGTCAAGCCCAGAGCCACTTCGGGTCTCCTGTCCCTCATTGTAAGCCACTTCCTGACACTACACATAGATAACCTACCCTAGGCTCATGAAAGCACAAATAAAATCACCTCAGTCCTATACAAGCGACTGAAAGCATCATAAATACAATCCACAATAATCACATCAGTTCTCCACAAGCAACTGATAAGCATCAAATAATAATCATGATGATCACAAAAGTTCTCTATCTGCAACTGAAGGCATCCATGATAAATCACAATATCAAAGGTTCTCCAACAAGCAACCAGAAAGTATCCCAATAATAAATCACAATACTGATCGAAGACTCCAAAATGGTCAAGTCACACATGTCACAACATGACATCATCAAGAGCATAGCAATAACACTTCAGTCTCATCGAGGCGACTGGAAAGCAACCCAAGTACAACTGATCAATCACTCAAAAATGGTTATCAAATATAACTGATCAAGACTCGAAAATGGTTAAGTCAGATATCTCATAAGCATACACCTCAGCTTCACACAAGAAGATTGAATAAGCAATAAAAACAATAAATACAAACATGTCATAGAGCATAGCATCACTTTACAAAGGTCAAGTATAAAAGATCAAGACCATCATTAACATGACATCACAAACATATAGCTCCCAAACCTCTGGTATACATCCTAAATTGGTCAACACTAGGACAAAGACCAAAAACCCAAATCATAAACAGTACAAAGAAAACATCATAATCTCACAAATTGGATTTGATTGACGACGAATAGTTTGAGTTAAACAATAAGGTTTCAGTTTTCAGTGTTTGTTTTCAAGGAAAAATTCTTATAGTTCAATTTGATAGATAATATACTATTGATTTAATGTGAGGTTTCCATTTCCAGTTGAATGTATGTTTTAAATAGATAGAACCCATAGTTCACCTTTACTAATTATCCCGTTCCTATATCCAAATGAAATGCATAATTATCCCTAATTGATTTCAAGTCAATGTCCTAAAACAATCTAAGGGTAATAATTAAATTATTAATAATACTTGTTGATCTTTAATTATAGTAATCTACGCTTTCATTAAAATCAGTATTATAATATTAACCTTTTTTTAAACAAATTCTCGATTTAATTAATCTTAATTAAATCAAACTTTAATAAAATAAATTAATAATACATAAAAAGAACCATATTATATTTATTAATAATTTATTTATTTATAAAATTATTAATAAATAATAATATAATTTTAACATGCTTTAAAATTTAATATAGTTTAAATTAAATAATAATTATATTAATTAAATAAAATTTAAATCATTTTTAAAAAATAAATAAAATAAAAATAAATCACAAATTTAAAAAAGGTGTGTTTAAAAGCGCACTGGCCTGCCACTAACTATGGTCGTCGCAGCTCTCTGCTGCTACCACAGCAGATTACACTACGACAGTAGTCATACCTACTGTGCCAGCAACAGAGTATGCTACGATAATGACAAGCATAGAGGGTTGGGGGTGCGTGGGATATTCCCCACCCTACCCATATTTTATTTTATTTCGATTTAAACTTTTGAAGCCCCCTCCGTTATAAATTACTATTATTATTAATTTTAATTAAAATTTCTAACATATGTATTATGCATTTTATAATTTAATTTATTCAAATTTTTATAAAACAATAACCCCTTCTCGATTAAATCCTATGTTCTTTAATTTAGAAAATAAGGGTTTTCTGATTTATTTTATGATCCCTACGTATACAGAAGTTAATTGACAAGCATCTAATAATTCACAATATCGAAATGGGAAAATTTTGATCACAAAAAATTCAAATTTACAATCCACAAACATGAAGAAGACAGGAAAGGATTTTTGCAGAATTAATTAGTGATCAAAACACAAGACCCTACCTGATCCGGATGCTAATATGCAATCCCCGAAAAATTGTGAGAATATTCGCTCCTCTTCAAGAACTTTTCTCTGATAATCTTTCCTATCATTCTTCTTCTGAATTTGCTTCCCCAAAATTCACTTCCAAATTCTTGTCTCTAAAATTCATTCCCAAAATTTGTGTCTAGAATTGATCTCCTATTCCTTCTCTCTCAATAATGAACCCCCCACCCCCCCCCCCCCCCCCCCCCCCCCCCAAAAGTTATGATAAAGAGTTCTTTCCTTAAATCGCAGCACTAATTGTGCATTCACCCAGGAGAACTCCTTGCTCACAACCCTTAACTCCATATTAACTTTTTATTAATCTTTGCTTTATCTTTTCATGCACATTAAATGGATTATCAAATAAATTTATTCACTTTTCACTTAACTTCTATTTTAAATTAACTTACTACTTTAATCTAATGCACACTTTATGAAATTAAAATAACATTATTATATTCACTTATGTTATCTTTTAATTAATTTTCTTTTATTTTAAACTTATGCACGCATCATGCAATGTAGAATCTTTTTAATAATTTAATATCTTTTCCACTTCTTAATTCATTTTAGAAACTTGATTGATAAAATATTTATTAATTCAATTAATAATAATATTTAACATTTATCAAAAAATGAACTCTAAATATTTTATTATTAAATTAAGTAAATATTATCACGTTCTAAATTTAAATTTATAACTTTCATTTCCAAATTTAATTCTTTTTATTTAATTAATTTCTCAATTAATTAAATATAATTAAATATTAAATGTCATAATAATTTTCCATTAACTTAAATCATTAATTTAATCTTTTAATTAGACTTAATTAATAGAAAATACACCAAAGACTCATAAAGCAACATACGAAAACCCATCATAGAAAAATACATACTAAATCAAACAAAAAGGGTTATAATCATGAAATAACATCATTTCATGCATTCGGAGGGTACTTAACTCAGATACTTGTCCTAATTATCAATTAGGACAATTGGCTAAAGGGTTTAGGAATTGGACTTAAGAGTTTATCTCCCGTCTCTTACCATTGAGATGATGCGATAGGGTATGCTCATCCTGGCAATTCAGGGAAGTCGATACCCGATACCTGCAACCTGCATAAAATCTATGCATGTACAAACACAATATTCTAAGCTAAACAAACAATGGCAGGAAGTGGTACATCATGTAGATCCCGACTAGCAGGTGACTATGACTCCCTTCCTTAACCACATCATAAACACCATACATAAAGACAAAAACATGCACACCATACACATGCAGTATGGGGTAAGTATCCATAAGAAAGCACATGTGATAATAAACCATCTAACTAATCATCGTTGATAACTGAAAACATTGAATAATCATCATACATGCATGAAATATAGTGTACCAAGTAGTCTCATCATATAATAAACTGAGTGTAAAACAACATCTGATAATCTCTAAAATAATAATACTAATCATCAAACATAAAATTGGCCTAAAAGAGTTTGGCAAGGATAACTAAAATGCGACTTAGGGATAGGCACTACACCTTGTATCTTCTCCATTGTTACCTCTTCTTTTTCTTTCTCTCCTTCCTCATCTTTTTCATTCTCCTCTTCTTCTTCATCGTTTCTTCCTTCAAAGGGATCTTCCTAGCCTTCCTTTACTATAGTCAATCCATAAATTAATTTCCACATTTGTGTGGAGTTTTGCACAACATCTTCAATCTGATTTTGCAAAATTCCAAAGGCTCTATATTTAGGTGCAAATTTTCTCCCATGTTTCTTGTTAGCCTTGCTTATTTGACCTTTTTTAAGGTTTGGTATTACATGAGCCAATGTAGACTCCCTTATTTCCTTCTCCATTTTAAGATAGTAATGCCATTTATTCTCTACAATGGAGCTTAGCTCCTTAGGCATAGAATTGTCTAGTTCGAGTGGGGTGGTCTTGAACTTGGCCATCATAGTGTAGATGGACTTTTCCACTATGTTTTTTTGTTCCCTTTTCAACTTATTAAAATCAATGGTCTCTAAACCAATTAGATCTGCATTATCTCTAATTTTATTACAAACATTTTCCAATTTTAACTTGGTAGAATGCCTTACCCATCTGAATTGTTCATTATCAGACTGTGTCCTTTCTTTGTTTGATTCTAGGGATGCAACATATTTTCTTCTTTTCTTTGGTTTTGCATGCCCTCCTTGCTCTGTTTCCTTTTCTTTCCCCTATTCTTTTGCCACTTGGGTTGTTTCCCTAGTATCTGCCCTTGTAGTTGGCTTGACTGGGCTTAGCTTTGTTGCTTTCTTCTTCCCCTTTAGTTGTTTGACTACATTTTTTTGTGCTTTTCTTTTGTTTGGCTCTAGCTTTGGTGTTTCTTACTTAGCACCTTCCTCTTCTTCTACATCCCCCCCCATTCCTTGGGTTAATGTTAGTGTTTCCTAACCTTGTTCCTCTTCATCATCTTCGATTTCTTCACCTTCTTCTTCTTCTGCTTTTGCAGTGCCCTCACCAAATTTGGCATTAAACTTCTCTACAAGTTTTTCTCTCTTTTTTAGTGTGGAGGTAGTCTTTAACTCCATATCCACCTTTGACCTAACCACATCATAGGTTCCAAAATGTGGTGCACTCTTGTCCACTAATTTTGCTAGTAGTGCAATTATAGCTATTGATGCCTCATCTATATTTATTTCATAGCCAAGAGGATTTAACCATCTAAATCTTGGTATGGTAGCTTGAATGTATGTATAGTCAATACCTACAAGAAAACATACATGATTTACATGCATCTCAACTAATGAAACTAGTATTCTTAGCCTTTACTTCATTGTCTTCTTGAAGTCTTCAAAATAGCTACTCATAAGATGTGTTCAATATATTCATTGACTTGAGCTATGATTGACCTATTTGCCTTCCACGCAATTTTACCAAAAGAAGGAAACTCATTCTATACATAAAAGAATATATAAATCAAAATAGTACCAAACTTGCATTGTGCTCCCTTGGTTCTCCTTATTGTTACTAAATTTTCATTAATTTGTTGTAGTTGTAGTTCTGCAAGATCACAAGTATGATCCTTTTTCACTAATTTGTAGCCTACATCCACTGCAATGCAACACACACTATTAAGTCTGCTAGATTGGTAGAATTTGTGTGCAATAACCCTAATAAAAAAATTAACAAGAGGGTCTTGGATGGTGTCTATTTTCATTCCTCTCTTGTTCCACTTGGCAACAATGTTCTTCTCAATTGCCTCCTTAAAATCACTCCTAAGGGTCTTTGGTCGATCTAGGGTTGGGTACCTTGTCACTCTATGTACAATTCTCTTTGTGATTTTCACTAGACCATCCTTCAACCATAAGCTTCCATCATGTATTCTACTAAGCACTAACTTGATCCATTTAGTCTTGAAAACTATAGGGAATTCTAGGACACACGTTAAACCCTCCATGTCCCTTATGGCTCTAATCTTGCAATTGTAACATCTCCTAATATCTTGAACCATAACTACCTTAGGGAGTATGATAGATAGGGCTCTGGTTGGGTCATTTTTATATGCCACTTCAGGTATTAGTTGGAAATCTAGTTGTTTCACTTCATTGGACACTAGCTGGACCTCAAACAGTTCCTTCTCTTATGTTTTCCTAGAACTAAAAGCCATTTATATGATCTAGGGTTTGAACATGAAGAAAATATGAAACTGCATAGCTCGGCACAAATGTAAATACCTCAAAATTGATGAAATCATGTTGAATCATTGTTGAAATCTACTTAAACACTGGATTCATTATTGTGAAGTCGCTTTGCACTCTTTTTCATCTTTTCTCTTCATTTTTGATGAAGAAAACTGATTGAAAATGTGATAATATACCCTATTTTCATTGCATTTAATGCTTAGTGCATTTATAGTTGTCCACTCGGCTTTTGAAGGATTTCTACATTACTTAGCTTACGTTGGCTTTTCACCACTCAACATCCATAGAAGTATCCTTCACTCAGCTTCAACTAAATTTTTCTTTCACTCGGCTTCTACTACCAACTCGGTTGCAACTAATCATTCGACCTCTATTGTCTTTGATAATCAACTCATCATGTATTGGGATTTTACTCAGCATCTAAGGGTAACTCGGTAACACTTGTAAAATCTTGAAATTTTAACTTTGTATCTTTGTTCATGCTAATCTCTTCTTTTCAGTATTTTCTTGTTTAGGAACTAATGTATGATAAATCTTTGTAAATCAGTCACTCATGCCTTCTCTTGCTTAGTTTGATGAAGTGTGACCACTTGACCTATTAGGTGAAGTGATCCCTTTATTTGGTGTGCTACACCCATCTTTCTTCTTCCATGTCTTATTCATTTCTCCTTTGATGTGTGCAATGCCTACCTTCTCTTTACCTTTTTTATTCTTTGAATTGGGCGCCTTTGACCTTGTTAGGAAATTCTTGCTAATATGACCAGTCGTCAAACAACTAAAACATGTGGTTTGGCTCAACCATCTGCTATAGTTTCCACTAAAATGTGTTCTTATGCAATTTTTAGGAATGTGTCCATATTCTTAATAGTAATGATAGCTATACCTGGTGTTGTAGTCCCAATTGTAGTGATGACCATGGTTATTTCCCCTTTCTAGTTGATTAGGTGTCCACATAGGCTTTGATCTACACTCAAGAGCTCTATATCCATACTTCTTGTAGTTGTAGATGTGCCCTTCTAATCTTGGTATTCTAATAGTCCTAGTCCTACAGTTATGTGCTTGATGTCCTTGCTTTTTGCACTTATGATAATGAATCACATTCTTAGGTTTGTCATAATAATGGGCATTCTTATTCCTACATACATTAGAGGTATGTCCTTTTTTACCATAGAAATGACAAGTAGGTTTAGTGTTCTTACCTTTGTTACTCCTTTCTTCTGTAGTCTTGGAAGACTCTCCTTGTTTAGTGCTAGTGTATCCTAGTCCTGAAGTATCATTGCTAGCCCTTGATGATTTTAGTAGCTTCTCAAAGTACTTGATGGCCTTATTAGGTTTTTTGAAGCTCTTTGTAATCTCCTTCACTCTTCTTAGGTCATTTTTCAATTGTTCATTTTGCATTTTTAGTGTAGAGATCTCAATAACCTTGACATTCAGTTCATGATGTGCATTCATCATCTGGCTTAGGGTGTCTAGCTTCATTTTTTAAATTCTTGCAAGCTCAATTGACTTTTCTTCTAGTCTACTGGTAAGATTTCTCTTGTCTTCTTCTAACATAACCTTATCTCCAATGGCTCTTGTCTTCTGTTTAGTCACCTCACAAAGCATCATGGCTTGTGACTCTTGTTCAAGCTTGAGTGTTCTAATTTATTCTACTTTAGCTCTATTTTTCTCCATTAGGTCTATTATTGCTGCATCACACTCTTTGGAATCCCCATTTGCAAATAGTTTTGAGGTGTCAATTTCCTTGTATTGTGTATCATTCTCAACTATGGCAATCTCTCTTCTTCTCTTTAAGGATTTTCTCAGTTCCTCTCTAGCTTCTTCCAAAGCATGTAAAACAAGTTGTATATCAATTTCCTTGCTCTCTATGATATTCCCAAGTTTGTAGACTTCCATATCTAGATCTTTTCTCCAAGTTGTAAGGCTCCTCCTTGTGAGAACTTGGCTCTTATACCAATTGTTGGAATTTACAAGTGGGAAGATTTACTTCTGAGTCGGAAGGGGGGGGGGGGGGTGTGAATCAGAGGTAACTAAGTTTAACCTTTTCAAAACCTTTTAATTAGAAATCATTCACATGCATCTAATTCATTTGATAAACATGAAAGTAAAGACATGCATGAAAAATAGATAACACAAGAATTTGGTAACCCAAAAACCCTCCAAAATGAGAAGGTAAAACTGGGTGGGGATGATACCCACAAAGTATCACTACAACAATATGTAACTATTTAAGGTTACAAAGTTTGACCACTTCCAATGGTCTACCCTATGAAAGGCCTATCCTGTTAAAGGATTTACAAACATTCACTTGCAATATTACCCTGTTAAAGGATTTAGCACCTTGTTTAAAGGCTTACAACATGCTTATTAAGCCAACCTATCATCATAGGATTTTCATTCCTAATACAATTGCTAGAGAGTATTGGAAAGTCTTGACCTGATGACTTGCAATCCTTAATTGTTGATTCCACATCCACATTCTACTATGTCTGTTCTGATCCTTGCTTGATCTGATATGTCTTTTCCTTGAAATTCTGATACTCTATTCTTGATCAACTAAATTCTACAATGTTGTTCTGCTCTTTCTAGGACTTTACACCCCTTTGCACTTCACTATAATTCACCCATACACTTCTCTCATCCACACATACAATGGAATTTCATCCTCCTTTTAAAAGATTCGAATACTTAGGGTTAGGTATAAATCTATGATCAATATTCACTCTTCATTTCCCGTTCAATTTTTGTACTTTTCCTATTGGCTGCATTCCTTCTCCATTTTTCTTATTGGCTGCATGTTAATACATACATAATGCAAAAGATTCGATCTTATCTTTAAGATCCTTCGAGATTCATCCTGAGTCAACTCAAAAATGGTTTACATCTAAGTTTGTGAAGGCACAAACTCATATGTTGATTCTATTTTACTTGGCACTTACTAGTTGTTGATGCTCGACACACATAGGAATTTTGTCTCACTCGGCTCCTATAGTAATTCTATTTCACTTGGCATCTATACTCTTCTCGGCACCTATAGTGACTCGACATCACTTATCACTTAGCACTTGAACTTCACTCAGCACCTAAAGTTTACTCGGCACCTATTGAATTCTCTAGCTCGGCACATACTGTAGCTTGGCTTCTATACTGGGCATCATCTTGAGAATTGGTTAAGTGTGTTGACACTCAATCTTCAAAACCAATCTGAGCCTAACACGCTTAATGTGACTTTCCTTACCACCACTTGCATCTTTCATGAACTCTATCATGTAGTTGTTAACAATTGGGGTTTGGGTTCAAAGGTTTTTATTAGGATTAGGACAAAAAGTTTTAGTAAAGAGACAATGTTTGTATGTAGAGAGAGGTAACTTTAGTATGTAGAGAGAGGTGGTTTGAGTACATGTAGAGAATAGTTTGAGAATGTAGACAGAGATTTTTTTTTTTTTCAATTATTTCTCTCATTGGAAAATTTCAACTTTCTAACTTTTTGAATAAAGTGCCAAGGTAACATGCATTGTGTCAGTTAATTAATAATGTCAATACCACCTTTGTCAAATAAGTGTCAGTAAGCTTTATGCTAAGTATATGCAGGGTAGCCTACATAATGCCACTTATTTCTTAACCGTACAAAATTTCTAGTCCATGTTATTATTATTTTTTGACATTCATTCATTCATCTAAAAAAAATTGTTTGATGAGAGATGTGTGCAAAATGATTGCATATATATTTTCTATATTTATTAGTATTATTATTATGTTACTATTTTGAAGTTTCTACATTTTTGTTTCATTTTAGTATGTCAAATTTGTTTTAGATGTTGGATGGCTATTAGTATTATACATTTTCATTAGTTTTAATTTTAATGTGTAGTAGAGAAATGTTTCTTTCTAATTATATATTTTATTTAAAATAAGATTTATATTCTATAAAATATAATAGAATAGAAAACTAGGTATATATTTTTTACACTTCTAAATTATATTTTATTTTATTTGATAAATTAAATTTCTTGAATTTTAAAAATATTATGATATTATATTTATATTTGATATATATTTTTATATTATTAAATGTATTATCCTTCCAAAAATGATATAGATCATATTTTTATTTTAATATATTATGAACTATTAATAATATATTTCTTTTACTTTTGTCTTAAAGATTAAATTTTATTATTAGAATATTTTCTATTATTTCTATAAAGAATGATAATTTTATATTGTTTTATTTTACTTTTTGATACATAATATGTTTCATTATATTGTGTGGAATAAATTTTATATCTATTTTATTGACCTAGACTTGAAATTTAGTGGGTGTTAATCACAAATGATACAATTAATTTATAATCTAAAACAAAATTAGATATTGTCTATGTTTTTTTTCTACAAGATCTCTTATAATATCCCTTTTAGGTTAATCTTTGCTAAATATAAAATATGGTAACTAAATGATCTACTCATTGACCTTACCCTCAATATAAATACATGTAAAAAAAAGGTTATTTCCTTTTCTAATTGACCTTTCATGCGTCTTTGACTTAATAATAATAGTTTATTAACAAGATACTCTATATATTGCAACTTGTGTTGATAAATCGATTGGAGAACGTATTTTCTAGTTAGAAATATTTTAAAATAAAATTTAAAATTAATTTATTTGCAAAATTTTATTGACTATCTCATTATATACATTAGGTCCAACGATCTATTATCATTTTATTTAGTATTTAAACTATATCTTATCTATCATTCTTTAGTTGAAAACATATAATCAATTTTTTATTAATATATTAATATATTTACTTACTACATCCATTTCTATCTCTTTTAGCTCTCTTATTATACCATATGTTCCCTCATTCCCTATTTTCATTTCACTATATATTTCTACTTTCCTTCATCTAATTATTAGCATTATATCTTGTCTTCTCTGATTCTCTATTTCCATTTCCACCATATATTTCTAGTTTCCTTCCACTGATTATTAGCAAGACCTTTGACACATTGTTGAATATTCTTTAATAGAAACATTTTCCTAAAATGTTATATTCATTTATTTTATAATAATATTTTAAATAGATATAAAGTTATGAAGATTGAATAGTCATATATCATTAATTCTATATAGATTTGTTCTATTCTTTTTTTTCTTTTTCTTTCTACTATTTAAATAATAATAGAAGTTGGTATTTTTAAAAACTGTTAATTTTTTTGAACTTTTTTACAATGAAAATGCTGTAAGACAATAAAAAACATTGCAACTTTTAGTATAATAAAACATAAAAGAAATGTATGTTGAGTTACAGTTGAAATATTCTATTTTATATTTTTTAAAATTTAAAAGTATAAATTTTTAAAAATAATTTAGGATGAAATAACGAGAGAAAAAAACCCAAGATTATATTTTGAAGTTCATTTTTTCCATTTTTTAATTTAAAAAACTTTGTAAACAATTTTTTTTATAGAAAAATGCAACTAAAATAGAATAGTTTTTGAAACATCATAAAATTAGATTTCGTTTGATCTACATACCACAATTAACCAACATACTAAGTGATGAACTCAGACATAAGAAACTTGTCTTTATAATTAAAAATAAATAAATAGAAATTATAATAGAGAAGAAGCTTATCTTCATAATTTAAAAAGAACAAAATGAAAACTTTAACAAAACAAGTTTAGTAATTCAAAACATTTAATTTGGAAGAGTGGTTGTGCTTTTTTAAGTACTGAAAATAACTATTTAGAATATCATAAGTATGATTTAGATAGAATTCAAAAATAAATAGAAATAATATATGATAGTTAAAAAAAACATAGCATAAACTTATAGATATGTGTTTGGTTGAAATAAAGTGTAACGCCTCACTCGGGAACCCAAGAGAAATAAACCTAACATGTTACAATGTTTACTGAACTATTTTTTTTTTTTTGAAGTTTAAACAACATCAAGATAACATTAATGCGAAAGCAATAAGAACATACACATCAAATACACATTTGCAATTACAGATACAGTTTCAATTCCTCAAGGATTCCTTTACGTTGAGTGACATTTAATACTTTTAAATTAATTAGTTTAAGTTCCAAGTACAATGTCTCAAGATCATAAAGAGATAACAGATACATAATCGCATAAGCAAAGCATAAGTATAACTAATACAATGAAAGTACATCCAATAAATAACATCCACTGCACATGTCGCAAGGTATGTGGGAAAAGATACAATACATCAGAATACATGATAACATATATACATCATCTGAAAATAAGTCTCTGAGATGAGGAATAAGAATGATAAAGGTACATCTTCTGCAACGAACATCCAACAGCTAGCAATGTGAAGGGGGACCCAAATGGTAAGAAGGCAGTACCTCCCGACCGCGTGGTTACCTGGTCAGGCCTCCACTCCCACCGTGCAGGGAAGATAATGAACGATCCACATACGGCTATCAAACATAAAACATTCCTAGGCAAGGTACCCCTAATAGCCAAAACTACCTCAAAGGTAACACATGCTACTCAAGAAGATAAAATAATCCAGAAAGAAAGAACACTCCATCCAATACTAACATCGCATAACCCAACATCATACACAAACCAAGTATAAACCAAATACCAAGATCACAAGATAAAGTCAACAAAAGATAATCACCTCAAGTCAAAAACCACATATCAAGAGTACAACATCCATGAATCACCAATCATCATCCATGAAAGTAAATAACCATAAGAAACACATCCAACAATAGATACACCACCAGAGGCACACAAAATCCACAAAGATCTATAGAGGAGACTCAGGCTACATACTAGGGAGTGTCATCACATGGCTACTTGAGTTACCCTGGACTGATCTCTTAATAGACCCCAAACCCTCAAGGGTTGAGTTACCTTGGACTGGTTACTTTGAACCCCGGACCCTCAACATCACACATATGGAAACCAAAAAGATGAGGCACTCATCCCATTCCCATCCTTAGTCTATACAAGCACTCAAGGCATGGGTGGATTAAATCTCTAACTTATCTTTTTAGTGTGTTTCCCCCCCATAAATTTTAATTACTAGATTATCACTTATTACATAACTTGCATTAGGTTACCCTAGTACTGACCACTTTGGGTCTCGGACTCCTATGCAAGCCACTCCCAAGTCACGTACCTAGACAACCTCTCCTAAGCACATAAACACATAGTTGTGTCCCATACCACAACACCCATAAAGATCAAACTCGGTTCCTTAATAGGCAACCTAATAATAAGATGGCTCTCCCATTCAAGTACACATAAATGCTCCACAAGATAAACCTCATAAATATAATCTCCAATATGAATCACAAAACACATTATAACATCCAGCCACATAAATGGTATTAAAGAAATCTCACAAAGCCTCTGGTGTACATCCTAGACTGGTCAACACCTAATCAACACCAAAATCCCAAAGCATAGTCAATACAAGAAAAATGGTACAGTTCATAGTTTGGGTTACAAGTAAAGCTTCAATTTTGTGTTCAATGTAGGTTTCCAAGTGTACAAGATTCTCAGCTTATTAAAGTTGTTATTATCGATAATTTAAATAAGTTCAATACATGATTCAGATATCTTTCTTTTATTAATTAACCTTAGTTAAATAAGACTTTAACTAAATTAATTAATACATATATATTTTGAAACAAAACCATTCTAATATTATTTAATTATTATTTACACAATAATATAAATGACAATACTTGTTAATTATAAAAAAAAATTATAAATTTTATTAACATTTATTAATCAAATTCATTAATTAAAAATTCACTAAATTTTATTATAATTAAAAGTAAAATTATTTATTTAATAATAAAATTTTAATAATTAATAACAATATAAATTTCATTTCATTTAAAACTTAATAAAAACAATTTAACTTAATTCATAATATAAATTTAATAAAATTTATTACCTAACAAAATTTTATATATAAAAAAAAAACGCAATCTAAATTTGAATGCGAATTGTTTAAAATAATTGCATGCCTTTAATAAGGCCTCTGTCAGTGGTAGGCCTGCTGACGCAGGGCCTGTGGCAGCTCACTTGCGCAATACCTGCGTCAGCAGGGACTGCCGGCGGCTGTACGCCAGGGGGGATTGGGGGAGGTCATGGCCCGCACTTTCCAATATGATATATATATATATATATATAATTTTTATTTTTATTTTTAAATTTATTTTTTTTATAAATAAAACAAAAAAAACCATTCCCCAAATACAATTAAATTTTAATAATATGTGTGTGTGTATATATATATATATATATATATATATATATATATATATATATATATATATATATATATTTTAATATATATATTTTTTAACATATCTTGCGAATATGGTCTAATAGAAGAATTTCTATTAACCATATATATAATATAACTTGCAAAGTTCAATTTTCAATTTTCAATTTCTTCCCAAACCATCTGATAAAAAGGGTTTGTCTAACATTCGAATTTCTCAATTAAAATTTACTTTTAAACTTCAAACCCTATTTCAATTATCTAATAGATTCTCGTATTGTTTGATTTCTTATTCAATTTTATGCAATTCTCTAAAATAAATTCAACGAAGTATCCATCTAAGCCATGTACAGATATTTCTCAAACAAGAACAATATTGCATACCCAAAAAACAACACATGCAAAAGACACGGAGCAGACAGAAACTTGAAGGGTGAAAACCACTATACAGTAAAGCCATGAGATCCTACCTAGATCTGATGCTAACCTCTGACAACTAGATGCAATTTACTACCGCAAGAAAAATCTTTCAAGCCACGTAAAATTCCTTTCTTCCCAAACCCTTCGAGTTGCTCTCCATAAACTTGTGTGTGCCCTGAAACCTCTGTGTGCAATAATGACCCAAAAACCTTTAATATAGAATCTAATTACCTTTTAGGGTTTCTATCTCCACAACTCTAAAATTACAATTATTTAATTTAATTAATTCTTTCATGCACAATTAATTTCCCTTTTTAATTAAGATATTCTTTTATTATTCCTTTCATGCACGTTAAGTGAATCATTAAATTACTTTATTTAACTTTCCACTTGACTTCACTTTTAAATTAATTTATAACTTTAATCTCATGCGCACTTTATTAAAATATCTTAATCATGTGCACATATTTTATCTTTTAATTAATTTCTATATTTTAAACTCATTCATGCAAACTTAAATCATTTTCGTAATTTAATATCTTTCAACTTCTTAATTTATTTTTGAACGTTTTAATTTGATAAATATTTATTAACTTAAATAACAATAATATTTAGCATTTATTTAAAAATGAACTCTAAATATATTATTATTAAATTAAATAAATATTATCTCGTTCTAAATTTAATCTTAAAACTTTTATCTTCAATTTAATTCTTTATATTTAATTAGTTTCTCAATTAATTAAATATAATTAAATATTCATAATATCATAATAATTTTCCATTAAATTAAATTATTAATTTAATCTATTAATTAGACTTAATTAATAGAAATTCATCAAAGACTCACAAAACAACATACGCACAAAATGCTCATGGGTTTAAAAAGGGTAGACAGTCTGTTACGAGTCCTCCTTGCAGGACAAGTATTATAGGCTTATGGCTAGGATTGGACCTGATCATTATCTTCCCATTCTCACCATTTGAGTATTTGTAATAGGGCACGCTCATCCTGGCAATTCAGGGAAGTCGATGCTCGGTACCTGCATCCTGCATAAAAGACGAGCATGTACATGCATATAATATATCTAAACTAAACTGACAATGGCAAAGAGTGGTTCATCGTGTAGATCCCGACTAGTACGTGACTACGACTCCCTCCCTTAACCACATCAAACACGTCAGATAGAAAGATAAAATAAACACGCACACCATACACATGCAAGTATGGGGTAAGTATCGTAAAAATCACAAGTCTAAGATCAAATGCATACATATAATAATGCATCTCTATCAATACAACATAATCATCATTAAAGACATCATGTTAACATTTTTATGAAAGAAACCACACTTACTAACTAGGAATCATCATTAACATCATGTGAAATGAAATCAGCTAAACAATTATAACCGATATATTTGTAATCAAAGTCATGAAATAATATCATAGTATTGTAAATCCAATATCTCTAACTAATCAATGCACAAAAACAACCTAAAGAAAATTGACAATGATAACAAAAATGCGATCTAGGGGCAGGCACTACATAAAGTGGAACTTAATTCTAAGCAGCATGAATTTTGTCAGAATACAACCACCACTAGGGGGTGAATCGATGGTTTAAAATACTTTTCAAAACTTGAAACAATTACAAGTTATAAAAATTGAACACGTAAAGCAAGGTAGTTAATGAATAACAAAGTGACACAATATTTTAAAATGGAAAACCACTTAGGGTAAAAAAACACTTTGAAACTAAAACTTTATTGGCCTCTTGGGCAAATATTTTAGAGCTACAACTCTAGGAAGCACCAACACCCTGTTTTAGAAACACCAATTTCAAGGAACACCAGTTTCAAGGAACACCAATCCCTTACACTTGAAGCACCAACTTCCAATATGAAGAAATGAGATATTAAATCATAGAATCATCTCTATTACAACACAAATCATGAATCACTAGTTTCAACTTCTAGTTGAAAACATAATGTAGGATATACTTCTATTCTCCTCAAAACATCCAATACCCAAATATATTTTCTTTTTCCATTAAAAGATCTCATCAAATACTGATATGAATGAATGAAGAAGCAATATATCACCCTTCTTCTACCTTTGATAAAATTTTGCAATGAAATTCAGATCACAAATATGAAAACAAAAACATAAAGCATTACCCTGTTCTTTGCTATTAAAATCTACTTGCAAATTGTTCGGTCTACAAAGAATTTCACACAAATCCTGCAACTTGTATCAAAACCACCTATTGGATGTTTTAGAGGAATGTATCCTCTACTTATAAACTAAGAAAGTTGAAATTTTGGAGGTAAGTACATACGCCAAACTTTCATTAGACCAAAATTGCTCAAAACTACTAAAATTGTCATAACAATTTGGTAACTATTTCTAATAAATAGACTTTTCCTCTTTCCATACAGGTGTGATGCAAAAACTAACAAAGACCCAATTTAGGTAACTCAAAGAAATTTCCAAAAAGGTATGCTCATTGGGGTCTATCTGATAACAAGTCTTGTCAACTTTCTCATAGACCAAAACCATTTTTTTATAATCGTTTTCTAAACCAATATGAATATTAAGTTGTAATTATATAACACTTAAGTGTTTATCTTGAATATGTTTTGAACCATATTGAAGGACATCAAATAATATAATTACATGATGTTAAGCATATCATATGCTTGTTATAATTTCATTATTGACATCAATGACAACAATCAATGACCAAATACCAAGAGTTCAACATACTCCCCCTTTGGCATTTATGTCAATACCAACTTCCACCTGTATATCCATGTGTACCTTCATATCTTGTATATGTTCTTGTACCTGTATATACATCATGTCGACATCTTCATCTTCATTTTTCTCCCCCTTTGACATCAATGAGAAAGGAGATATACCAAGGTTTTAGTGTAACAAAAAAGATAAGAAAAATATTCTCCCCTTGAAACCTATTACTTATTTATGAATTTATGCAAGAGAAGAGAGGGATAAAACCCCCAATCTTTTTCTTAGCCCTTCAAATATGGCTCTTAAGAGAGCTTTTGTAAATATGTCAGCAAGCTGATCTAAAGAAGGAACAAATTCTAATTTAACATTACCATTCTCTTTTGTTCCTCAACTTGTAATTTCAATTCTTAATAAGCAAGATAGTTAATGAATAACAAAGTGACACAATATTTTAATGTGGAAAACCCCTTACAGTAAAAAACCACTTTGAATCTAAAACTTTATTGGTCTCTTGGGAAAATGTTTTAAAGCTACAACTCTGGGAAGCACCAACACCCTGTTTTAGAAACACCAATTTCAAGGAACACCAATCCCTTACACTTGAAGCACCAACTTCATGAATACAAGAAGCATCAACTTCCAAAATGAAGAAATGAGATATAAAATTAAAGGATTGTCTCTATTACAACACAAATCATGAATCACTAGTCTCAACTTCTTATTGAAAACATAATGTAGGATATACTTTTGTTCTCCTCAAAACATCCAATACCCAAATATATTTAATGGGCATGTGTGAGTGCATGGCCTTAACCAGTACTATTATTTAATGGGCATGCATGGGTGCATGGCCTTATAATTAGGCTATCCTAGTTTGGAAGCTAAACCAGCCAGGTAGGCAACCATCCTGCTTTCATTTAAAAATCACATTTAACACTTGAGTGGAATTTAAGACTTGATTTTGTAGCCCTTTCTTATTTTACTGCCCACTTTTCTCCTCTATTCTCCATGGGTAGAGGTTATTTTATGTTGTTCAATTGCATTTTATTAGACATTGTTGTGTAGGATGCTTCGGTAAGAATGGTGGTGAATGGCAAGAACAAGAAAAAACACAACAAAAATCCCATTGCAATACACTAGTAAGCTACCATCTTAATGCTAATTGATTTTACTGCCCTAGCATTGCATTTAACCTAAGTAGTGTGATTAGGGATTTATAACAGAAATAGGGCGATGGATTTCGTGGATATGCTTGATTAGATCAAAGAAATTGCATTGGTTTTTAAGACGCTAATGGCTGAAGTTGACAATAAAAATAAAAGAGTCCAACTATTCATTGATATTGGAGATGTCGTTTAATCAAGTGGCATTGAAAATGTCAACAAAATACAATAATTCAAGTATTCATTGAGAAGAATTTTATCTTTGATTATTTAATATTTTTTTATGAGTGTTCATTTTGATATTGTTTTTATTATAATATTTATTAAATTTGTATCACTCATGCCTATGCACCAACTACGGTACTTCACACTGATATTCCAACATTTCAGACGAGCATTATAGGTATGCTCTTAACATGTATTTGATTTTTTTTAACACATTGAAACTAAACCTTATCCCTAATTATTATAATAATAAATATATAGCAATAGTAATCCTAATACTAAATCTAATAATGATATAAATTGTAAATTTATATTTCAAACATAATCAAATTAATTATTCAATGTGTTATGCAAGCCACAACTTATACCAGCTAATATATACTCTATATGTAAAATATGTTGAGATGCATCGAGGCATTGAATTTTTTCATTATTCACTTTTAATATGCACAACACCTCGATGCATCTCGGCTTATTTTACATATAGAGTATATATTAGCTAGTTTGACTATACAATCAATATTTGTTTGTCTTATTAGTCCATGCAAGGAGCTAATGTTCTTACTTCATTCTAATTAATCACTCCCAAAAATATATTTTTTACATTAATTCCTATTTTTCTATTGGCTATACCAATTTAAGCTAGGAGTTTAAGTTTTTTTTAATTCAAAAATAAGAAAAAATTATACTAGATTTCTGAAAGCTAGAATTCCTCTAGAAGTTTCAGATAATGAATTTCTTGCATTCCTAAATGGTTCATTGCAGAACTTTTTGTCCATTAAATCACTTAAATGATTTAAATGCATTTCTAGTGTCAACACATTTCCTATTTTTTAGTTGTTTCCCATAATTGGCAACTAATGTAGTCAACCATTTTGTTTTTGGTTGTTTCCTATTTATTATGGACTTGTTATCAATGTTATGACATTCACATTCCCCATCTACAGAGCCTGCTTCAAAATGGTTTGAGGTTCTTACCACTTTAACTAGAGAATTTCATATGCCATTTTAATTTCCTTTCATGGATGCTTCCAATCTCTGTTATCTGTATGCATTGTTAGAATAATGCTTTCAAATCCTCTCTAGAAAAGTTGCCTCTTTATAAAGGCTTTAGGCCTGACTATCATATCTTTATATCATTTTTGCATATAATATGACATTCTTACTCTATGCATTACTATCCATTTAGCTGCTATATTTGTCAACAAGATTTAGCAAACAATGTATTTTTCACGTTTTCATATTGTTGTTCACTTTTCCCTCTCCCCATCATTTGAATTTTATTTTTCCTCAGGGGGGTACTTGTTTGTGCTACTTAGTGTGACTTTTCCTTATAATGTTTTCAATAGTGGCACCTAATTAATTAATTTAAGTCAAGATAATTGTCATATCCTAAAGTTTAAATATGAAATATTTTTAAGAACTTTTTTCTAATTTAAATTATAATTTTCTATTGGTTGAGAGGATTTTTGCAAGGGATAATTTTATTTTTTAATTGTTAAAAAGAGAAGAAAATTTTCAAAGAGGTAAGGTTGTATTAATTACGACAATAACCATTGTCAAAAAGTATGGGCTGGGATCATTTATTGCATAGCTGTAGGTCTCGTGTAATAATTCCTCTTTCCCCTCATTTCATCATCGTCGGCACATGAACCTTCTTCAAAAATTGGGAAACCCTAGTCGGAAAGGCGTAGGGGATTTCAGAAAGGCAAGAATGATCAGGTTCAGAATCACACAGGGGCAGCAGCAAACGGCTACGTATAGTCTGCAATGAAGATTGCTACGTATACTCCATAAACATTCTTTCTCTCTGTTTCTCTTAAAGTGATTTGCTCATCGCAGCTTCCACTTGACGATCCAAGAATAGTGTATTCTTGATCAGATGGAGATAAATTGGGCATGTCAATTTCATGAAAAGTTGTGATCTTGAAAATTTATGTCAATTGAAGCAGATTGTTTGGTAACATATGAGAAAGTTAACTGCAAGAGTCAGTAAGTAGTCCAAACAAGCAAGCCTAGATAACGAGGGTAAGCCCATCTTCATATTACAATAATTTTCCCATAGTATCAAATAAAATGCTAAAATAAATATAATTTCATCTGGATCAAACAATTTAACTTGGCTGTGTTTTCACTGAATTTGAAGATTTCATTTGTGGGGTTTTTCGTTGATTGACAGAATTCGGTCGCAATGATTTTGTAGAGCATGATATATTCCATTCTGGCAATCCAAGTAATTTCATTTCATGCTCTCTGATAGTCGCAGACATTTCATGCTCTCTGATAGTCCATTAGAATAAGGCCTTAGATTTCTTGCTTCTTCCTCCTCATTTCCCTTATCCCAGATGTGTTGTCTTTCTCCTCGAATGACTTTGTCTGTGATTAAATAGAAAGGATTTCCAGTTGTTTATTTATCAATAGATCTAGTTGCTTGATCTTCTATGTTATTATTTTTCGGCCATTATTTTCATGCTTAGTTTTTTGGGGCTCCACCACCCTTTGGCGCCCTCCAAAGTCATTTTACTAACTAAAAATAGATGTGGCCGACTAGTGGGTGTGGAGCCTTTCTCGCCTCTAGTCCATCTCCAAAGTCCCCACCGACTGTGAACCGAACCATTGGAAAGACATCGCCGATAATTGACCTCCTGTAAGGGGATTGGAAGCATCTATTACTCTCTAGTATCTTCCCCTTTCAAACATTTAATAATGAAAAATATATGTTTGGTTTCTTCTCACTTTTTTTTAATTCAAATATTTTTGCACACATTACGGGAAGCCATCATTCATCTTTATGTGATATTCAACACTATCATTCATCTTTTGGGGAGAATGCCTTATTTATTTTCAAAATTAATTGTGTTTTGTGGACTAGTGATTAGCACTTCCACCAATAGAAGGTGCAAGGGATGTGGTCGTATGTATTTAATTGAAATTTTAAATAGATAAAGCTAGGATGAGAAATGTAGTTTCAACACAAATGAAGACAAATCTTTGTTTACTCAGCAAAATAGTAGATGATAACTAGTTTTCTTAATTCTTATTTTACAAACATGTATAATATTTGAAAGAGCATTGTATGCAACAAAATTAAGTGTGACAAATTTGATTGTACAATGTTGTTGTATGATATAACTATTGGAAATATTCAAGATATGACAAGTTACTGAGAGGGGAGGGGTGAATCAGTAACTTCTAAAATCTCAAACAATAAAACTGTATACTGATATATTCACCATTCATCCAAGTAACCTACTGTAAGCATGAAACAAAATCATTTGCAACACTTGAACACACAGATTTGGTGACCCAGAAACCTTCCAAATAGAAAGTAAAATTGGGGTGGGGATGAAACCCACAAGCTTCATTACTGTAGTATGAAGTTGGCCGGTTAAGGCTTACAATGACCACTTCTGGTGATCTGCCCTGTTAGGAGCACAAAGGATTGATAGATCCACCTTGTTAGAGGATTTCCAAACATACAATAAAGTATGCACTCTATTAGGAGATTTACAAAAGACTGTTAAGTCTACCTTGTTAAAGGATTTACAAGAACTGATTCACCTGTTAGAATGAAACAGTGGATCTGATTACAACTGATTGCTGATAAGATCCGCTATGCTCTGATTCACCTTGATGTGATAGATAAAAATTTTCTGCTTCAAAACTCGACCTGCTGAATATCTTCACAATTCAGCCCACATACTTTCGCACGCATGTATTTCTTTCGCACTTTCACACTTTTACACTTTCACATTTCCATTCATTACCATTGTCATAACAACTATATTTGAATGATACAATATATTGCATATATATACCATCCATATAAACAATACATGCAAGGTCGGCTAAACAACAAGTGCAAATCTCTATACAAAGTCGGCCCAAGGTAAAAACTCGGGTTCACTGAACTGACTCGGTGTCCTTCTGATACTCGGCGTCCACTGTGTTGCTCGGCATCGTCATGCACTCGGTAGAAGTGAAGGCACGGTTCATACTAAACACTTCGAGTAGTTCTGAACTCGGTAACCACTGGAGACTCGGTAGAAGAGATGTCACTCAGTGAATACTTCTATCTGAACTATAGCTCGGTGATCAAAGGAAACACTTGATAGAACCTTGTGACTCGGTGATAGTTAGTTTCCTTGATAACCGTCTGAGCTCAGTAAAATTAATTTCCTTGATAACCTCAGGAGCTCAGTTATCATGAAGTTCTTGATTACATCTTAGTACATCTTCACAAGGTCAAAACTGATTCCTTTCTTTACCTTGAACACTCGGTAAACACTGGCTACTTTGTTCACCTTGATCACTCGGTAAACACTGACTTCTTTGTTCACCTTGATTACTCAGTAAATACTGACTTCTTTGTTCACCTTGATTACTCGGTAAACACTGACTTCTTTGTTCACCTTGATTACTCGGTAAACACTGACTTCTTTGTTCACCTTGATTACTTGGTAAACAATGAGAACTAGGTAAAGCTTGGCTTCCGGTGAGAGCTCGGTAAGCATTCAAAATCCAATAAGTGTTGTAACTAATGACAAAAATGTATCATAATGCCAACAATCTCCCCCTTTGGCATTAGGGACAAAAACACTTATGAGACAAAATTTATCTGACATGCTGATGACTGATTCTGAATATACATAGCTTCGTTATATACAACTCCCCCATAGAATAGCTTTGTTATATACAACTCCCCCATAGAATGTACATACATTATTTACATGAGTTGTATATCTTTTCTTTTGTACAATTTTTTTGAAAACACTTATTCACCCATAGTATACATATCCAACAATAATCTCCCCCTTTTTGACAATAATGCCAAAGAATAAAAGAATATATATACTTATATAGAAACACCAAAATGAGAGATGAACTCTGAATGTACCTGGAGAATAAGCTGGAGAGTCTTATCCCAATTCTCTTGCAAAATTTTGCAGGTGGAAAGAGCTATTTGAACTTCAGCCGAAAGTTCAATCACATGATCTGCAATGGAGAAGTTATTATCATGGATTAATGTCTTTGAATGTGCAATATGCTTCTGCATTGAATCCATGATGGGAAGGATCATGTTTTGGATATCTATCAAAGTAGATCGGATCCTTGCCTCTTCCCTCAACAGCTCTGCCTGCTTCTCTGACAAAAATTTGATTCTGAGGTGATGAGATGAGCTTGAACTGGGGTCAAGCTTCAAGTTCTGTGTGCTTACCTTCAGATCTTCATCAATTTTATTTAGTTTCTCTCTTATTCTTTTAGTGTACTCGGTAACATCACAAAGCTTAGCAAAAAGAGATGTTACATTATTAGAAGAATTTTCCATATCTGCCAAAACTGAGGTTAATGCAACCTGATTTATTGCAATGTTCTAGGCAATGTGCCCCAATACCTTATTATCAAATTTCTTTTCTGCATGCTCAATTAGCTTTTCTTGTCCGGAGGCATCTTCATTGAATTTATTAACTGCCCCTTCCAATTGAATCAAAATGTGTTGAGAAGTATCAACATCAACACCTATAGCCTCAGTAATTATGTTCCAGGCTTCCTCAATTATCCTATATTCCTTATCCCTTTCTGATCTTAACTGCATCTGAGTAGCCTTTTTCTCAATAAGTTGACTAGCATACCTCATTTCTTCAATGGTAGCATTATCAAAGTCAATCTTTGGAATTACTATCTCTGTGTCCAAGTCAATGTCTTCAGGAATTTCCTTTCCAGTGATCATAAGTCTTAATGGTTGCTTTTGTTTGACTTCTGAGATGACTGGTTTGACCTTTGGAATAGACACAACAGTAGAGACAGAAGGACTAGCAGTAAAAACTGGGATGCTTGAGGTTTGAGTGCCAATAGAAGTATGTACAGGGTCAAAATTTTGAATGCTGGCCAAAAATGGTGATACACTCGGTAATATAGTATCTGAGCTCACTGTGCCTGAAGTAGATGGTGACAAAATTGTAGAACAAATTTGAGTTGTCAAATTTTGAGAACTTACAGCAATACCAACTGATGATGATGGAGTCGAGGAGGCTAACTCGGTAGATGAAAAGGGGTGCAGCTCGGTAGTAGAAGAGGGATGCAGCTCGGTAGATGAAGTGGTAGTCACTTCTACTGATGATACCTGGAGCTGAGATATGGCAGGTGTAGATGAACCTGCTGAAGTTGACTCCAACCTTGATGATGTCACAGGTTTGGCTGGGGAGTGAGGAAGGGATGCAATAACTGCTGCTGCAATTTTTACCGTATCATCCTCCTTATCTTCCTCTTCAGCTTCTTCCTCTTTGTCTTCTTCCTCTTTCTCTTCCATCATTGCATGCAACTCTCCTGGTGTAACTGTGATGGATGGAGTGCTATCTGATTCATCACTGCTGCTGCCGCTGTCATCATCCTTTATTTCTACTGGGTCTACACTGGGCTTATGTAGATGATAGATGTTTTTCCACATGTTTGTAGCATCATTTACAACATGCTCTATATCTTTGATCAAAACCAAACAAGTGTGGAATCTGATCATCATTTTACCTTCATAGGTTTTCAATTCAGATTTTACCTCTGCTCTAGTGAGACTAGGCCGAAGATTCTTCAGGGATTGCTCATATATATCTTTTACCATCTTGGTGGCTAACTCCCATCTTGGCTATACTCTCTCCAGTAGTTCTTTAGAGATATGAGGAGCAATCTAGTCCAGGGAGTATTTCAATTTTCCCATTTTGTTAAGTACCAGTTCCTCAATTTGCATTTTCTCTACATCAGTCCTTGTCTCAAATCTTAATGCCTTGAAATTTGTGATGCCAGCTCCTTCTTCCAATGATTTGAGCCTTTGCTCGAATGTAGGTGCAGGTTTGACCAATACAGGTTCCTGAATACCTTTTCTCGTTCTCCGAGTGAATACTGCAGTAGGCTGCTTCTTGGGCTTGGTAATGATTACCTTGCCTTTCTTCTTTGCCGGTTGCTCTTTTTCTGATTCTTTTTCTCCTTCTTCTTCTTCTTCACTTTCTTTATCTTCATCTTTTCCCTCGGTGACCATAAGAGAACTCATTTCAGTTTTCAGTTTGGCCATTTTCCTTTTACCTTTGCTGATGGCCTGTGGAATTTTGATTTTCAGTTCAATTCTGGCCTTCGCTTCATCATAAGTACCAAAAATTCATTACCTTGGGTCTACTGGCTCATTTACCAGTGCTTCAATGATATCCCTTGTTTCATCAATATTTACCTCATATGGAAGAGGTTTCACCCATGCAACTCGGGGTCTGAGTGCCTGTATGTATACCTTGTCATAGTCAACCATGAAACAGACATCATCCTTATACTCTTCAACAAGTGTTGGAGGTATTCTGAATTTGTTGTTCATCCTTTCCTTGAAATCTTCAAAATAATTGTCCATTACTTTGTCAAAATTCATACCCATTTCTACTATGAATTCATTTATTTGATACAAAATTGGAGTATCTTTCCTCCATGCAACTGTACCTTTGGATGGAAAGAATTTCTGTACATAGAAAAATAAACAAACTAGCAAAGAACCAAATTTACAAGGGTTTGTCTTTGCAGTCCTTATGCTTTCCATGTTTTTATTGAATTGTTTTAATAGCACATCAGCTAGGTCAAACTCCATATTTTTCTTTACAATTTTATATGCCAAATCTACAGCCTCGCAAGGTACACTATTCAGCCTGCTGAAACTATACAGTTTGTATGCAATAACATAAATACCAAATTTCAGTTCTATATCTGAAACATTGTTGAGTTTTAAACCTCTGCCATCCCATTCAGCTTGGGTTTTCTTTTGTAACTCATCCTGTCCTAGGGTTTTGGTGGTTTTGGCTTTGCTGAGCATTGGGAGACCCATGATTTTGTGAATCATCTTCTTGGTTATCAAAACTGGTTGTTCTAACCACAACTGACCATTATGTACTCGGCTCAAGATATACCTCACCCATTTCACTTGGAAACTTCTTGGCAGATGCAGGATATGGGTTAAGCCTTTGGTTTCCAAATGTTTGAACTCAAGTTTTAGGGTTCCATCCACGCATAACTCGGCTAGGGTGCTATCCATATCTAGTGTCCCTATTTCTTGCACAGTACACTTGAAATGAGTACGAATATCATTGATTAGAAGTACCTTTGGAGGAATCTGTGATTGAGCTCCATGCGGGTCGAGTGATTCAGCGATGGCAGGAACAAGCTTGAACGTCGGTGCCTTCCATTCCGTTCCCTTCACAATCATTTCGGATCCTTTCTTCGCCTTGCTGCTGCTGGTGCTTGCGGAAGCCATTGCTGCTCGGTGAGTGAAAAGATTTTGTAAGAATACTTCACTGGAAAATCTCTTCAACTCACTTGAACTCGCTTGAAAGCCCTCTTTTTGTAAATCTCGAATTTGCGGTGAAAAATGAGGTTGAAATCTGCCCTTTTGATGAAAAATTTGCCATTAATGTTCAGTACAGAAGTAGCTGTGATCGACAGGCTATCATCCACTAGCTCGGCTTAAACTTCGCAACTCGGTGACCAAAAGAAAATAGGTTAAACTGCTCTTAACTCGGTAAGAGAAGAACCAACCATGCTCGGTAAGTGCAACTTGGTGAAAGAGGCCTTATTGCACCTGATTGAGCTCGGTAAGGTCATGTACCGACCATGATCCTGATGTATCTGAAATACTGATTTGATCATATTTTCATTCTAGGACTACTTAGGAATTTGCTTTGTAGATACAGTCCTGATCTTATCCTGATGTGTCTTCATTGGAAATGGTAGAGTCACTCACTTCTTGAGTGACCATTCCATCACTTGAATTATCTGGCTCGGTAGACTTAGAAATCCATTGCTGCTTCATTTGCTTCCGAATATTTTCCACTTTGATTTTCTTTTCATCCTCAACTTTCTTTATGTTCATGCAGTTTTTAGATATATGACCAAGTTCTGTACATGTATAACATCTTACAGTGGTATCCCTTTTTCTTAGGTGATGCCTTGCACAGTTTATGCCAGTATGACCATATTCTCCACAATAATGACATCTGCACCAAGTGTTGTAGTCCCAACCAAATATTTCTTTGACAAGTTGTTCAGCTGGATTAAATGATTTGAATTTGCATTGCGATGCCTTATGACCTTGCTTTTGACATTTGTGACATTTACCTTCAAAATTCGGTTTCTTTTTGCATTCATTTGCTTTGTGTCCATGCCGATTGCAATTGTAGCACTTTCCATTAAATTTGCCTTTTCCATTGCTCCAACATCCGTTAGATGTATGACCTAACTTACCATAGTGGCTGCAAGTAGGTTTTTGATTCTTTTGAGTACCCTGTTTGGAAGATTCACCTTCTTCCTTGTATCCAAGGCCTGCTTTACCATTTTGTTTATGAAAGTTTTCTTCATTTTACAGATTCAATTGATCCATGTCCTTTTGAGATTTTACCATTCTCTCATTGACTTTTTTTACAGAGATTAGATCACTTTGTAAGCTTGCATTGATTTGCCTTTCAGTAATTAAGTCATTTCTCAAATTCTCATTCTCAGATCTCAGATTCATAATTTCTTCATTTGCATTAGATAATTGAGTTACAAGATTTTCAAGCTGAGAGGATTGATTATTCCTTACCTCTAAGTCTTCAGCTGCCTTGTTCCTTTACTCCAAGATTTCGCATATCCTGATGGACTGGATTCCTTGTTCCCTTTTGAGCTTTCTTACTTCTTCTTGCAGAGATCCATTCTTTTCTAAGAGTTCTTTGATTTCTTTGTCAGCTTCATCTGAACTATTTGATGGTGAGAGATCTTCAATCTTTTCTTCAACATACTGATGGTCATTCATTTGCTTTGCAAGTTCTTTTCTTCTTTTCAAGGATTGTAAAAGATGCTCTTTTGCTTCATTGAGTTGAGCCATGGCCATTTTCAGATCTAGCTTTTCATTCTCAATAGTTTTGTCAAGTCTGAATATCTCCATTGTCCTTGATCTTTGCTCAAGCTGTGAAACTTTTATCTTGAGAACCTTATAGCTCTGATACCAATTGTTGGAAATATTCAAGATATGACAAGTTACTGAGAGGGGAGGGGTGAATCAGTAACTTCTAAAATCTCAAACAATAAAACTATATATTGATATATTCACCATTCATCCAAGTAACCTACTGTAAGCATGAAACAAAATCATTTGCAACACTTGAACACACAGATTTGGTGACCCAGAAACCTTCCAAATAGAAAGTAAAACTGGGGTGGGGATGAAACCCACAAGCTTCGTTACTACAGTATGAAGTTGGCCGGTTAAGGCTTACAATGACCACTTCTGGTGATCTGCCCTGTTAGGAGCACAAAGGATTGCTAGATCCACCTTGTTAGAGGATTTCCAAACATACAATAAAGTATGCACTCTGTTAGGAGATTTACAAAAGACTGTTAAGTCTACCTTGTTAAAGGATTTACAAGAACTGATTCACCTGTTAGAATGAAACAGTGGATCTGATTACAACTGATTGCTGATAAGATCCGCTATGCTCTAATTCACCTTGATGTGATAGATAAAACTTTTCTGCTTCAAAACTCGACCTGCTGAATATCTTCACAATTCAGCCCACATACTTTCGCACGCATGTATTTCTTTCGCACTTTCACACTTTTACACTTTCACATTTCCATTCATTACCATTGTCATAACAACTATATTTGAATGATACAATACATTGCATATATATACCATCCATATAAACAATACATGCAAGGTCGGCTAAACAATACATGCAAGGTCGGCTAAATAAGAAGTGCAAATCTCTATACAAAGTCGGCCCAAGGTAAAAACTCGGGTTCACTGAACTGACTTGGTGTCCTTCTGATACTCGGTGTCCACTGTGTTACTCGGCATCGTCATGCACTCAGTAGAAGTGAAGGCATGGTTCATACTAAACACTTCGAGTAGTTTTGAACTCGGTAACCACTGGAGACTTGGTAGAAGAGATGTCACTCGGTGAATACTTCTATCTGAACTATAGCTCGGTGATCAAAGGAAACACTTGATAGAACCTTGTGACTCGGTGATAGTTAGTTTTCTTGATAACCGTCTGAGCTTGGTAAAATTAATTTCCTTGATAACCTCAGGAGCTCGGTTATCATGAAGTTCTCGATTACATCTTAGTACATCTTCACTCGGTCAAAACTGATTCCTTTCTTTACCTTGAACACTCGGTAAACACTGGCTGCTTTGTTCACCTTGATCACTCGGTAAACACTGACTTCTTTGTTCACCTTGAATACTCGGTAAATACTGACTTCTTTGTTCACCTTGATTACTCGGTAAACACTGACTTCTTTGTTCACCTTGATTACTCTATAAACACTGACTTCTTTGTTCACCTTGATTACTCGGTAAACACTGAGAACTAGGTAAAGCTTGGCTTCCGGTGAGAGCTCGGTAAGCATTCAGAATCCAATAAGTGTTGTAACTAATGACTAAAATGTATCATAATGCCAACAATAACGTGTTGATTCCCCAACAAGTTTTAAGAGTGCAATTCTTTGGAGTTCTAAACTAAATGTTGTATTTGTGGGAATCAAAATGACTTCCTTCCTCTTTATAAACAGGAGCTTCAAGGTGAAATATTGGATTGTATGGCCACCAGTGAATTATCAATACACTCACACTTGACAAATTAATCTTAGGACCTATTGGAGCTAAGAAATGGCAAACAACAAAAATCATTCTTTCAAAAATATAATTAATTTTAGAATATTAATTTAAAAAATGATTTGTATTTATATAAATTAAATTTCCTTTTTTATATAGATATATCTATTAAAAAAAATTAGTTCAAAATTCAATGGTTAATGATTATATTTATTTATTGAATATTTTGTCTAAATTAGTTCAAAATTCAATTACTAATGGTTATATTTATGTATTCAATATTTTTTCTTCCAGACTTTCTAAATAATAATAATTTATAAAAAATATTTATCTAAAAGTTATCTTTTTAAATAAAGGAATATTTATTTTCTTATGTCTCATTATTTTAATTATTATAGAATTAATGAAATAAAATTTAACATTCTTAGAATGAATTTTTTTCACTTATAATAATAGTTAGCTCTTAAAGAGAGCTCTAACATTTCAAAAATGCAATTATTCATTTTAGTTGTCCAAATCTTATTTTTCAATTCCTTTTTTTAATATATATTGAGATTTTCATCTTTTTCTTTTTTCACAATAGAGGATATGTTAAATAACATTAACTATATATAAAAATTGAAAAAAAATCACGATTACAATGAAATTTGAGCACATATATCATATAGAGACAAAATTAATAAAGCCTACTGTGATATTCGACACACATATGCTATAGACACCTACCTTCTTGATAACTATTGTTGTCTCACCTGATGTATAAAATTTTGTTATCCAAGTTTATTTTTTATTCCCCATTTTCCATTGGGATCTACTCTTGCATTTAAGAATAATTACTCTAGTAGAACTCTTTATTGATTTTTCCACATCACCGAAATGATCAGGTAGTCAATTCTGGAGAGTTAACATCAGCTAGATAATACCTTGGCCAATTTGTAATCAAATGATGGGGTGTAGACTTGGCATATGAACTGTTTGACAAAATCTCATTAACAAATGTAACACCATAGAATAATGATTGCTGCATTTGCACATTGAATTCTTAAAAAGACTTTAGAAACTTTCAACTACATGTGTTTTAGAAACTTACGAAAGATATGGCTGAACAAATCAAAGGGATTTCATCTCATGAAATGCATTGACAACACGATTCGCCGAAAATGGATTGATGAACCAAATTTGTAGAAGACTTTAGAAAATGGATTGATTGATATGATTACACATGTGAAATCCTAAAGAACGAGTCCATATTGTTTAATGGAAGGCTTCAAAATTAACGACACACCCCAATTGTTTGACATAATTCCTATGAAGATGTAGCATTGGGAGATACCATGAATACAAAATATCTCCGTTACAAGTTTGTTGAAATGGTTTACAACCTCCAGAGAAATAAAATTGATAGCGGTCAATCCAAATTTCACAATGGGGTCATTGTGATTAATCAAAATTTCAAATAATACAAAACTATGGAACCATAGATGATAATGCTATGAACTGTTTGATGGAATGCCTCAATTATATGTCACAACTTTTACAAAAGTAATGAACCCAATGTAAAAGCTTCGAAGCATAGACATGTTGTTTTATGGAAAGGTCTCCAAATTTTTAAGCAAATGTAATGGCACAAATCGTGCCAATTTCTTAACATTTGTCAAAACCTTGCTGCGACAGAATGAGAGCTTTGGAACAAGATATTAACATATATCAGTGGGTGAAGCTGAATATAAATTAGAAAAAATATTTTTAAAATGAAACCATTTTTCATCCTATTTTGAATTGAAGTATTAAAAAGTCGAGGAAACATTTATACATCAAATTAAAATGCATATCTTACCAAATGAGAATTTAATATATGTCCACATGGATTTCTACTCATTCAATACTAGATCCCAAAAATTATGCCTCTCAAAATAAGTCAACACTATGGCACTCGCTAAATCATCAAATATTTGCACCCACTAGCAGTGCCCATTTCCCATCCTTCCAAACACCAACTATTGAATGGGTCCTCAATCAATCTGTATGGGACCACTCTCCACTATCAAAAGATCATTAGAATTTTCTAAAATTATAATAGAATTTATAAATTGGAGAACTGTACTCATTAAACTTAAACTAGAGATGAGCTATTTATTCAATAGGCAGGGACTCTAGCTCTTCCAGAGCTCTTGTTTAGTATTATTTTCCCCCTTTTAGTCAAGGAAAAATCAAATGAGATATTTCTTGACTACATTGCTTAGGATTCTCACTGCCCATGCCACCCCCAAGAGCTTCTTCACAATCCTACCATGGAAACCCCCAAAAGTTCCCTTTGTGAGTTGTGTGGAGAAATAGAGGTCTAGGGTTTGAGACTATCTCAGGGTCAAATTTGTACGTTGTTTCTTAACAAAAAGAAAAAGAATTAGGCTGGGTTCTATAGTTGTTAATCTCAGGTTAGTTGAAAATATTACGCACAAATAATTGTTAACTAACAGAATAATAATTAAATATTATTAATTTATATTATATTGTATTTCGTAATACAATTTTTAGAATTTGTAATTATTTTATATTTATATCCATATTATTTTCCAATTTTCTTAAATATGTATTTTTATTAATTATTCATTGTTCAAATTGTATTATAGATCACATTTTAAAATTTATAATATTACAATGTTAATCCTACCATGGAAACCCCCAAAAATTCCTCGTGTGAGTTACGTGGAGAAACAAAGGTCCAGGGTTCGAGACTATCTCAGGGTCAAATTTATACGTTGTTTCTTAACAAAAAAATATTTTAAAAATAGGTTGGGTTCTATAGTTGTTAATCTCAGGTCAGTGGAAAATGTCACGCACAAATAATTGTTAATTGACATAATAATATTTAAATATTATTAATTTATATTATATTGTATTTCGTAACATAATTTTTGGAAATTGTAATTATTTTATATTTATATCCATATTATTTTCCAAATTTCTTAAATATGTATTTTTATTAATTATTGATTGTTCAAATTGTATTATAAATCACATTTTAAAAATTCTAATATTACAATGTTACTCATTAAAATTCAAAATCAAACATAGAAAAGTACGTGAAATATTAAATAGAGGGCAATATAAAATTTTAATACTAATACAATTATATTTGTATTTTCTTTATTATTTTTCTATTCACTTAAGTAAACAAATAAGTGCAAAAAATAACACATTGATTTATAAAATGTAAGATGAAGCTCTAATAATAAACAACCCGAAACTCCAAACAAAAACATTAAATTAATAAAAAAAATTGGCATAAATATTCTTAGTGTGAAAGGGATTTTTTGTTTTGTTTTTTTTTCTATATTTTTCCTATTACTCTATTAATTATATAATTTATTTTCTTATTCAAAAAACTCTTAAGTAAACTTTAACAAGCCATTTTAATATCTTAAAATCAATTTTATAAATATATTATTTGGAATTTTATATATAAATAGACATATTGATAATGACTCATAAATTATGTTAAAATATTTTAAAGGTTTTATAAAAATTATCTTAAAATTATGTTCACCTATAGTAGCTATAGATTAGAGAGAGCAACCACTTTATATTTTGGTACTTTTAATTGATTTTTTGTTTTTTAATTTACAAATATAACATATGAGTAGACTAAGTTTAATCAAATGAAGTATAAAGTTGCCTAAGAGTAGATGACAACTAGGCTAGCCTAAGAAATTTAAATTACTTATATATCAATCTATATCCAACAACGTCAAGTACCACCATTCTTATCAAACTAAATTTTTGGACATGATTCACAATAGAAAAACCAAAAAAAAATATAATTATAGTTACAAATTCATATAGAATTTTATACTTTTGATATCTAAAAAATACTAATATCTTTTACATTTTTTAAAATCTTACAAGTACCCTTGCACAAGGTAGGGACTCAACCTCACACAGAGCTCTTGTTATGAAATAAGTGCACTGCTATAATGCACTCTCAAATATTTTAACATTAAATTCACTTTGCACAGTAGTTAGTTAGAGTCTCCTTTTTTTAATAAAAAATCCAAATAAATTTCCACATTGCACCATCATTTTAATATAATTTATATTGATAATTATAAATAAATCAATTTATTTTATTTTTCATGAAATGCACTCCATTATTGTACATTATAACAGAAACATTTTTTAAAAAGTTGGAAGAATTTTTGATAATTTTAACATTTAACTTTGTCGAATCATTTCATTTATGTATCAAAATTTTAAGGAGACTGGAGTGTATTTAGATACTAAACTTATAAGATCGTGTATTTTGGTTTTTTCAATTCATTTATATTTCAAATTTTTTGGAGTGTATTTAGATACTAAATTTATAAGATTGTGTATTTTATTTTGTATAACATCATATACTTTGAATCTAAAAGAAGTATAACTAGCTCATAGTTATCAATTTTATTTTATTTTTAATTCTTACAATATGATTTTACCAACTTTAAATGTTATATGTCAAAATGGTATTTTTACTTCAATTTCTCAAGGACTCTAGAATATATAGTATAAAATTGTTAAGAATCTTTATGAAAAATAAAACTTATAATCTTGTAACTTGAAATATCTAACAAAATGAAATTTTATTGGGTATGAACAAATTTATATAGTACAATTTATTTTTTACACTTTGAATAAGATTGCATAAAATTCTAGAATAAAATAACTTACAAATAGGAAAAATTCACATAGACACAACATAACACTTTTACAATTCAAATTGAACCTTATTTAATGTGCATTATGGCACCATTATTATCCATGATTATAGTCATAGAATGATCAAAGAGATGTGAAATAAGAGGTATATAAGATGATGAAGCATTTTGGGAAACATGAGTGTGAGCTTTGGCTTTAGCTTTACATTTTCTATGACGAAAACAAGAACATTGGTTATGTTTAGTTTGGGAAGATACTTGAGGTAGGTTAGGGTCAATTGACATAAGGCCCCTATCTCAATCTCATGGAAGAACAAAAGGAACAACACTGATAGGATCAAGCTTAGATACACTAAATTCATGGATTTTATGGACCTCAAAAGCTTGATAAAAGTGGAAAAGATGATTGGAATGTGGTGGTGATGAGTTATTGATAGAAGGCCAAAAGAAATCAAGCTTAGAAAATTTTCAAGGCATGGAGGGAAGATAAAGACTATTGTTAAGTTATGAAACTCAACAACTATTGTGGCCCTCCCTAGGATGAAAAACATTAACAAATTATTCCAATAGAACCCATAACCTGAGACAAGGACACATAATTTCAACTAGCTATATCCTAGACTATCACTATCCATAAATCATAACAACTTACCCTAGATAGAGTCATTATTGATATAGGTAAAATTGAAAGGTTGGGCCTTACCTTTATAATGGTCTCCATAGTCAAGTCCCTACAATGCCTTCACATTAACCGTGCCTTCTCTCTCGAACACTATGTCAAAATGAAAAAAAGTATGTATAACATTATTAGAATGAAAGAAGAGCCTCTCCAATAGTTGCTCTCACATGGTACTCATGTATTTTATGTCTACCACACAACCACTTTGATAGTTTTATGGTTCATATCATTACTGCATTTACCTTTAGCATATTTCAACTTCTAGCACTTTTTAATTTTACATTTTCTATGGGTTCAATCCAGTGGTCAAGATGAATAAATCAGATAAATTATTGTGTTTCAAAAATTTCATTACTACATTTTTCTTGATAAATCTACTAGCTTAATATTTTATTACAACACTACAATTTAAATTCATCATGATTAGATAATGCTCTCTAAAATACTACTTTTTGTAGTAAAAGTTTAGTGTATAATGACACTTTAATAACTTCATTCAATTTTACAAACCTTCAAATTAACATGTACATTAAATTCAACATAGTTAGGTTTTGTTTTCAATTAGGAGAACTTTTTTAGACTACTAATGCACTTCACATTTCAAAAACCAAAATATGCTTTGTTTGCGGCTATATTTCCTTTGCTTCAAGGATTGAGTTGGATATATGCAATATGTCATTCGAAAGAGGAATACTAAGGTTTTTCATATTTGTTGATTTATAGACCCAAGTATTTTTGTGTTGTTTGTTGTTTTAGAATGTTAACTTGGGCTATGTAAGATGCATGTTCCTTGCTCCCACAATTTGATTCATTTCATCTCTTTTATGTTCTATATCCCACTTCTACTCTTCGTGGACACTAATGGTGGAATGTGTAAAACTAAAATGCATTTAGTTTGTAACCATTCAAACAAAATGAAATGGGAAAATACTATTCTTTCTTTATGAAAGATCCAAGTTAATTTCCATTCGTTGTTGGTCAAAAAGTAACTTTTGCTTCCTACTTTCTTCCTTTTGTGCCTCTTATATATGGATTTATATATACACCATTGCTAATGTGTTGGAATTAATTGAAATGGAACAAGAAAAACTTACAAAATATTATATTTTGGTAAATTCTACTTTCACTTCTATGACCTATCGACATACCCCTTGCACCTTTTCCCGGTGAAAACTTGCTAGTTTATTTATGATTTCTAGAATAGGCAAGGATGACTCCTCAAACATAATTTTTTATTATTAAAGCATTTCAGTTATAAAAGTATTGATATTTTATGTTCTGGGTCTTCTACATTAAAAGTAAACATTTTTCTCATTTCCTTATCATGAAAATAGTGTAGCAATTGATTTTGCTAGGGTTTGAAAGTTGAATAAACAATTCTATTTTTAGAAAAACATAGTATGTTTTCAAAATTGGTTTTAAATTGCAGATTACATTTACATTATCATAGAATCTTTATTTTAATTTTGTGCAATAGAATGATAAGGCATCTTTCTACACACACACACACACACAAACACACACACACACACACACACACACACACACACACACACACACACACACACACACACACACACACACACACACACACACACACACACACACACACACACACACACACGCACATTGTTAATAATTATACAAATGTTCCATGATAATGATAGTATAGGATAGATATCAAATGTTTAAGGTCGATAGTACATTCAAATATTTGATTTCATTGATTGAGAATAATTTAATCGAACCCACAATCATTAACACTCCCTCTTAGCTAGGGAGGATGATTTCTATGAATATAAAACAACACAAAGTAGATTTATTAGCTTATGGTAATATGAAGCATATGGTATGCCCAAGAATACCAACCATATGATATTCACCATACTGAAATATTTTCTTGGTATACACATTGACATCACATAGCATACACCATGTCATATCTTAGTAACCTTAGAGACACATGAGATATGCACTGTCATATTGTATGGCATCGTTCAGAGATATCTTGACTTGAAGATTTCCATTATAATGGTATCATCTCATGATATTTACCAAGTACTCAGAGAAATGGCATACAAATCTAATTCAAATTGAAGCTTCTTTTTAGAGTGTAAATTAAAATTTTAGGGAGTGAAGATCAAATTCAAAATGTCCATATTTTGATTTATAAGCATTTGTGACTTTAACATAGTTTGCATAAGACTTTGCTTCTTTATTTTAACTTTCAATTAAGGTGGCATCTTGAATTTTTTTTTCCTACCTTGCTATCCTCTTCTCTTCTCTCCTTGTAGTGACCTGATAACTTAAGAGTAGGTTTTTTACCTTTTTCTGCTCAAGTGTCTACACAATAAAACATGATTTACATCATACTTCCAAAGTTTTCAAAGTTCAATTCTATCTATTTTAGGTGCTATAAGGTTGTGTATATATGTGTTATAAGACTATTTATAGGTGTTACAAGAATTTAGTAGTAGATTTTAGACAGAAAAGAGAGTATTCTCCATGCGTGTTGTAGGAAGTTTGGTAGATGTTGTAAGAAATAGAATAGGCATCATAATACTTCCTATATGTGTTATAAAACCTAATGTAAGAATTGGGAGACTCTATAAATATGCTCATGTACCTAAAAACTTGTTAAATCTACAACAAAAACACTTCAATTTAGTAAATGAATATCAAATTTTGTTAGATTGAGGCTCCAACCCCATTCTCAGCACCATTTTGTGT
Organism: Cupressus sempervirens; assembly: GCA_028749045.1. NCBI lineage: Eukaryota > Viridiplantae > Streptophyta > Pinopsida > Cupressales > Cupressaceae > Cupressus > Cupressus sempervirens. The sequence goes on from CM053786.1 coordinate 44,162,131, forward strand.
ACTATAAAAATTATATTCATGAAAATTTAGCTTGGGATACTCACTTTGATAACAATTAATGATTGGACTTCTTAAATTACACTCTCAAAAATGTTTAATGTTCCTTTAACTAAGAATACTAAGGATGCTTTAACATTTACAAGCAATCTTAAGTGTTAATTCCTATAATGAAATGTAAATTGAAACAAAATTATGAGAAAACTAATAATAATAAAATTTTCATCCTTATATAATAATTTGTTACTATGTTTTTTTAATTTTTTATTTATTATAAAATTCTTATCATTTTAAAATTGAATTTCATGTATATTTTAAAAATTAATAACTATATTATTCACATTGCTTTATTAGAAATGAAAACATATTTGTTTCCACATTCAATATGTATACTATAATTGATATAAGTATACATAATTTTAACATGTATACTATAATTGATAGAGTATACTGAATTATTAAAAAGTAGAATATATTTCTTTTTATAAAGCTATTCTTTTCTTAAAATATCAAATGAAAGTTGGTACAAGGGGTAATGGTCAAATTTCAGCCTGAGGTCTAGTAAAGACCCCCAATTTTTCTTTATTGTTGGCAGTGGGCAACATCTAAATAACTGAGTAACTAAAATACTTTCCATAAATCTTGGAGTGTGTTCCATAGAGCTCGGAGTGCGTCTACATAAACCCTCCCATTATGTGATTTTTTTGTTATGAAATGTTGCCACATTTTTCAATAGAAATGTCTATCCAATAGACATAATGGACATTTTAATATTATTTAGTATTAAATTAAAATTATAATATAACTGTTTTATAGTTTCTAAACTATTAATAAATTCAACTATACAACCAAATCATTTTTCAACTGTCCTGTATTGTTGTAATTACTTTATTCTGGTGGGCCTTCCCACATCTTATCCACAAGATGTTAGAAATTCATTTCATTGGCTCATAAATGCCATGTGTTTGTCGAATATTACTGTTGCGGCTTCATCACGATGTGTTGTAACCACATCATTTGTGAAATCCTATAAATTGTCCTATCACTCCCCACTATTTACATATTCAAGTCTCTCTCACTTAAAAACTATATCACATCTCTCAAGATTCTTATTTCTTCATTTTGGTGGTATTTGTATTTATTCACATAGTCTCTCTCTTTTCTATTGTAATGGCAGATTCAAATGCACCAAAGCATCAGGATTGTGAGCTTTTCAGCTTGTTTGGGAAGAAGAAAGAAGAGGAGACACATCTGCAACATGGTGGTCCTATGGATGAACACATGGTAGCCATAGCTCAACATGAGCAAGGCCACATAGGCAAGGATCATGCTACCCCTCTTTCTCATGGCCACATTGATGGAGGCAAGCCTCACCCTATATATTGCCACATCATCGAGGCTCATTCTACTCCCGTATTTCATGGCCATGTAGGCAAGATTCACCCTGCACCAGTGTCTCATGGCCATGTGAAGGAGGGAAAATCCCATGGCGAAGATGAGGAGAAGAAAGAGGAAAGGGGACTAAAGGGAAAGTTGCATTGCAGCATTAGCTCTTCTTCAATCTCTGTATATTTTGCATGCCCATAACTTCTTCCCTAATATGTTTTAATTTCAAAGTTCACTTATTTGGATGTGTTTTTTATGCATAAAATATATTTGGTGTACATGCCTAATTTTCAAGAGTATTATACATCTGTCATTTTCATTCTCATTTCTACAACTCCTTGATAAGAACTGCCCCTGTAAAACCAATTCCACATTAGCAATCCCCATAATATGTGGAAGTCACGGAGAGTTAAAGTCATTTAAATATTGATCGTCAACATTAGTTGATTAATTATCATTAAATTTAATAAAAATGATAAAAATACATATATGCTCGAATCCAAAAGAAATTGTAATTTAGTTACCAGAATACCAAGATGTATCGATCATGTCAGCCTTTTTGACAAAAGCTCCAAAACCTATCTAAGAACATAAGAGCAAGAATATTGTATGACTACTTTACCACCCTACCACAAAGCTATTAAGTTTCCCTGGAATCTTTCGTAACATGAAAGACCCCCAACCCGATATCGAGGAAGACTAAACATGAAAAACTAAGAGGAGAATAATGGAATTGTGTACAGATTTTTGATAATATAATAAGAAATTTTTATTCATAGTTTAGCAAGAAAGTAACACAACCTATTAAAGCCAATGAAAGATAACACATTTTAATCAATTACACAAGAATAACATTTTTTACTCAATAGAAGCATATCACAAGATAAGAAAAACTCATTCCAATATCATAACTTCATCAGGTAGCTCATTCACTCTCATTGTGACTCATAGTTCAAATCAATGTAATCATGTCACAATAGACCTAAGTGATGATCACACTATATAGAAGCTTTACAAGGCTAAATTTTGTGAGTATTATTTCCAGTTATCTTATCCAATGAAAAAAGACACTACTATTAGTGTAGACAATAACATCTATTAATTAGAACTATGCAAATTGCATTCTTATAAATTGGACATATACTTTACAAGAGCACAAATTAAACAAAAATATACTTCTCTTTAAATCCCATATTCTACACAAAATTTCTCACACAAGGAAAATTTAATGAGTAATGAAGACACATCTCATAATCCTTAATTTGCAACATGAAACCAAAAATAATTATTTAAAGGAATTGCAAGCCTCAATCCTTTGAGTAACTCCAACGATGAAGAGGATTTGTCCAAGTGATTGAGATGTGTGCTCAAGTGTGCCTCAAGCCCTCAATGGACGGGAGATTGACTATGAAATGAGTGTGAATTTGAGCATGGTAAGGGTGTATTTGATGACTTTGTTCTTCAAAAGATTATTATAACTTTATCTTCAAGTGTGGCTATAAATGTGAAGGGAGAGGGGTTCATTTTATAGGAAAAAGGGTAGTGGATTGGAGGGCCAAGATGCATAGTTGAGAGAAGGTGAGGGAGGGCTAGGATGCAAGGAGAGGGAAGCACATGGATTATGCTTTCTCAAATCCATAGCATTGTGACAAGTGTCACAAGGAGAGAGGATGTGAGAGCATAAGAAAAATGGAGATTTTTCTTTTAAATGTCATATACATATGCATTAAGAATGTAATTTGGAAATAATGGAAATTAAAAATAGTGTCATTACACTTACAAAATTCTTCTAAAACTAAACATATTCATCAATAAGAATTTAGAAACTTGAATATTAGAAGGAAAACACTTTCTCGTGAGAAAACTTGACGGAAATCTTGTTTTTCTTCATTGGACAAATCTCTTTCTATCCTCTAACTAAGTTATTTACTAATTACTAATTATATCATTTTTTTATTAATGGAAGTAAGGTTAATCTCTATCTGCTGACAACATCTAGACTCCTCTAATGACAACTTGGTTGAAGAGCCGACACTTGTAGCAAACCAAGGTGGAAAGTAGAAGATAGATCTGAAACAAATTAAAATTAAAATAAGTTTTAAAAATATCCAAAACAAAAAGAAAATAAGTTGAGTTCCAAGAAGTTGTAGACTAAAAGTGAATAGAAGAGAAAAATCTAAGTGAATGAGTTCCATGACATTTTAGATTACAAGTGAATAAAAATAAATCAGACTTGTGACATTAGAAATCTACATTACTCTTGAACTTATAGGCTCCAATTGCTAGTAGTATTAATTGGATACAGTATAAAATCTCAAACAAATTAAAATTAAACAAAATACAATGCCTTATATTTCAAATTTACTAAATTCAATGTGTCATAATTTAATTTGGCTAAACGCTCGTACCAAAGGGGCCTTGACTAAATTCAATGTGTCATAATTTAAATTTTCATTTGATAGACTTCCATTTTTAAATTGGTAAAGTTGGGTTACCTGTAATGCCATACTTCTAATAACTTTCTTCAACTATTTGAAACACATACGTGTCAGATTCTTTGATAACACGTGGAGCTCATTCCGTAGAACATGGAACGCATACCAATCATCCAAACTCCTTATGAAATTGGGTCAGCTTTTCAACCATCCTCTATTACCAACCTTTCTCTACTTTGTGAAGAAATTGGGATAAGAGGGACTAAGGTTGGGGTCCCATGGGCACCCACTTGCTTAAAAATAGAGCAGGTGCTGCTGAGCTTTTTTAGGAACATTTAAAGGGAAGCAGTCCCATGGGCATTCTGCTTTAAAAAAAAAATTCCTAAATTGAAAAAAATATTAAAAATATAAATTGTTGTTTTTAGAAGTTTTGGTAGGTTGATTTCAATTTGGAGGGAAAATGAAGGGTAGGTTCTTGCCAAGTGGTAGAATTCTTCCCTAAACAATAGGGGCTATTTCCAGCCCCCTCGCCACCCTTTCCATCCGCTCAACTAAAAAGTAGGGGCTCCTAGTTAATAGGAAAAGATTCCAAATTAAGCTTTAGCCCCCCCAAAATATTATCATGGGACCTCCAGCTCCTTAAATATAGAGCCCAAGCCCCCTCCATTGGACCCCAAGGTAAATCTTCAATCCTCTTCATTTTTTGATTTGCTTTATTGAAACTTATTTCATCATAAAAGATCACCATGGCCTTGTTTCTAAGTTTCCATTAAAATTTAATAAGAAAATAAATTTCATTATTTTTAAGATCATATTTTGATTTGAAATTTCCATATTAATAATGTCATTTTTTTAAAAATGTAATTTAGTAATGGAAGTTGAATATTCAATTTTATATTCATCTATTTAGAAGAATATTTTAAATAGATATAAATTTATGAAGATTGATTAGTCATATATTATTGGTTATATAGATTTGTTGTTTCCTTTTTCTTTTTTTCTTTTTCTTCCTACTATTTAAACAATAATAGAAGTGGATTTTTAAAAAAAAATTAATTATTAATTTTTTAAAAAAAATTCACAATGTAAATACCACAAGACAATAAAAAATAAGACAAGCCTTAGTAGTAAAGCATAAAAGAAATCTATGTTCAGTTACAACTGAAATATTCTATTTTAGATATTGAAGAATAATAGAATTTATTTTAAAATTGGAAAGTATAAATGTTAAATAAAAAATTTAGGATGAAATAATGAGAAAATAATAAGTAAGGTTACATTTTGAAGTTCATTTTTTAATTTTTTAATTAAAAAACTTTTGTAAATGAAAATTATAGAAAAATAGAATCAAAATAGATAAGTTATATAAGAAAAGATAAATTTATTAATGTCCAGTGGCAGACCAAAAAGAGTCTATGGGACTGAAAACTTATAGAACAAGAAGCAAAGAACTAGCAGAACCACAGACAGTGGTTCGAAAAGCCAAAAAAAGAGAAAAGAAAACCAGATACAAGACATAGACTAAGGGTTCTTCCTGAAGGATATAGACCCAGGTAAGGGAGAGCATGTAATTGTCTTTGACAACTGTTAGTGGGCTAACACTAATGAAGATGAAGATAAGCCATGCAGGGTTGCACAGATCTAGAGTGAACAGTGGTGGAGCTATCCGAGGGCGACTTCACACCCTGCTCAAAGGATAAGGGAAAAAAGAAGTTTGTAATGAGCTACCTTGCAGCCCTCTTTAGTGGGAATAGAAGCTGTAGGGTGTGGTCACGAAGTTGCATTACCTCCCTAGAGATAAAGTGCCAAACATCTCTGATCTATGTAACTGAAGAAGGAGGTTAATGCACTGCACTCTCTAAATAAAAAATAAAATCTCCCTCTGTTCTCATAATAAATAGGGTAATGGAAAATTAAATGTAACTCAGTCTCAATCTTGGTCAATGTGCATAGCCTGCAAATCTGGTCCTTTCTATCAATGTAGTGGTCTGTTTGGGCCCATAGATGGTGGGAACCAATCCTAAAATATCCTAACGCAAATTGAAGGGCATGACACCAACTTTGAGATAAATATTTGGGTCAATAAATAATCACATCCTGTGTGTCTAGAAAGTTCTTAACATAGAAAACCATCCTTAGACTTAACCCCCCAGATGGGTTGGTTGAAGGCTTAACAAGGTACTGTCTATAGATGTCAAGTTTGACCTGCTCATTCAACTCCTATCTAGAAGGGAGAAGATGAGAAGGAATGTTTAATGAGAATTGAAATGGGGGCAAGCGATCAATGTCTATCTTGATGGAGCTCAAAAGTGATGTGGCCTAGGCATAATAGCAGCAAGCTCTCAAAGAGGTGTCAAAATTTTCAAGTGTAACTAAGGAGTAGTACGCAAGGTAAGAATATCTGTCCCAGCCATTAGTGGAGTCTGTAAAGCAACCAAGATGATGGAGAAACCATATAAGCTCAAAAATATCCCCCAACCTAAAGGGATGAGCTATGAACTCAACCAAAATGATACTGTGGGTGATGGAGCAATGACATCTGATAATCCACCAAAGGAAGAGAGTTTGAATACGCTCAATGGAGGCCCAATACAAATCGAGCAACGATGGTCCCAAAAAAATTGAACCATATAGAAAAATAGGTCTGACCAAAGAGTCCAGGAGGGACAGCTTGGATAGGGTGTCCTAGAAATGGTGTCTGAAGCACTATGTCTCAATCATGGCAAGGGAACCCATCCCTTTACTGATCCTGAGATGAATAGTGGGTCTCAAACTAAAAAAAGGATCGAAGAACTTGACCCTCAGGTAAGTGTACAAGGAAGCAATCTCAATCTCTTGGCTCAGAAGTAGCAATGTAAGTGTGAGATCTTCAAGCAATTGAAGACCATGACCCAAGTCTTCCCCAAGTTAACAACAAGCTATCTCGAGTCACAAAAGGAGGCTAAGATGTCAAGATTTCTCTGGAGGCTCTTGAGTGAGTAGACAAGAAGAATCACATTATCTACAAAAAGAAGGATGGAGACTAAAACCTAATGTAAGTAACAACCATCATGTGGAAGGGATGATTCTCTGATAAATCCCTTGAACTCATCGATGTAGATGTCATAAAGAGTGGGGGAGAGGGGGCGCCCTTACTTCACCCTAATAGTGCTCCAAATAGGATCAAAGAGCCTCGCTTGAGTCTTAAGTCTGCCTTCGACTCACTCATAGACTCTCATAATGGCCATCAAAAGAATATTTGATATTCCAATGTCTCTAAACCTCTGGAAAAATGGCTACTCTAGGTACAAAATCAGACACCTTATGAAAGTCCAAAAAATAATAGTAGACTTTTGCAAAGTGACAATGAGCCTCCTTAATGACTTCCCGTGAGGTCGAGATATGATCCATAGTATGATAATCTACTCTAAAACCAACTTGACCTCTAGCCCTATAGTTCATCCTATCTAGTTTTGATGAGAGCAATTTATGTACCAGATTATGCCATAGTGTAACCTTCGTATAAACCTTCATATTCATTTCAATTTCCATTTTCTATTCTATTTTCTCCTTCTATGTTGCATATGATCTAATATTTATGAGTAATATTTAATATAGTTATTTGATAGAATATGTGAATAAATAGATGAAATTGTATTTATCTAACAAGTTGATAATATGTTATGATTCTTCCTATCACCTTCTATGTAAGAATCTTATTCACATTCCTTATTTCCTCAACAATTTAAAGCATTATTCCAAGAATATTGACCAAGGAGTATGTTGAGAGGAACTTGACTAGAATAATTAGCAACTAAAAATAAGGATAAACAATTTTGCATTTCCTTTTACGAACAGATATAGATGAATCTCAAAAATTCAAGACATGGGTATTGTCCAGAACATGCCCAATTACAATGCCATTGGGCAGAATCTTCAAAAAGTGAATGATGGAAAAGTTAGAGGCTATTTTCAAAATGTGATTTTTCTAGTTTACTATTACAGTTTCAGATTTCAATTTTCAAAGTTTGTTCTATCTTTTGTTGTCATTATCACCATGTTACTAGCTCAACATAGAACTCCTCCAACTTAGCTAAATACTTACGTGGATAGCAAAGAATCCAACCAAGCATAAAAGGTTATTTCTACCAAGGAGAAGAGATAGTATAGTCTCATGTGGAAATCAAAATCACTCATCCATAACCAACTATTTTAAATCCATATTGTTGCAAATAATTTTTGCTGAAGACAACATTGTTGCTGGAAAGCATTGCCTATTCTTGGCATGGGATATATTTTTGTTCTAAGCCACAAATTCTACCTATACCTACAACAAATCACATGGCAGCATATGGAAGTAAGCTTGGCCCATAACAAACCACTATCATTTCTTATAATAAAACCATCACTATGGTTCAGCAAATGTGAATGAAGGAAATACATTCTATTTGAGCAATGATAGCAAATTGGTTATTCTTTGCAAGCCATAGATTTTTGTTATAACTCTATTATGTAATAGCCACTCTTTTTATAGAGTGCGTAACAAAGTAGTTATTAAATTTTTAGAGCTAGATCTATATAAAGAACAAGAGATAGAAGTAGGGAGACACATATAGCACTGAAAAGCACACAACAATGTACAAAAATATTGTTATTTTAAATCATAAGTTCTATATTCATGTGCATGGTTAAGAAGCTGTAAAAGAAATTTGTCTCTTCATCACCAGGAAGCTGAGGAGGAGGGCCCACTCTAAAGTCACTTGGTGATTCTTTTTTTTATGGAGTGTGTTTAAGCTTGTTTTTATTTGTATTTTGATTAGTTTAGAATTACATGGTATGTGTTTTAATCATGTTATATTAGTTTATACATTCAATACCTATATTTTATTGCAGAATAATATTTCATATGAATTTGATCTATTGTGACTTACAGTTATCTTTTATTGCAGATTAATTTTGTTGTTTTTGTTTCTGATGTTCCTATCAAAAAATTTAGGATGAAATAATGAGAAACTAATAAGTAAGGTTACATTTTTAAGTTCATTTTTTAATTTTTTAATTAAAAAAATTTTCTAAATAAAAATTATAGAAAAATACAATCAAAATAGATAAGTTATATAAGATAAGATAAATTTATTAGTGTCTAGCGGGAGACCAACAAGTGTCTATGGGATTGAAAACTTATAGAACAAGAAGCAAAGAACTAGAAGATTCCCAGAAAGTGGTCTGAAAAGCAAAAAACAAAGAGAAAAGAAATGTAATATCCTCCCCTGATTTGAACTTTGACTTGCAAAAATTTAACTTAAGGAATATTGTCAAACACTTTGTATGCAAACTCATAAAGCTGATTTCCTCAATAAATTGCTTTCCAATGAGTAAATTTACGAACAAATATGAAGTGACATTAAAATGCATAATACACATCATAACATTTTCACAAACACTTGGCACACATTCAATAGTATATGAAAAATCTGGAAACTCTTTCAATCTGCTAATAAAGGGTGATTTTTAAATGTAGATGTGCACTTACAGCTTCCTTAAAGGTTGCAACAACTATTCAGACTTGTATTCAACAATTATTATGCAAAATATCAAAATTTGACAGAAGAAACCTGGAATTAGTTGCCGTAGTATTTTGCAGATGTAGTCGGCCAGCCCTCCAAACTTCTAATCAGTCAGAAAAACAAGTAAACTTGATACCAACACTGTTCACGCCGTACTGTAGCAAAATATTGTTCATGTGGCACTATAGCAATAACTAACTTCAGATCTGCACCTCAAACCCTTGTAAATTTCTTTATGCAAACGCCCCAAATGAAACCCAGTGTGTTTCTTGAAGTGAAAACACCCTTGATCCTCTTGACTGTGTCTTCCAATAGTGAAGAGAATGCCAGCAAAGAGGGATTCCATCCTCCAAGCCTGATAATTAGATATCCAGCAACATAACATTAATCCTCATCCAAGCATACAAAAAAAAGCTCTTCCATTTCGTTTATAGTGTTCTCACAAGATCTCAATCCTTCGTTTTCTCAATGTGGGATAAAACATAACTCCCTTTATGTACCTTATGTCTCCAATGTGTTATAAAAATAAAGGGAACTCTTTTAATTTAAATATTTCCCAAAAACTATAGTCTATGCATTAATAAAGATAAATATTTAAATTCAACTTTATAAAATGGCTTTATCAATGCATAACAAATCTTATCAATGATAAATAAGTTTTCCTGTCAATTTTAAACAATTACCATCGACATACCACTGTGACTGAATGTCTGACCATGTCCAAGATGACTTACTATAAATAGTAAGTATGCCCAAAGTTGCCCCAGAACCCCTCAAAAAGACCTGAAACTGAAACTGTCTAGGCCAAATGGCCTCTAAGCCCCTTTAATGGCCTAGTTAGCCTACGGGACTGTGGGGAAATAGGCTAATGACAACATCATGTTATTAATGCTAGAAAGGGGACATTACAGTCCACCCTTCCCAAAATTGCTTGTCCTCAAGAAATTTCAGCTCTTGATGCTACAATATCTGCTCATTTTCCCAAATAGCATGCTCGACAGGTAGGTTCCTCCACTTCACTAGATACTCCCTGATAGTCCTCCTGCGAAGCACCCTCTCCCTGGAATCAAGTATGGCCTTGGGAACCAAGATAAGCTTTCCCTCATCATCAAGAGGTATCAATACTACTAAAGGCACCACATTGTGACCCAATGCCTTCTTAAGGCGTGACACATGGAACACATTATGCACTTTACTGTCTGCAAGCAACTCCAACTCATAAGCTACTTCGCCCACTCTCCTGATTACTTTGAACGGTCCATAGTAGTGTGGTTTCAATTTCTCTGCTCCACTCTTCTTGAGAGAGGACTGTCTATACGGCTGTAACATGAGGTACACCATATCTCCCACCTCAAAAGACCTCTCAACCCTGTGTTGATCAGCATATTGCTTCTGCTGATTTTGTGCTTTTTGCAAATTTTCCTTCAAGGATCGCATAATGTCTTGGCACTCCTGCAAAGTATCCTTGGCCTTAGGCACCTTGTTGTCCCCAAATAACAAATCCAAAAAATTAGGAGCATCATACCCGTACAGTGCCATAAAAGGGGACATTTGAATAGACATATGGAAAGAGGTATTATACCAGTACTCCCCTAGATGTAGCCACTTCACCCAAGCCTTCTGCTCTCCTGCAATGTAGTTTCGAAGGTACCCCTCAACCCATTTGTTCACTATCTCTGTCTGCCCATCATTTTGGGGGTGGTAGCTGGTACTCGGAGTGAGATCTATTCCACATAACTTGAACAACTCTTGCCAAAAGTGGCTCATAAATCTGCTATCTTTGTCACTGACTATGCTCCGTGGTATCCCATGTAGTCTAAATACCTCTCGAAAAAATAGTTCTGCTATTTGTGCTGCTGAATATGTAGACGAAATTGCAAAGAAATGTGCAAATTTTGTCAATCTATCTACCACAACAAAGATACAATCCCGACTCTGTGCCTTGGGGAGGCCTGTGATAAAATCCATGGAAATGTTATCCCACTTCTTCTCTGGTATGGGTAGGGGCTGTAGTAAACCACCTGAAAAAGAATGTTCTTGTTTGTTTTGCTGACACACAGGGCATTCCCTCACAAACTGAAGCACCTTTGATTTGAGTCCTTTCCAAGTGAAGCGCTCTCTCACCTGTCGATATGTCTTAAAGAATCCGAGATGTCCTGCCATTGGTGAATCATGAAATGCCCTCAAAATCTTCTACTTCATAGCAGACTCGAGTACTAAATAAATCCTTTCCTTGTAGATGATCAGATCATTTACGACAATGTATCGACTATCTTGAATAGCTCCCTCAATAATGCTAGATGCCCAACTATCCTTAGCATATTCTACCAAGATCATCTCTCTCCAATCATCCATGACTATCCCAATAGCAAGCAAATGAGACCTTCTAGATAAAGCATCTGCAACAATATTTTTCTTCCCTTTGACATAGGCTATGTCAAAATCATAGGCCTTTAATTTACTCACCCATTTTAGTTGCCTGTCATTAAGGTCCTTCTGTCCAAGGAAATGTTTCAAGCTATTATGATCTATTTTTACTATGAACCGGCTTCCCAGTAAGTACTACCTGATCTTAGCTAGCGTGTGCATGATTGCTAGCATCTCTTTGTCATAGATGCTGTAGGTTCTCTCCACACCTCGTAATTTTCTACTCTCATATGTGATGGGATGTTTGTCTTGCATGAGAACAGCTCCTATGCCCTCTCCTGAGGCATCACACTACAGCTCAAAGGGCCTGGTGAAATCTAGAATGGCTAAAACAGGACATGTACTCATCAGCTCCTTAAACCTGTCAAAATAATCCTGAGCCCTCTCTGACCACTTGAAACTATCTTTCTATGTCAAATCTATAAGTGGTGCTGCTATCTCTGAAAATCCCTTCACAAATTTGCGATAGAACCCACAAAGCCCGAGAAATCCCTTGAGTTGCGAAGTGTTCCTCGGTGGTGGCCAATCCAGAATGGCCCTGATCTTGTTTGGGTCAAATCGAACACTTCCTGCATTAATAATATGCCCTAGATAGAGAAAATATGTCATCCCAAACTCACATTTACTCATGTTGGCATATAATGACTCCCTCTCTAGAATACTGAGCACTGTATCAGTATGCTTCAAATGTTCCTCCCAAGTACGGTTGTATATCAGTATATCATTAAAAAAAATCAACACAAACTTCCTCGACTGATCTCTGAACACTCTATTCATACAGGACTCGAAAGTGGCAGGGGCATTTGTCAACCCAAAGGGCATGACTAAGAACTCAAAATGTCCATAGTGGCATCTAAAAGTTGTCTTCTCCACATCCACCTCTCTAACCCATATATGATGGTAGCCTGATCTCAAATCAATCTTGGAGAAGTAGCATGCACCATGCAATTCATCAATAAGCTCATCGATGTGCAGGATAGGGTATTGGTTCTTGATTGTCTTCTTGTTTAGCTCCCTATAATCAATGCACATCCTCATTGTAACATCCTTCTTCTTCACCAATACTACTGAAGAAGCGAAAGGACTTTTTTTTGGCCATAGGTGACCATGTCAATCAACTCCTTAATTGCCTTTTCTATTTCATGCTTACATCTCTTCGGATGGCGGTAAGGTGTGATGATAACTGGCTTATCCCCTTCCTCTAATTCAATAACATGCTCGATTCCCCTATCTGGGGGTCTCCCTGGAGGTATCTCACCAAACACCTTAGTATGTTTGGTTATTATTTTTTGTACATCAGGTGGATACTCTTGTTTATGTTGCTCTGTCATCTTAGGCATTACTCTAAACTCTGTTGCCCACTACACCTAATCATGTCTAAGGAAACTATGCATCTGCTTGAGTGACACCACTCGAAGTCTCCCATTAGACAAACCTCTGAGCACTATCTTCTTACCATTTTCCTCAAACCTCATTTCCATTTTCTCAAGGTTAAATGTAAACTCTACCAGAGACTTCATCCAGTTCATCCCAAGCACCATATCCTGATCACCAATGTTGACCACAAAGAAATCTCCTGTCATGTCATCATCTCCCAAACGAAGCTGCAAGTTGGAGATTTTCTTGGTACATTCAATTTTGGAGCCATCGGCAACCATCACCTTAAATCCCCTATGCTCCTCTATATGTAGCCCTCTGCGTGTCACAAACTTCTCATTAATGAAGTTATGTGTCGCCCCTATATCAATGAGTGCCACAACTCTCTGTCAATCCAAGGTTCCCCTAACTCTGAAAGTGACGACCTCTTGTATACTTGACAACTGAGCTATTATGCTATCATCGCGTGCTTCCTCCTGTGAAGAACTATCATCATCTCCATATGATTTGGATGACTACTCTGAATCTCCATCTACTGATTCTTTGGCTGAAAAGTACTCCATATGCTTAGCTTTTACTTTTAATGGACACTTATGTGACAAATCCCAAGGCTCCTTGCAATGAAAACAAATCTTCTTCTTCCTGAGATCATTAAGTGTCTCATTGTTCAACCTCTTACTTTCCTCCTTAGCTGGTTGAACCTCTTTATGAAAAGGTTTCCTGTCCTTATCTTTCCTTGAAGGGAAACTCTTTTCTTGGAATTTATTTTTTGAAGATAAAGAGGAATCCATGTCACGAGCTTTCTTAATGGCTTCCTGCAAAGTGGGAGGGTTGAGAGCTTTAATCCACCCTCTTAATAGATCAACTAACCCATCCATAAATAGAATTAGTATCCTCTGTTCAGATACATCTGTTACTAACACTACAAGTTTTTGAAACTCTAAAATGTATGTTTCCAATGATCCCCACTGTTTAAGCTGAGCTAACTCCTTGAAATGGAGTTCTGGATCCTTCCTATCAAAATGTTCAATCAGCCTCTTTGTAAACTCCACATATGAGGTAATGTGTGCATGTCCCATAGTGACCATACCATGATGCCACCACTCGTGTGCTAACCCATCCAGATGAATTGTTGCGTACTTAATAGCTTCTTCCTCGGGCATAGGATTCAATTGAAAGTATGTGTCAAGCTTTTGAACCCAAGCTCTTGCTGTAGACTTCCTTGAGCCATCATAATATGGTAACTCAAGTATCCCTACTTTCTTTTGTAGCTCATAGCTCTGGTTCCTGTCATGTCCACGTGACATATGTTTCATCCGCACATCCATATACTCCCTAAAGGTAATTGCAGTAGTTAAATCTGGCCCTTGAGCTTCCCAATCTCTCCTCAACTGGTCCTATATATCAGTAATCTGGGGCTTTGGTACGAGCTACTCTGGAGCTCTAGGAGGAAATGTAGGAATCATGGGCCTTGAACTCACTGTCCTAGCTCGCTAGGGTGCATGACCAAAATTGTTCCCAACTTGTTCATCTCCATTATGTGTCCCATCCTGATCATTTCCATTCTGATTGTTACCATTCTGATTATTTCCTCCACCCATGTTAGCATTCAACCCCATTTGACGAGCCATCATCTGCATCATAAGATCCAATCTCCGATTCTGTTCCTGTGCCCTTTGTTCTGCTACTCGCTGACCCTGTACCAAGGTCTCTAATAATTGTAAGAATCTTTCCTCTCCAAGCTCTGGACCGGCATTCCTTCCTCCACCTAATCTTGTATTCCTATCATCTCGGTCACCCATATTGCTATCTTGATCAAAGAATACCTTCGTTGTGTCTGTATGACTGGATTCTATACCCCCCTGTATAGATGAACTAGACTGTTTGCTTTGCAAGTCTGAACTCCTACTTTGTCTTGCTCTGGTATTGCAGAGACTATAAGGCCCCTGTCGCATGCTCAAACATAAATGCTCTAATTTTAGTGTTTTGACATTTCATCAAACACTTTCCCCTCTATCCGCCAGTTCCAAATTTCCTATAAGACCTCCACAGGATGGCAGGACTTATAGCTCTGATACCATTGTAATATCCTCCCCTAATTTGAACTTTGACTTGCAGAAATTTAAGTTAAGGAATATTGTCAAACACTTTGTATGCAAACTCATAAAGCTGACTTCCTCAATAAATTGCTTTCCAATGAGTAGATTTACGAACAACTATGAAGTGACATTAAAATGCATAATACACATCATAATATTTTCACAAACACTTGGCACACATTCAATAGTATATGAAAAATCTAGAAACTCTTTCAATCTGCTAATAAAGGGTGATTTTTAAATGTAGATGTGCACTTATAGCTGCCTTAAAGGCTGCAACAACTATTCAGAGTTGTATTCAACAATTATTATGCAAAATATCAAAATTTGACAAAAGAAACCTGGAATTAGTTGTCGTAGTATTTTGCAGATGTAGTTGGCCAGGCCTCCAAACTTCTAATCAGCTGAAAAAACAAGTAAACTTGATGCCAACACTGTTCACACCGTACTGTAGCAAAATACTGTTCATGCGGCACTATAGCAATAACTAACTTCAGATCTGCACCTCAAACCCTTGTAAATTTCTTTATGCAAAAGCCCCAAATGAAACCCAGTGTATTTCCTGAAGTGAAAACTCCCTTGATCCTCCTGACTATGTCTTCCAACAGTGAAGAGAATGCTAGCAAAGAGGGATTCCGTCCTCCAAGCCTGATAATTAGATATCCAACAACATAACATTAATCTTCATCCAAGCATACAAAAAAAAGCTCTTCCATTTTGTTTATAGTGTTCTCACAAGAGCTGAATCCTTCGTTTTCTCAATGTGGGATAAAACATAACTCCCTTTATGTACCTTATGTCTCCAATGTGTTATAAAAATAAAGGGAAGTCTTTTAATTTAAATATTTCCCACAAACTATAGTCTATGCATTAATAAAGTTAAATATTTAAATTCAACTTTATAAAATGGCTTTATCAATGCATAACAAATCTTATCAATGATAAATAAGTTTTCCTATCAATTTTAAACAATTACCATCGACATACCACTGTGACTGAATGTCCGACCATGTCCAAGATGACTTACTATAAATAGTAAGTATGCCCAAAGTTGCCCCAGAACCCCTCAGAAAGACCTGCAACTGAAACTATCTAGGCCAAATGGCTTCTAAGCCCTTTAATGTCCTAGTTAGCCTACGGGACTGTGGGGAAATAGGCTAATGTCAACATCATGCTATGAATGGTAGAAAGGGGACATTACAAGAAAACCAGATACAAGACATAGACTAAGGGTTCTTCCTGAAGGATACAGACCTAGGTGAGGGAGAGCATGTAATTATCTTTGAGAACTGTTAGTGGGCTGACACTGATGAAGATGAAGATAAGCCATGCAGGGTCACACAGATCTGGAGTGAACAATGGTGGAGTTATCTGAGGGCCACTTCACACCCTTCCCAAAGGGCAAGGGCAAGAAGAAGTTTCTAATGAGCTACCTTGCGGCCTTCTTTACAGGGAATAGAAGCTGTAGGGTGTGGTCACAAAGTTGAATCATCTCCTGGAGATAAAGTGCCAAACATCTCTGATCTGTGTAACTATAGAAGGAGGTCAATGAACTGCACTCTTTGAATAAAAAACAAAATATCCCTCTAATCTTGTAATAAATAGGGGAATGGAAAATTAAGTGTAACTCAGTCTCAATCTCAGCCAATGTGTATAGCCTACAAATCTGGTCCTGTCTATCAATGCAGTGGTCTGTCTGGGCCCATAAATAGTGGGAACCAATCCTAAAATATCCTAACACAAGCTAAAGGGCATGACACCAACTTTGAGATAAATATTTGGGTCAAGAAATAATCACATCTTGTTTGTCTACAAAGTGCTTAACATAGAAAACCATCCTCAGACTTAACCCCCCAAGTGGGTAAGTTGAAGTCGTAACAAGGTACTGTCTATAGATGTCAAGTCTGACCTACTCTTTCAAATCCTATCTAGAAGGGAGAAGATGAGAAGGAACATTTAATGACAATTGAAATGGGGGCAAGCGATCAATGGCTGTCCTAATGGAGCTCAAAAGTGATGTGGCCTAGGCATACCAGTAGCAAGCCCTCAAAGAGGTGTCAGATTTGGCAAGTGCAACTAAGGAGCAGTATGCAAGGAAAGAATATCTGTCCCAACCATTAGTGGAGTCTGCAAAGCAACCAAGATGGTGGAGAAACCATATAAGGTCAAAAATAGCCCCCAACCTAAAGGGATGAGCTCTAAACTCAACCAAAATGATACTGTGGGTGATGGAGCGATGCCATATGATAATTTGAAAAAGGAAGAGAGTTTGAATACGCTCAATGGAGGCCCAATATGAATCAAGCAATGATGGTCCTCAAACAATTGAACCATATAGAATAGTAGGTCTGACCAAAGAGTCCAAGAGGGACAGCCTGGATGGGGTGTCCTAGAAATGGTGTCTGAAGCACTATGTCTCAATCATGGCAAGGGAACCCATCACTTTACTGATCCTAGGATGAATAGTGGGTCTCAAACTAAAACAAGGACCAAAGAACTTGACCCTAAGGTAAGTGTACGAGGAGGCGATCTCAATCTCCTAGCTCAAAAAAAAAAATGTAAGTGTGAGATCTTCAAGCAGTTGAAAACCATGACCCAAGTCTTCCCCAAGTTAACCACAAGCTATCTCGAGTCACAAAAGGAGGCTAAGTTGTCAAGATTTCTCTGGAGGCTCTTGAGTGAGGAGGCAAGAAGAATCACATTATCTACATAAAGAAGGATGGAGACTAAAATCTAATGTAAGTAACAACCATCACGTGGAAGGGATGATTCTTTGATAAATCCATCAAGCTCATCGATGTAGATGCCATAAAGAGTGGGGGAAAGGGGACACCCTTACTTCAACCTAATAGTCCTACAAATAGGATCAAAGAGCCTTGCTAGAGTCCCGAGTCTTCCCTTGACTCACTCATAGAGTCTCATAATGGCCATCAAAAGAATATTTGATACTCCAATGTCTCTAAACCTCTGAAAAAAGGGTTACTCTAGGTACAAAATCAAACACTTTATGAAATTTCACAAAACAATAGTAGACTTTTGCAAAGTGATAATGAGCTTCCTTAATGACTGCCTGTGAGGACAAGATATGATCCATAGTCTGATAATCTACTCTAAAACCAACTTGACATCTAGCCCTACAGTTCATCCTATCTAGTTCCTGATGATAGCACTTTATGTCCCAGATTATGCCATATTTTAACCTTCGTATAAACCTTCATATTCATTTCAATTTCCATTTTCTATTCTATTTTCTCCTTCTATGTTGCATATGTTCTAATATTTATGAGTAATATTTAATATAGTTATTAGATAGAATATGTGAATAAATAGATGAAATTGTATTTATCTAACAAGTTGATAATATGTTATGATTCTTCCTATCACCTTCTATGTAAGAATCTTATTAACATTCCTTATTTCCTCAACAATTTAAAGAATTATTCCAGGAATATTGACCAAGGAGTATATTGAGAAAGAACTTGAGTGGAATAATTAGCAACTAAAAATAAGGATAGACAGTTTTGCATTTCCTTTCACGAACAGATATAGATGAATCTCAAAAATTTGAGACATGGGTATTGTCCAGAACATGCCCAATTACAATCCTGTAGCAAAATCTTTAGAAAGTGAAAGATGGAAAAGTTAGAGGCTATTTTCAAAATGTGATTTTTCCAGTTTACTATTACAGGTTCAGATTTCAATTTTCAAAGTTTGTTCCATCTTTTGTCGCTATTATGATCATATTACTAGCTCAACATAGAACTCATCTCGCTTAGCTAAATTCTTACGTGGATAGCAAAGAATCCAACCAAGCATAAAA
Source organism: Cupressus sempervirens (assembly GCA_028749045.1). Taxonomy (NCBI): domain Eukaryota; kingdom Viridiplantae; phylum Streptophyta; class Pinopsida; order Cupressales; family Cupressaceae; genus Cupressus; species Cupressus sempervirens. The sequence goes on from CM053786.1 coordinate 44,181,218, forward strand.
GGTTATTACTACTAAGGAGAAGAGATAGTATAGTCTCATGTGGAAATAAAAATCACTCATCCATAACAAATTGTTTCAAATCCATATTGTTGCAAATAATTTTAGCTGAAGACAACATTGTTGCTGCAAAGCATTGCCTATCTTGGCATGGGATATTTTTTTTTCTAAGCCACATATTCTACCTCTACCTGTAGAAAATCACATGGCAGGATATGGAAGTAAGCTTGGTCCATAACAAACTACTATCATTGCTTATAATAAAACCATCACCATGGTTCAACAAATGTGAATGAAGGAAATACATTCTATTTGAGCAATGACAGCAAATTGGTTATTCTTTGCAAGCCATATATTTTTGTTATAACTCTATTATGTAATAGCTACTCTTTTTATAGAGTGCATAACAAAGTAGTTATTAAATTTTAAGAGCTAGATCTATATAAACAATAGGAGATAGAAGTAGGGAGACACATATAGTTTTGAAAAGCATACAAAAATGTAAAGAAATATTGTTATTTTAAATCATAAGTTCTATATTCATGTGCATGGTTAAGAAGCTGTAAAAGCAATTTGTCTCTTTGTCACCAGGAAGTTGAGGAGGAGGGCCCACTCTAAAGTCACTTTGTGATTCTTTCTTTTATGGAGTGTGTTTAAGCTTGTTTTTATTTGTATTTTGATCAGTTTAGAATTACATGGTATGTGTTTTAATCATGTTATATTAGTTTATACATTCAATACCTATGTTTTATTGCATAATAATATTTCATATGAATTTGATCTATTGTGAGTTACAATTATCTTTTATTGTATATTAATTTTGTTGTTTTTGTTTCTAATGTTCTTGTCACTAAGAAGTGATAGTTCCTGTCACTAGGATTTGTTTAATTTTTCATAGATTTAATTTTGTGTGTTGTATTTTCATTTATAAATATCTCATTTCAAAACTATCATCCCTTGATGGCATACTGCTTGGACACCTTTTGCAAGCTTACTCTCTCGGATTGACATGTATAGACCAGCCAAACTTCATCATAAAATTATTAATTGTTTATTATTATTTGCCCCATTTTTGGCCTATCAGTTCTCCTGAGAGAATAGTATTCAATGTTGTGGCATAAATTTTGGAAAAGGTATGCTCGATCACGATGGTCTTGTAATTGTTGGGGTCAAAAATTGGCCATGTCTTATTAAATAGATGGATCATGTGCCTCGATCAAGCCTTCAAAAAGCTAGTACAAACCACTCTATTAAAGAGTGTGGTGAGATAGGAGCCAATCACTGAGCTATTGAGCTTGAGTAGTTTCACCTTGAAACCATACTCATCGACAACTCTACTACATTTGACTATTCTGACGATCTCGTAGATGATGGAAGCAGTAAAGATATCACATTGAGGGTGTGAGATGAGGTGAAGAGGTAGTTGATCTAGGATGTCATAAAGGGTGGTGGTGTGGGAGATGATGAAGCACCCGTCGATGGAGCAAGGCAAGGTGGATACCATGGGAACAAGGTGTGCCATAAGAGCTTCGGGTCCTAGCTAAGCATATCATGTAAGGAACTACACTGTGAACCAATGTAAGCATATTTCTTCACATGAAGAAACCAATGGTAGGAATGTCAAAAATTGACAATAGCTGAAGGGAAGGTATCAAAGGTTAAAGTCAAGTGACGGTGAAAGGATTTAAAGTTGGCATCAAACAAACAGTTCATAGGGCACTTGTTCTAGTGCTTTGATCTAAGGATAGGATGGTGGGGGATGGAAAGGAAAGTCAACTCCCACATGGCTATAGTTAAGAGATCAAACATGGAGGAAGCATGGTTACAATTAAAGAAATAATAGACAAGAGTAGTTGATGCAGGTGGAAAATGAAGAGGTGTTCGTCACCCTAGGCAAAGCGAAAGTGGAAATGGCTAGGGTTGTGATCCAAAGTAGCTGGGGGGTGGGGATGTGGGTGAAGGTGTGGAGTTTCCATCCCCGTAAAGGGAAGGGGGAACTGATGAGAGGGGGGAGAAGTGAAGCGCTAGGCACAAAAGAGAATAGTAGGCAAGCAAGAGATGAAAGAAGCACCAATGATAATGTAGTCAACCACACTACACCCCCATAGTGTGGCTAACAGGTAAAAGGTTTAGATCTAGGAAAAAAAAGAAGGTTGTTCAAAATAACTAGATCAGAAGACTCACATAGCTAAAGGAGGTGATGACCATAGATAGATAAAGGTCCATGGTCATCCTCAAAAATATGTTGGAGTCCCAAACTAACATGATCAAGTTCTATAATACAGGTCTAGTCGATGCCTCGGTCATGTATAGGGGTCCGCCATTCCCTAGTCTATGCATTGAAGTCACCTAAGATAATGTTGCTACCCAAGGCACTGAATCTAGAAATGCACTCAATCAGATCAATAAGTGGATCACTGTCCTCGGTACTTGGAATGGCACAGGGTGAAGAGGCTGGTGGAAAGTAACAAATCGTGATGATGGTGTCTGTCATGGCATACTTGAATCCACATAAATCTGGCATGTTTTTCAAAAATAGACCATAGAAGTAGCATTGAAGAGGTTGTCTCTAATCAGGCAGGCAACACCTCCAGACTCCCACACACCACCCGAGGAGTGAACCTCATCCCTGAAGATTGACAACCATTGATAACCATCGAGACCCAAACTCTCATGGGTCTCAGTGATAGCTAAGATATCTACCGACCCTACAACATCCTAAAAAAGACCTTGAAACATCATACTTTTTATAGAATTAGAATTAGTTTGATCTTCAAGATACCACAATTAACCAACATACTAAGTGATGAGCCCAAACATAAGAAACTTACCTTCATAATTAAAAATAAATAAGTAGAAAGTATCATAAAGAAAAAAATTATCTTCATAAGTAAAAAAGAAATAAATGAAAGTTTTAACAAAACAAGTTTAGCAATTCAAAACATTTAATTACAAAGAGTGCTTGTGCTTTTTTTAATTATTTAAAATAACTATTTAGAATATCTAAAGTATGATTTAGATAGAATTCAAAAATAAATAGAAATAATATATGATAGTTGAAAATACATATGATTGATTGTAATAACTACTACCAAAAATGTTAAAAGTAGAAAAAAAGATAAACAATTTTGCGAGATAGATAAAATAATAAACTTTAATTGGGGGAAATTTATAGATATGTGTTTGATTGAAATAAAGTGGAGTTTAATTCAAAGCACCGTGAATTTTAGGAAAATACATAAAAATAAAAAATTAGGAAAACACTGCACACAAACTTTAACTTATGCATATGCCATTGTAGAAAAAAGTAAGAAGAGACATTACATAAATGTATACGTGAGGTGCTTAAGGTTGTCATTTAAAATTTAAAATGTTTGAAATGTAATAAACACAACCATAATTATAATCTCTATGCCTTGATCATTATCATAAACCATAACCGTAATAATAATACAACCTTATCTAATACTAATCCTAATCATAATCATAATTTGAATTGAAAACCCTAAACCTTAATCCCAGGCTCAAACACTCTAATAATTATTATAATGAAAATATTAGATAAATTTTGGTTATGATTATGTTTTTATTATGCTTAAAATTAGGGTTGGGATTTTATATAGTTATTAGGATTAAGATAGTATATTAAAGTTTAGGGTTAAAGTTACAATTCAATTGAAGTTAGGTTCATGGTCAAGATTATTTTTATAAAATGCATGTTTTAGCCTTCACCTGAGCTCTAAATCTTCGTAACCCTAAAGCGTATATACTAAACCCTAATCTTAGTCCTACCATAAAATATAGTCCTAGATGGGAAATCTAATAAAAAATGTAAAACTCTAATTTCATATTTTTTTATCCTTTCATAATCCAAACTATATAATTTATCATTATCCTAAGTACAAAGTAGACCTTTTGGCCAAATATTTCATATATCATAATCAAAACTACAACCTTTTCCCTATTTCTAATTATAATCTAACCCTAATGCAAACCAAAACTCTATTTTGACTCCTAAGTTTAATTGTAATCATAATCTAAAGTCTATTCCTTAGTTCAAAAATATATAATCTAAGAATCATCCCAAACTATAATGTTTAACCTATACCTTAAAGTTATCTTAATAATAGATTTACTCCTGCCCCTTTCTCAAAACCTAACCATAGCATTAACTATAATTACCATTCTAAAACTAACCTTAATCATAAATCATAAATGTAATTATAATCTTAAGCATGCCTTTACTCCCTAAATGATATTGATCATACCTTTAAAATGTATCCCTAACCTTAATATTAACCATAACCCTAATCCTTACCCTACCCCTACCCCTAACCCTATTCCTTACTCTACATGTAAACTTGACTGTCATACTAATCTTTTCTCTAAAAACCAACCCTAACCATGATACAAACCTTAATCCTAATCCTTATCCTATGATTTATCCTAACCATCATACTTCTCCTATTTGTAAACCTTGCACCGCCCATGAGGTCAAGATATGATCCATGGTTTGATAATCTACTCTAAAACTAGCTTGACCTCTAGCCCTAGAGTTCATCCTATCTAGTTCCCCTAAGAGAATAATCTTCAATGTTGTGGCACAAAGTCTAGCAAAGGTATGCCCAATCACAATGATCTTTTAATTGTTGGGGTCAAAAATTGGCCTCATCTTATGAATAATATGGATCATGTGCCTCGACCAAGCCTCCAGAAAGCCAATACAAACCACTCTATTAAAGAGTTTGGTAATGTTAGGATAAACCATGGACAGAAATAAAAACTACATGCAAATATAACCAATAACAGAAAATAATAGAACACACAGAAATGAACACAAGGCACCAAGATTTAACGTGGTTCACCTAATCCCTGGGCTACGTCCACCAAACAGCCAGTCCGATCTTATTACAATCTAGTGAATACAACCTGATTACAATCCGTAATCCCTTATAGCTCAATACTGCTGCAAGAACCAATTTCGCATCACAACATAATGAAAAATACCCAACTCTAAGCCCTTTTATACAAGTATTAAATCCCTTTAGGGTTATAACATGTCAGCTACCATGTTGGCTATTGCCCAAAAAAAAAATTTCGGGGCGATGCCCCAAACCCCACTATTTATGAAGTATGTACAGTACTTTCCTGATCAGTCACCACAATCTAACAATCTCCCACTTGAGAACTGATCAGGCTCCACACTAAACAATAATCTCCCACTTGGAGATTGATCCTGTAGCAATACGACTACCACATGGGGCTCCTACTAGATCAAACCATCCTGGACTCTACTGTTCTTTTATTCATGTTCAGTCTAAAAGACCGACCGAAGCTAAAGAGGAGTTCAACTTCTCCCTTGTTACAACCTTTGTCAACATATCTACTGGATTGTCATTGGTATGTATCTTCTCCAGCTTTAACTATCCATCCTCCAAAACCAACCGAATGAAATGGTACCACAACTGTATTTGTTTGGTCTTAGAATGCAGAGCTGAATTCTTAGCAAGATGAATGACACTTTGACTATCTGTAAAGAAATAATTATCCTTCTGAGGATGTCCCAATTCTTCCAAGAAGAACTGAAGCCATATCATCTCCTTGGCTGCCTCTGTAGCAGAAACATACTCTGCCTCTGTAGTGGATAAAGCATTAATCTTCTGTAACCTAGAAACCCAGCCCACGGCTGCCCCACCAATAGTAAAGACATAACCTGTAGTACTCGGCCTGGTATCAATATCCCCAGCCAAATCTGAGTCAACATAGCCCTGTAAATCAGTAGTAGAGCCCCCAAAGTGTAAACACTTATTGGATTTTCCTCTCAAATATCTGAGAATCCACTTGATAGCATTCCAATACTCAAATCCTGGATGACTCATATACTTGCTAACAACTCCCACTGCATGTGCAATATTTGGCCTAGTGCATACCATAGCATACATCAAACTTCCTACAGCTAAAGCATAGGGTACCTTGGACATCTTATCCTCCTCTTCCTGTGTCTTGGGACACATTTCCTTAGTTAGTTTCAAATGACCAGGTAAAGGTGTGCTGATAGATTTAGCATTCTCCATACAAAAATGTTTCAACACATTTTCAACATAATCAGCCTGAGATAGCGTCAAGGTTCTGTTCTTCCTATCTCTGTAAATCTTCATACCAAGGATTTGTTTTTCTGCCCCCAAATCCTTCATAGCAAATGCATGTGCTAACTAGCATTTTAGCTCCTTAATATGATGCATATTAGACCTAGCTATAAGCATATCATCAACATATAGACATAAAATAATGTAGCTATCATCATCCAACCTCTTAAAATAAACACAATAATCTGAATGACACCTGTTATATCCATGCTCATGCATAAAACTGTCAAATTTCAGATACCATTGCCGAGGTGCTTGCTTCAAGCCATATAAACTTTTCTTCAATTTTCACACTAAGTTCTCCTTACCTTTGACCTCAAAACCCTGTGGCTGAGCCATATATATTTCTTCATCCAAATCACCATGAAGAAAGGTTGTTTTAACATCCATCTAATCTAAATGCAAATCTTCAGTAGCCACAAGACTTAAAACAGTACGAATAGAAGTCATTTTAACAATAGGAGAAAATATCTCATCAAAATCAATTCCCTTTTTCTGTGCAAATCCTTTTACAACTAACCTGGCCTTAAATCTTTTCTTACCTCCTTCCTCTTCTTTCAACCTGTAAACCCACTTATTTTGTAAAGCCTTTTTACCTACAGGCAACTTGCACAAATCCCATGTCTTATTTTTCAGCAAAGAGTCCATTTCATCTTTCATTGCAAACTCCCACTGAATCTTAGTATCCACCTGCATAGCTTCATCATAACTTTCAGGTTCACCAGCATCAGTAAGTAAAATAGAATACAAAGAGGGAGAAAACCATTGTGGAGGTCTAATTTGCCTTGTTGGTCATCTAACATTTACTGGTGTGTGTGGTATTTTTTGTTGCAGTTGTTGCACATCATGAGGAATGACTAGAGCATCAGCTTTTGGAGTATCATCCAACACTACATAATCATCTTCTTTCTTCTCATGTTGCTGCAACAGATCTTTGTACAACACTTTCTCATTGAATATGACATCTGAACTTCTAACAATTTTAAGATTTTCAAAATCCCAAAGCCTATAACCAAATTCATTAATGCCATATCCAACAAAGACACATTTCTTTGATTTAGCTTCTAGCTTGGTTCTATTTTCAGAGTCTATATGAGCAAAAGCTTCACAACCGAAGGTCTTGAGAAAAGAATAGCTTACCTTCTTACCAGTCCATGCTTCCTCTGGAATACCACAGTCCAAAGGAGTAGAGCGACCTCTATTAATCAAATATACTACAGTATTGACATCCTCCACCCACATGTGTAAGGGCAACCCAACATGCAACCTCGTGCTCCTTGAGCGCTCCATTATAGTCCTGTTCATTCGTTCAGCCACTCCATTTTCCTATGGAGTCCTTGGAATGGTTTTTTGTCTATGAATACCATTAGTGGAGCAATAATTTTAAAATTCATGACTGCAATACTCACCACCATTATCAGATCTGAGACGTTTTAATTTCTTACCAGTCTCATTTTCAACCAAGCATTTCCATTTCTTAAAAGTTTGAAATACATCAGATTTCTGTCTAAGGAAATAAACCCATACTTTTCCAATTGCATCAGCAATAAATGTAACATAATAATGAGAGCCACCAAGGGAAGATACCTGAGCTGGTCCCCATACATCTGTATGCACAAGCTCTAATTTCTCCTTTTTGTTTTCCTTCCCTGTCTTTACAAAAGTCACTCTCTTTTGTTTTCCATACACACAACTTTCACAGAAATCCATATTCACGCATTTCAAACCTGGTAAAACTTTCTTTGAATGAAGTACCTTCATACCTTTCTCACTCATGTGCCCAAGTCTATTGTGCCACAGCATTGTATCAGAATCTACAGCAGCTATTTGTTCTCCCTGCTCAACTGCAGTAATTGATCCTGAATATTCATTTTTTTCTGAAACAATCAAAGTAGAAGGAACAATATGACCTGTACAAAGATATAAGGTGCCTACTTTCACACCTTTTGCTACTACAAGGGAACCTTTTGAAACCTTCCAATTTTTATCATTAAAAGTAACTACACAACCCTCATCATCGAGTTGCCCTGCTGAAATTAAATTCCTACTCAGCTTTGGAACATGTCTTACCTCATGTAGTAGCCAATGATTCTGATTCTGCAACTTAATTTTAATTTTTCCCTTTCCAACAATTTGACAGGGTTCATTATCCCCCAAATAAACAAGCCCAAAATCCCCTTGGACATAATCAATGAAATAACCTCTATGAGGTGTAGCATGAAATGAATCGCCAAAATCTAAAACCCATGAATCATCAACACTCTCTAAAGATAGAAGCAAAGCATCCTTTTCAGATTTGTTACTTACCACATTTACCTCCTTGTCTCCATCTGATTTATCTCCTTCATTTTTCTTTTGATTCCAGCAATCTTTCTTTTTGTGCCCTGGTTTCCCACAGTACCAGCAATCATTTGGTCCTCTCGATTGAGACCTCCTCCCCTTTGACTTTCCTCTTGATTTCCCACAATTTCCAGAGCTACTTCCTCTTTCAGTCATTCTGCCCCTGCTTTGTGCATTCAAAGCACTTCCTGATGTAGATCCACCTGAGGATTTCCTAAGAGTTTCCTCACTCAAAACAACACCAATCAAATCATCATATTTTAGGGTACTAGATCTAGGAACAGAATTACTCACCGCCATTACCAAGCCATTCCAGCTTTCAGGCAAAGAACACAAAATCAAGAGAGCCCTAATTTCTTCATCAAAATTGATACCCACAGAAGATAACTGACTAGTAATAGTATTAAACTCATTTAAATGATCTGCAACAGATCCACCTTCTGCCATTTTCATATTAAATAAACACTTCATGAGAAATACCTTATTTGAAGTAGAGGGCTTTTCATATAGTGTCGCTAGGGTTTTCATCAAATCTTCTATCGTCTTTTCTTTTGTAATATTAAATGCCACTGATGGTGCCAAGCATAATCGAATGCTTCCGAGTGCCTTTCTATCCAAAAGATCCCATTCAGCCTCTGACATAGTTCCTTGATTCTTGGCTTTGCCTTCCAATGGCTTCCATAAATCCTTCTGATATAGATAGTCTTCCATTTGCATCTTTCATAACTGGAAGTTCTGCCCATTAAACCTATTGACCCTCAGCTTACCCTCATCTGCCATCACTCCCACTCAACCGTGAGACTTTCCTACAGAGGATAACTGAAAAAACAATCTCACTCTGATACCACTTGTTAGGATAAACCACAGATGGAAATAAAAACTACATGCAAATATAACCAATAACAGAAAATAATAGAACACACAAAAATGAACACAAGGCACCAAGATTTAACGTGGTTCACCCAATCCTAGGCTACGTCCACCAAACAACCAGTCCGATCTTATTACAATCCAGTGATTACAACCTTATTACAATCTGTAATCCCTTATAGCTCAATACCACCGCAAGAACCAATTTCGTATCACAACATAATGAAAAATACCACAATCTAACAGGTGAGATAGGAGCCAATCACTGAGCTACCAAGATTGAGTAGTTTTTTCTACAAGCCATACTCATCGACAACTCTACTGCATTTCATCATTCTAACGGTCTTGGAGATGATGGAATCAGTAAAGATATGATAGTGAGAGGGTGAGATGAGGTGAAGAGGTGGCTGACCTAGAATGTCGTAAAGGGTGGTGCTGTGGGAGATGATGAAGCACAGGTCGATGGAGCAAGGTAGGGGAAGATACCATGGGAACAAGGTGCACCAAAAGACTTTGAGTCTTGGCTAAGTGTATCGTGTAAGGAATTTCACTATGAAGCAATGTAAGTACATTTCTTCACATGAAGAAACCAATGGTAGGAATGTCAAAAATTGACGATAATTGAAGGAGAGGTCTCAAAGGTTAAAAGTCAAGTGACGGTGAAAGGATTTATAGTTGGCATCAAACCAATGGTTCATAGGGCACATGTTCTAGTGCTTTGATCGAAGGATAGGGTGGTGGGGGATGGAAAAGAAAGTTGACTCCCACATGGTTGTAGTTAAGAGATCAAACATGGAGGAAGCATGGTTACACTCAAAGAAATAATAGATGAGAGGAATCAATGTAGGTCGAAAATGAAGAAGTCCCCATCACCCTAGGCAAAGAAAAAGTGGAAATGGCTAGGGTTGTGATCCAAAGTAGTCAGGGGGGTGGGGATGTGGGTGAAGGTGTGGAGTGGTCTTCCCCATAAAGGGAAGGGGTGACTGACGCGAGGGGGGAGAAGTGAAGCGCTAGGCACAAAAGAGAATAGTAGGCAAGCGAGAGATGGGCGATGGTGATGCCAAAGATGCAAGAGATGAAAGAAGAACCAATTATAATGTAGTCAACCACACTAAACTCCCATAGTGTGACTAATAGGTAAAAAGCTCATATCTAGGAAAGCAAAGAAGGTCATTTAGAATAACTAGATCAGAAGACTCACACAGGTAAAGGAGGTGATGACCATAGATAGATAAAGGTCCATGGTGATCCTCAAAAATATGCTAGAGCCCCAAACTGACACAATCAAGTTCTGTAATATAGGTCTAATTTATGCCTTGGTCATGTATAGTAGTTTTCCATTCCCTAGTCCGTGCATTGAAGTCACCTAGGATAACTATGTCACCCAAGGCACTAAATCTAGAAATGCACTCAATAAGATCAATAAGTGGATCATTATCCTCGGTACTATGAATGGCATAGAGTGAAGAGGTTGGTGGAAAGTAACAAATCATAATGATAGTGTCTATCATGGCATACTCAAATCTACATAAATCTGGTATGTCTATCAAAAATAGACCATAGAAATACCATTGAAAAGGTTGTCTCTAATCAAGTAGGCAACACCTCCAGACCCCCACACACCACCTGAGGAGTGAACCTCATCCCTGAAGACTGACAACCACTGATAACCATCAAGACCCAGACTCTCATGGGTCTGAATGACAGCTAAGATATCAACCGACCCTACAACATCCTGAAAAAAGACCTTGAAACATCATTTTTTAAAAATAGAATTAGATTTAGTTTGATCTTCAAGATACCACAATTGACCAACATACTAAGTGATGAACCCAAACATAAGAAACTTACCTTCATAATTAAAAATAAGTAAATAGAAGGTATAATAAAGAAAAAAATTTCATAATTAAAAAAGAAATAAATGAAAATTTTAACAAAACAAGTTTAGCAATTCAAAACATTTAATTACAAAGAGTGGTTGTGCTTTTCTTAATTATTTAAAATAACTATTTAGAACATCTAATGTATGATTTAGATAGAATTCAAAAATAAATAGAAATATTATATGATAGTTAAAAATATATATAATTAATTTTAATAATTACTACCAAAAATGTTTAAAATAGAAGAAAAGATAAACAATTTTGCGAGATAGATAAAATAATAAACTTCAAATGGAGGAAATTTATAGATATGTGTTTGATTGAAATAAAGTGGAATTTAATTCTAAGCACCTTGAACTTTAGGAAAATACATTAAAAAAAAAAGAAAGGAAAACACTATGCACAAATTTTAACTTATGCATCTGCCATTGTAGAAAATAGTAAGAAGAGACATTACATAAATGTATACATGAGGTGGTTAAGGTTGTGAATTAAAATTTAAAATGTTTGAAATGTAATAAACCCAACCATAATCTTAATTATAATATCTAGGCCTTGATCATTATCATAAACCCTAACCCTAATAATAATACAACCTTACCTAATCCTAATCCTAATCCTAATCATAATCATAATCTGAATTGAAAACCCTAAACCTTAACCCCAGCCTCAAACACCCTAAAAATTATTGTAATGAAAATATTAAATAAATTAGGGTTATGGTTATGCTATTATTATGCTTAAAATTAGGGTTGGTATTTTATATAGTTATTAGGATTAAGATAGTACATTAAAGTTTAGGGTTAGAGTTACAATTCAATTGAAGTTAGGTTCATGGTTAAGATTGTTTTTATAAAATGTATGTTTTAACCTTCACCTGAGCTCTAAATATTTGTAACCCTAAATCCTATATAGTAAACCCTAATCCTAGTCCCACCATAAAATATGGTCCTAGAAGGGAAATCTAATAAAAATGTAAAACTCTAGTTCATATTTTTTTATCCTTTCATAATCCAAACTATATAATTTATCATTATCCTAAGTGCAAAGTAGACCTTTTGGCCAAATATTTCATATATCATAATCAGAACTACAACCTTTTCGCTATTTCTAATTATAATCTAACCTTAACAGTTATAATTATGCTAACAGCCCTAATACAAACAAAAACTTTATTTTGACTCCTAAATTTAATTGTAATCATAATCTAAACTTTATTCCTTATTTCAAAAATATATAATCTAAGCATCATCCCTAACTATAATTTTTAACCTATACCTTAAAGTTATCTTAATAATAGATTTACTCCTGCCCCTTTCTCAAAACCTAACCATAGCAGTAACTATAATTACCATTCTAAAACTAACCTTAATCATAAATCATAAATGTAATCATAATCTTAAGCATGCCTTTACTCCCTAAATGATATTAATGATATCTTTGAAATGTATCCCTAACCTTAATACTAACCATAACCCTAATCCTTACCCTACCCCTAACCCTAACCCTATTCCTTAATCTACATGTAAACTTGACTGTCATACTAATCTTTTCTCTAAACACCAACCCTAACCATGATGCAAACCTTAATCCTAATCCTTATCCTATGGTTTATCCTAACCATCATACTTCTCCTATTTGTAAACCTATCACCCTAACCCTAACAATTTATCCTTACCCTAATCCCAACCCACACCCTATTCTTGGTCATAACCCAAAATATCTTATTAATCCTAGCTCAAGCTTTAATCGTAACACTAACCTGAACAATATCTCTTGACCCTAACACTAACCTCTTAACCCTAGTCCTATTTATGCCCCTAAAGCTGATCATGATATTAATGCTAACTCAAAACTCTATAAGCTAATGTAAACCAAAACTGTAATGTCAATCGTAAATTTAATTTTAATTACTTGAAAAAAAACATAAGGACAAAAAATCATTAGTTTTAAAAGAAATCTATTTTTCTAAACATATTTTGAAATGAGCATCATAAATATGGTAAAAATATTTAATATTTAATAATAGAATTTATTATAGATTAAGTATATATTTAACTATAAAAAACACGATTGCTACTAACTTATATATATATGCAATCGACAGATATCCTTGTCCAAGACACCTCGAAATATATCTCTTGCCTTATTTTATATATAATATATAAAAACTAACATATGAATAGTAATATATGCCTATTTCCATCACCAAAAAGGATCAATACAGCCATCAAATTCAAGACTTGAACTAGTAATATATGTCTATTTTCATTCACAAAAAAAACACAAAATGTAGGCATTACAAGGAAAGTCGATAGTCCATGCCATAATTATAATATAACTATCTTTGTCGTCGACATTACTTTTACTTCAATGGGCCCACTCACGTCTTCTCCACGTGATGTTAACATTTATTTCACCGACATATAAATGCCACGCCCCAGCAAGCCGTGTCAGTTGTTCGTGAAATCCTATAAATTGGCCTTCGCTCAACTCTCATTTTCCATGTAACTTTTTGAGCTATTTACGAAGCCGTCTCTCTCTTGATATTTTTCTGTCTTTGTATTTCTTGACAAGTATCTCAATTTCTTGACAATGGCGGATTCAAACACAACAGAGCATAGGGATCGCGGTTTATTTGGCTTGTTTGGGAAGAAGAAAGAGGAGGAGACACATCAGCAGCATGGTGCTGTCGTGGAGGGAGACGTGGCGGGTGTAGCTCCTCATGAGCAGGGACACGTAGGCGAAACTCACCCTATCCCCCTGTTACTGAGCGGTGATCTTTTATTTGGCTTTTGGAAGTGCTATTAAAATTTGACCAATAGATCACAATCCCTTAATCTTTTTAGATTTGGTTGCTTTTTGTTCCACCTTTTGCCTAACCAAATATTTCAATTTTTCGCATTCTATTGAAATTCATCCTACCTTACATACTTTTATTGGTTAAATGATTACACGGATCAGTCTCTGATATGTTGAAATGCTGTGTGTGTACAGTCCAACGATGAGGAAGAAGATGAGAAGGGAGAGAAGAAGAAGGAGACAAAGAAGGGTGGATTGAAGGACAAGTTGAAGCTTCATGGAGACAAGAAAGAGGAAGAAGAAGATGGTCATGTGAAGGCTGAGGAAGAAGGGGGCGAGAAGAAAGGGTTGACGGAAGAGATCAAAGAGAAGCTCCCTGGAAACCACAAAGAGGGAGAAACAGAGCATTGAAAGAGCAAATGAATTTGATTTTTTGGGTTGTTTCATCTTATAACGAGTTGTGTGTAGACCATCTTATGGTTTGAAGCATACTGTGGATTGTATGTATGCTGTGCTTTTCTATATACAATAAAGAGTGTGATGGTGTTGGTTCTGGTTTGTAATTGCAATGTTTCAATGAGGCCTCTGTTTCTAATGGAGACGCGTTTAAACAATTTCTCCATAAGAAATTTGGGCCAGCATGGGCTAACCAATATAATTTGTTTATTTTAAAACGTGAAATTAGATAGGTTTCAAAGAAACTCAACTCACATGCACATGTATTTAAATTCTCTCATGTTCATTAATCAATTAATGAATATTACTTAATACTTGTGAATACTTTTGTATAAGTACATAAATAAGGAAATTCAAATGTAAGATAATACTGTTATTAGGGTTCATTTGGCTATGTGAATAGGAATAGCTATTCTGCAATAGGGTGTATGTTTTCTAAAATAAATAAAATTTGAATAGGAATACGTATTCCAATTTCACCTATTTAGATGGAACTGTAAAACTTCATTTTTGGGCCAAAATTAAAATATGCATTCCTATTTTATTTCGTATTCCAATTTTGATTTGCGCATCCAAATGAAGAATTCAAAATTTTAAGAATTTACAAATGCCTATTCCACTTGTATTCTCACTACCAAACGCACCCTTAGGGTCCATTTGGTTCCTGGAAGATGACAAGAATTGGCTTTTGCAAAATCTGGATTTGAAAATTTTTATGTTTGTTTGAAAATTGGCAAAATGGAATTAGCATACCGAACTTCCAATTTTGCCTCAAAACTAGGGTTTCCAACTTCCTACTAGCGAGTAGGAATTGAAAATCAAAACTTGCTTATGTTTTTAAGGAGTGGAAAAATAGTAGATTGGACTACTTTTTGAAATTTGCCTTCTTCAACTCTAACCTTATGCATAAAAATGTGTCTTCACATGCACCTTCCGAGTGAAACAAACAGTTCAAGTAAAATCCCAAAAATCAAAATGAAGATTTGCAAAACCTTGATTTGGCTAAACCAAAGTTCATAGAAATCCCAATTTTTTAAATTCCATGAACCAAGCAGACCCTTAATGTCATAGATATTAGTGATATCTTTTTATCAAAAGGAAAAATTGTTTCTTATTATCATAGATACTAGTACTATTGCAAATCCTAGATATACATGCTCCTGGATTAGAAGCAGCAATTTTTATTATTTTTTATTAATTCAAAAAAATTTCTGATTTATTACGCCGAGAGGCGTAACATTACAATGGCAACAAACCCCACTATAGAAGCCCAATGAGCGCAACGGTGTAAGAATAAAGAATTACACCGGCTGTCATACAAACACCAGCTATCACTCAGATGGGCCCTCGCTCCAGTTGTCACTTGAAAAACCATAGCTATACAAAGGACAGGTAACCTAGGTATCCCAAAAAATAAAAAATGAAGCGTATGTGTAATCGCATTTGATTAGGTTTAAATAGTAATTTAGTATATTTTAAACTTCGAGTAAATGGAATGACAATAACGGATAATCCAACACCTGGTTCATTGCAGAAGCAAATTTTCATGTTCATTGAGATAAGTAAGAAATCAAACTCGGCATTTAAAGAAGGGGGTTTGTATGCCAAAAACAATTGTGGTCTGATATAAACGTATCTCAAAACTTACTCTACATAGCAGAGATGCTTGAACGAAATGCCATCGCCTCCATTGTCTATTTAATTGTTCCTTTGTTTGTCGACACTCAATGAAAAAGATTTCTGTAAAAAAAAAACTCCTTCCTTATTAAAATATCTGATCCTAGACTTATACACAATTCTTGAAATGTAGCATTTATCTACATCATACCAACCGGGTGTGTCAAAGGTCAACATGAACGCATTTTAGGTGGCACGAAGAATTCCAATTCCAGAAATAAAAATGTGACCAAAATTATTAGCCATCATTACTGAGCCAAATTTATTGACCCGAGCTAATGACTCGGGCTAATTTATAACTGGTTAACCTGTTACAATTTTGAGACTTTTATAGATGTAGTGATCTTCTTAAATTGTGTTTTACGTAATTAAATCTTGAAATTTCTCCCAAATGATTATGGCAGGTTTGCGAAATGTATTATAGTATAAAAAATTAAATATTAAAAGGAAAAGATGCGTTTGCAGATAAGATTTTCTTTTAAATTAATATACTCATCAAAATGCCTATACCAGTACTATTATTTAATGGGCATGTGTGGGTGCATGACCTTAACCAATAATATTATTTAATGGGTGTGCATGGGTGCATGGCCTTATAGATAAGCTATCCTAGTTTGAAAGCTAAACCAGCCAGGTAGGTAACCATCCTGCTCACATTTAAGACTTGAGTGGCATTCACAACAAGGTTTGATTAGTGTCGAAAATCTGAGGAAAAATTTTGCAATTTTAGGGTTAAATCTTTGACAGATTCAAAAATAGAAGCGATGGTGTAGGAAGGAGATTTAGACGACTACAGAGCTTTGAATAAGCATGAATTTTGTGTTTTGATATTTCGCCTTAGCCCTTCCAAAAAATGACAATCTTTCTTTTTCCCTTCTCTAGAATTTTCTGGTACATGGTCTGGAAGCTTCTTGAGAAGAACTCAGATGTATTCATATGCATCGAAGCCATTGCTTCAGCTGGTTGAGATTCTAAGAACCAAAGTTAGTCTTAGGGGAACCACCACATTATGTATTGTAGACAGTGGCCAAACTTTCATCTTAAAGAAAGAGGAGGATTAAATCTAAGATGAACATGCTGAATCTCGCCAGAATTGTCTTCTCTCACTTAACACTAGTTGTTTCAGTCATCACCACCATTCAGCACTAACACTGTCATAGACATTTCACGCTTCTTGATAGTCCATTATAATAAGGCCCTAGATTTCTTGCTTCTTCCTCCTCATTTCCCTTATCCCAGATGTGTTGTCATTCTCCTCGAATGACTTGGTCTGTGATTGAATAGAAAGGATTTCCAGTTCTTTATTTATTAATAGATCTAGTTACTTGATCTTCTATGTTATTATTTTTGGGCCATTATTTTCATTCCTAGTTTTTTGGGGCTCCACCACCCTTTGGCGCCCTCCAAAGTCATTTTACTAATTGAAAATAGATGTGGCCGAGTGATGGGTGTGGAGCCTTTCTCGCCTCCAGTCCTTGGCTTGGCTGTCTCCAAAGTCCGCACTGACTGTGAACCGAACCATTGAAATTTTATTTCAAAATTTAATTCTTTTTATTTAATTAATTTCTCAATTAATTAAATACAATTAAATATTAAAGTGTCATAATAATTTTTCATTAAATTAAACCATTAATTTAATCTTTTAATTTGACTTAATTACTAGAAAATACACCAAAGACTCATAAAACAACATACGAAAACCCATCATAGAAAAACACATAAAAAATCAAAGTAAATGGTTATAATCATGAATTAGTGTCATTCGACCCATTCAGAGGGTACTCGACTTAGATACTTGTCCTAATTTTCAATTAGAACAAATGGCTTAAAGGTTTAGGATTTGGACTCAAGAATTTATCTCCCCTCTCTTACCATTGAGATAATGTGATAGGGTATGCTCATCCTGGAAATTCAGGGAAGTCAATACCTGGTACTGGCAACTTGCATAAAATTCATGCATGTACAGACACAATATTCTAAGCTAAACAGGAAATGGTAGGAAGTGGTGCATCATGTAGATCTCCACTAGCAGGTGAAGTCCTACAACTCCCTTCCTTAACCATGTCAGAAATGCCACACATAAAGAAAAAAAACATGCACACCATACACATGCAATATGGGGTAAGTATCCATAAGAAAACACATATGATATTAAACCATCTAATTGATCATCATCAATAACTAAAAACACTGAATAATCATCATGCATACATGAACTATAGAGCACCAAGTAATCTCATCATTTAATTGTTGAAATCAAATTTGTGTCACATCATGACTGGAAATTGGCATCGACGTTTTACTTTCATCAGTTCGACATCTCCTAATTTTTTCCTTTATATTGCATAACATCATTACGTTTTTTATAAAGTAAATTGGGTAGTGAGGCGAAGGATTTTTTAACAACATTGAATGAGTTGCATTGTTAGTCCTAGGGAACTAATGTTCCCGGTGGCACCTGTCTATTAATTTATAATCTAAAAACATTTCAAATCTCTAATCTTTAAAAGGATCTATTTTTAAAATCAATTTTTATGTGTTAATTTCTATTATCTGATTGGATGAGTCTTTTTTCCCAGGGGTTTAACTTGTTTTTTAAATTTAGAAAAATAATAGAAATTCATATCTCTCTAGAAAATTCCATTTTTCACTTTATCAATTGAAAAAAAAGAAAAAATTAAACAATGGTGGTGACCGAGTGCAATTGGGGGAAACTATGTAAAGGGCTTCGTTAGCTAGTGGATCCTCAACAGCGTTTGATTACTATCAAAAATCTGAGGAAAAATTTTGCAATTTCAGGAGTAGAATCTTTGACAAATTCCATAATAGAAGCGATGGTGAAGGAAGGGGATTTAGATGGCTGCAGAGCTCTAAGTGAGCATGAATTTTGCATTCTGATCGTTCGCCTTAGCCCTTCCCAAAAATGACAACTTTTCTTTTTCCCTTCTCTAGAATTTTCTGGTACATGATTTGAAAGCTTCTTGAGAAGAACTCAGATGTATTCATATGCATCGAAGGCATTGCTTTAGCTGGTTGAGATTCTAAGAACCAAAGTTAGTCTCAGGGAAACCACCACATTATGTATTGTAGACGGTGGCCAAACTTTCATCTCAAAGAAAGAGGAGGATTAAATCTAAGATGAACATGCTGAATCTCGCCAGAATTGTCTTCTCTCACTTAACACCAGTTGTTTCAGTCATGACCATCATTCAGCACGGACACCATCATAGACATTTCACGCTCCCTGATAGTCCATTATAATAAGGCCCTAGATTTCTTGCTTCTTCCTCCTCATTTCCCTTATCCTAGATGTGTTGTCTTTCTCCCTGAATGACTTTGTCTATGATTGAATAGAAAGGATTTCCAGTTGTTTATTCATCAACAGATCTAGTTGCTTGATCTTCTATGTTATTATTTTTGGGCCATTATTTTCATGCTCAGTTTGTTGGGGCTCCACCACCCTTTGGCACCCTCCAAAGTGATTTTACTAACTTAAAATACATGTGGCCGAGTGGTGGGTGTGGAGCCTTTCTCGCCTTTGATTCTTGGCCTGGCCGTCTCCAAAGTCCCCACTGACTGTGAACCGAACCATTGGACAGACATCGTCGATAATTGACCACTTGTAAGGAGATTAGAAGCATCTATTACTCTCTAGTATCTTCCCCTTTCAAACATTTAATAATGAAAACTCTATGTTTGGTTTCTTGTCACTTACTTTTAATTCAAATATTTTTGCACACATTACGAGAAGGCTGGGTTCTATAGTTGTTAATCTCAGGTCAGTGGAAAATGTCACGCACAAATAATTGTTAACTGAAAAAATAATATTTAAATATTATTAATTTATATTATATTGTATTTCATAATACAATTTTTAGAATTTGTAATTATTTTATATTTATATCCATATTATTTTCCAATTTTCTTAAATATTTATTTTTATTAATTATTCATTGTTCAAATTGTATTATAAATCACATTTTAAAACTTCTAATATTACAATGTTAATCCTACCATGGAAACCCCCAAAATTTCCCTGTGTGAGTTGCGTGGAGAAACAGAGGTCCAGGGTTCGAGACTATCTCAAGGTCAAATTTGTACGTTATTTCTTAACAAAAAGAAAAAAGAAAAAGGCTGCATTCTATAGTTGTTAATCTCAGGTTAGTGGAAAATGTCATGCACAAATAATTGTTAACTGGCAGAATAATATTTAAATATTATTAATTTATATTATATTGTATTTCGTAACACAATTTTTAGAATTTGTAATTATTTTATATTTATATCCATGTTATTTTCCAATTTTCTTAAATATGTATTTTTATTAATTATTCATTGTTCAAATTGTATTATAAATCACATTGTAAAAATTCTAATATTACAATGTTACTCATTAAAATTCAAAATCAAACATAAAAAAGTACGTGAAATGTTAAATAGAGGGCAATATAAAATTTTAATACTAATACAATTATATTTTTATTTTCTTTATTATTTTTCTATTCACATAAGTAAACAAATAAGTGAAAAAAATAACACATTGATTTATAAAATGTAAGATGAAGCTCTAATAATAAAAAAATACCCCAAATTCCAAACAAAAACATTAAATTAATAAAAAAATACTGGCATAAATATTCTTAGTGTGAAAGGAATTTTTTTGTTTTGTTTTTTTCTATATTTTTCCTTTAACAGTAACAGGTTTCCACAATCCATTTGTAAAGCACTGAGTTTTCTGGATTAGATTGTGTTTGTTTATTTCATCAACGTTTCGGATCACACTACATGATCCATCATCAGGATAAGAAAGTGCAGGGTAGTAAGATATGCAGACTGGACCTTTCTCAAGAATTATAAGAAGAGAAGGGGGAAGCTCGTAAAACCAAGCAAAGCTAAAAATAGAAAAAAATAGAAAAAATAGCAAAAAAGGGGGTATCCCCACCAAAAAGTATAAGAAAGAAGAAAAAATGAAAGAAAAAGGTTTAAAAGAAGGAAACTAAACAGAAAAAATAGCTCCATATATATAGAAACAACAATTAACATATATCCTGCCTTTATATATATATATATATATATATATATATATATATATATATATATATACGCAAAATAGCTATTAATATCTAGGCTATTATATAATAAAATAGCTATATGGGTAATGTATAGCTATGTAACCACTTACAATAGCTAAAGGATCAAAATATAGTTATATATTTCTTTCATAGTATATCGTATATTTCTTGTACATAACTATATTTTGATCCTTTAGCTATTGTAAGTGGTTACATAGCTATACATTACCCATATAGCTATTTTATTATATAATAGCCTAGATATTAATAGCTATTTTGCGTATATATATATATATATATATATATATATATATATATATATATATATATATATATATAAAGGCAGGATATATGTTAATTGTTGTTTCTATATATATGGAGCTATTTTTTCTGTTTAGTTTCCTTCTTTTAAACCTTTTTCTTTCATTTTTTCTTCTTTCTTATACTTTTTGGTGGGGATACCCCCTTTTTTGCTATTTTTTCTATTTTTTTCTATTTTTAGCTTTGCTTGGTTTTACGAGCTTCCCCCTTCTCTTCTTATAATTCTTGAGAAAGGTCCAGTCTGCATATCTTACTACCCTGCACTTTCTTATCCTGATGATGGATCATGTAGTGTGATCCGAAACGTTGATGAAATAAACAAACACAATCTAATCCAGAAAACTCAGTGCTTTATATTTTTCCTATTACACTGTTAATTATATAATTTATTTTCTTATTCAAAAAATTCTTAAGTAAACTTTAACAAGTCATTTTAATACCTTAAAATCAATTTTATAAATATATTATTTGGAATTTTATATATAAATAGACATATTGATAAGGACTCATAAATTATGTTAAAATATTTTAAAGGTTTTATAAAAATTATTTTAAACTTATGTTCACCTCTAGTAGCTATAGATTAGAGAGAGCAACCACTTTATATTTTGGTACTTTTAATTGATTTTTATTTATTTTAAATTCACATAGACACAACATAACACTTTTACAATTCAAACTGAAGCTTATTTAATGTGCATTATGGCACTATTATTATCCATGATTTTAGTCATAGGATGATCAAAGAGATGCGAAGTAAGAGGTATATAAGATGATGAAGCATTTTGGGAAACATGAGTGTGAGCTTTGGCTTTAGCTTGACATTTTCTATGATGAAAACAAGAACATTGGTTATGTTTACTTTGGAAAGATACTTGAGGTGGGGTAGGGTCAATTGACATAAGGCCCCTATCTCAATGTGATGGAAGAACAAAAGGAACACCACTGATAGGATCAAGCTTAGATACACTAAATTCATGGATTTTATGGACCTTAAAAGCTTGATAAAAGAGGAAAAGATGATTGGAATGTGGTGGTGATGAGTTATTGATCGAAGGCCAAAAGAAATCAAGCTTAGAAAATTCTCAAGGCATGGAGGGATGATGAAGACTATTGTTAAGTTATGAAACTCAACAACTATTGTGGCCCTCCCTTGGATAAAAAACATTAACAAATTATTCCAATAGAAACCATAACCTGAGACATGCACACACAATTTCAAGTAACTATAGCCTAGACTATCACTATCCATAAATCGTAACAACTTACCCTAGATAGAGTCATTATTGATATAGGTAAAATTGAAAGGTGGGGCCTTACCTTTATAATGGTCTCCATAGTCAAGTTCTTGCAATGCCTTCACATTAACCATGCCTTCTCTCTCAAACACTATGTCAAAATGAAAAAGAAGTTGTATAACATTATTAGAAAGAAAGAAGAGCCTCTCCAATAGTTCCTCTCACATGGTACTCATGTATTTTATGTCTACCACACAACCACTATAATAGTTTTATGGTTCATATCATTACTTCATTTACCTTTAGCATATTTCAACATCTAACACTTTTTAATTTTACATTTTCTATAGGTTCAATCCAGTGGTCAAGATGAAGAAAGCCGATGATTTATTGTGTTTCAAACATTTCATTGCTACATTTTTCTTGATAAATCTACTAGCTTAACATTTTATTACAGAACTGTAATTTAAATTCATCGTGATTAGATAATGCTCTCTAAAATACTACTTTTGTAGTAAAAGTTTAGCATATAATGACACTTTAATAACTTCATTCAATTTTACAAACCTTCAAATTAACATGTACATTAAATTCAACATAATTAGGTTTTGTTTTCAATTAGGAGAACTTTTTTAGACTATAAATGCACTTCACATTTCAACCACTAGAATATGCTTTGTTTGCGGCTATATTTCCTCTGCTTCAAGGATTGAGTTGGATATATGCAATATGTCATTCGAAAGAGGAATATTAAGGTTTTTCATCTTTCTTGATTTATAGACTCAAGTATTTTTGTGTTGTTTGTTGTTTTAGAATGTTAACTTGGGCTATGTAAGATGTATGTTCCTTGATCCCACAATTTGATTCATTTCATCTCTTTTATGTTCTATATCCCACTTCTACTGTTCGTGGATACTAATGGTGGAATGTGTAAAACTAAAATGCATTTAGTTTGTAACTATTCAAACAAAATGAAATGTGAAAATACTATTCTTTCTTTATGCAAGATTCAAGTTAATTTTCATTCGTTGTTGGTCAAAAAGTAACTTTTGCTTCCTACTTTCTTCCTTTTCTGCCTCTTATATATGGGTTTATATATACAGCATTTCTAATGTGTTGGAATTAATATAAACGGAACAAGCAACACTTACAAAATATTATATTTTGGTAAATTTTCTACTTTCACTTCTATGACCTATTGACATACCTCTTGCACATTTTCTTGGTGCAAATTTGCTAGTTTATTTATGATTTCTACAATAGGCAAGGATGACTCCTCAAACATAAATTCTGTGTATTAAAACATTTCAGTTATAAAAGTATTGACATTTTATGTTTTGGGTATTCTACTTTAAAAATCAACATTTTTCTCATTTTTTTATCATGAAAACAGTGTAGCAATTGATTTTGCTAGGGTCTGAAAGTTGAATAAACAATTCTATTTTTAGAAAAACATAGTACATTTAAAAAATTGGTTTTAAATTGCAGATTACATTTACATTATCATAGAATCTTTTTTTTTATTTTGTGCAATAGAATGATAAGGCATCTTTCTACACACACACACACACACACACACACACACATTGTTAATAATTATACAAATGTTCCATGATAATGATAGCATAGGATTGATATCAAATGTTTAAGGTCGATAGGACATTCAAATATTTGATTTCATTGATTGGGAATAATCCAATCGAACCCACAATCATTAACACTCCCTCTTAGCTAGGGAGGATGATTTCTATGCAAATAAAACAACAGAGAGTAGATTTATTAGCTTATGGTAAAATCAAGCATATGGTATGCCCATGAATACCAACCATATAATATTCACCATACTGAAATCTTTTCTTGGTATACACATTGACATCACATAGCATACACCATGTCATATCTTAGTAACCTTAGAGACACATGAGATATGCACTATCATATTGTATGGCATTGTTCAGAGATATCTTGACTTGGAGATGTCCATCCTAATGGTATCATCTCATGATATTTACCAAGTACTCAGAGAAATGGCATACAAATCTAATTCAAATTGAAGCTTCTTTTTAGAGTGTAAATTAAAATTTTAGGGAGTGAAGATCAAATTCAAAGATGTCCATATTTTGATTTATAAGCATTTGTGACTTTAACATAGTGCGCATAAGACTTTGCTTCTTTATTTTAACTTTCAATTAAGGTGGCATCTTGAATTTTTTGTTCCTACCTTGCTATCCTCTTCTCTTCTCTCCTTGTAGTGACCTGATGACTTAAGAGTATGTTTTTTCACCTTTTTGTGCTCAATTGTCTACACAATAAAACATGATTTACATCATACTTGCAACGTTTTCAAAGTTCAAGTCTGTCTATTTTAGGTGCTATCAGGTTGTGTAAATATGTGTTATAAGACTATTTATAGGTGTTATAAGAATTTAGTAGTAGATTTTAGATAGAAAAGAGAGTATTCTCCATAGGTGTTGTAGGAATTCTGGTAGATGTTGTAAGAACTAGAATAGGCATCATAATACTTCCTATAGGTGCTATAAAACCTAATGTAAGCATTGGGAGACACTATAAATGTGCTCATGTACCTACAAACTTGTTAAATCTACAACAAAAACACTTCAATTTAGTAAACGAATATCAAATTTTGTAAGATTGAGGCTCCAACACCAGTCCCATCACCATTATGTGTACTATAAAAAGTATATTCATGAAAATTTAGCTTGGGATACTCACTTTGAAAACAATTAATGACTAGACTTCTTAAATTACACTCTCGGATTGACACGTATAGACCAGCCAAACTTCATCATAAAATTATTAATTGTTTATTATTATTTGCCCCATCATTGGCCTATCAGTTCCCCTGAAAGAATAGTATTCAATGTTGTGGCATAAATTTTGGCAAAGGTATGCCTAATCATGATGGTCTTGTAATTGTTGGGGTCAAAAATTGGCCTTTTCTTATGAAATAGATGGATCAGGTGCCTCGACCAAGCCTTCAGAAAGCTAGTACAAACCACTCTATTAAAGAGTGTGGTGAGATAGGAGCCAATCACTAAGCTATCAAGCTTGAGTAGTTTTGCCTAGAAAACATACTCATCGACAACTCTACTGCATTTCATCGTTTTGACAATCTCATAGATGATGGAAGTAGTACAGATATCACAGTGAGGGTGTGAGATGAGGTGAAGAGGCAGTTGATCTAGGATGTCATAAAGGGTAGTGGTGTGGGAGATGATGAAGCACAAGTCGATGGAGCAAGTTAGGGTGGATACCATGGGAACAAGGTGTGCCAAAAGAGCTTTAAGTCTTGGCTAAGTGTAGCATGTAAGGAACTGTATTGTGAAGCAATCTAAGCACATTTCTTCACATGAAGAAACCAATGGTAGGAATGTCAAAAATTGACAATATAGTTGAAGGGAAGGTCTCAAAGGTTAAAGTCAAGCGACAGTGAAAGGATTTACAATTGGCATCAAACCAACAGTTCATAAGGCACTTGTTCTAGTGCTTTTATCTAAGGATAGGGTGGTGGCGGATGGAAAGGAAAGTCAACTCCCACATGGCTATACTTAAGAGATAAAACATGGAGGAAGCATGGTTACACTCAAAGAAATAATAGACGAGAGGAGCCGATGTAGGTGGACAATGAAGAGGTCCTCATCACCCTAGGCAAAGCGGAAGTGGAAATGGCTAGGGCTATGATCCAAAGAAGCCAGGGGGGTGGGGATGTGGGTGAAGGTGTGGTGTGGCCTTCCCCATAAAGGGAAGGGGGGACTGATGAGAGGGGGGAGAAGTGAAGCGCTAGGCACAAAAGAGAATAGTAGGAAAGCAAGAGATGGGTGATGGTGACGCTACAGATGCAAGAGATGAAAGAATCACCAATGATAATGTAGTCAACCACACTACACACCCATAGTGTGGCTAACAGGTAAAAGGCTCAGATCTAGGAAAATAAAGAAGGTCGTTCAAAATAACTAGATCAGAAGACTCACACAGCTAAAGGAGGTGATGACCATAGATAGGTAAAGGTCGATGGCGATCCTCAAAAATATGTTGGAGTCCCAAACTGACATGATCAAATTCTATAATATAGGTCCATTCCATCCCTCAGTCATGTATAGGGGTCCGCCATTCCTTCGTCTATGCATTGAAGTCACCTAAGATAATGTTGTTACCCAAGGCACTGAATCTAGAAATGCACTCAATCAGATCAATAAGTGGATCACTGTTCTCGATATTGTGAATGGCATAGGGTGAAGAGCTTGGTGGAAAGTAACAAATCGCGATGATGGTGTCTTTCATGGCATGCTTGAATCCACATAAATTTGGCATGTCTGTCAGAAATAGACCATAGAAGTAGCATTGAAGAGGTTGTCTCTAATCAGGCAGGCACCACCTCCGGGCCCCCACACACCACCTAAGGAGTGAACCTAATCCCTGAAGATTGACAACCATTGATAACCATCGAGACCCAGACTCTCATAGGTCTTAGTGATAGCTAAGATATCTACCGACCCTACAACATCCTGAAAAAGACCTTGAAATGTCATTTTATTTATATAATTAGAATTAGTTTGATCTTCAAGATACCACAATTAACCAACATACTAAGTGATGAACCCAAACATAAGAAACTTACCTTCATAATAAAAAATAAATAAATCAAAAGTATAATAAAGAAAAAAATTATCTTCATAATTAAAAAAGAAATAAATGAAAATTTTAACAAAACAAGTTTTGCAATTCAGAACATTTAATTACAAAGAGTGGTTGTTCTTTTTCTAATTATTTAAAATAACTATTTAGAATATCTAAAGTATGATTTAGATAGAATTCAAAAATAAATAGAAATAATATATGATAGTTGAAAATACATATAATTGATTTTAATAATTACTACCAAAAATGTTAAAAATAGAAAAAAAGATAAACAATTTTGTGAGATAGATAAAATAATAAACTTTAATGGGGGAAAATTTATAGATATGTGTTTGATTGACATAAAGTGGAGTTTAATTCTAAGCACCATGAATTTTAGGAAAATACATAAAAATAAAAATTAGGAAAACACTACGCACAAATTTTAACTTATGCATAATGCCATTGTAGAAAAAAGTAAGAAGAGACATTACATAAATGTATACATGAGGTGGTTAAGGTTGTCAATTAAAATTTAAAATGTTTGAAATGTAATAAATCCAACCATAATCTTAATTATAATCTCTAGGCCTTGATCATTATGATAAACCATAACCCTAATAATAATAAGACCTGACCTAATACTAATCCTAATCCTAATCATAATTTGAATTGAAAATCCTAAACCTTAACCCCAGCCTCAAATACCCTAATAATTATTGAAATGAAAATATTAAATAAATTAGGGTTATGATTATGTGTTTAGTATGCTTAAAATTAGGGTTGGGATTTTATATAGTTATTAGGATTAAGATAATACATTAAAGTTTAGGGTTAAAGTTACAATTCAATTGAAGTTAGGTTCATGGTTAAGATTGTTTTTAATAAAATGCATGTTTTAGCCTTCACCTAAGCTCTAAACCTTTGTAACCCTAAATCCTATATACTAAACCCTAATCCTAGTCCTACCAAAAAATATAGTCCTAGATGGGAAATCTAATAAAATATGTAAAACTCTAATTTCATATTTTTTTATCCAAGTTTCATAATCCAAACTATATAATTTATCATTATCCTAAGTGCAAAGTAGACCTTTTGGCCAAATATTTCATATATCATAATCAAAACTACAACCTTTTCCCTATTTCTAATTAAAATCTAACCCTAATGCAACCAAAAACTCTATTTTGAGTCCTAAATTTAATTGTAATCATAATCTAAACTCTATTCCTTATTTCAGAAATATATAATCTAAGCATAATCCCTAACTATAATTTTTAACCTATACCTTAAAGTTATCTTAATAATAGATTTACTCCTGCCCCTTTCTCAAAACCTAACCATAGCATTAACTATAATTACCATTCTAAAACTAACCTTAATCATAAATCATAAATGTAATCACAATCTTAAGCATGCCTTTACTCCCTAAATGATATTAATCAGACCTTTAAAATGTATCCCTAACCTTAATACTAACCATAACCCTAATCCTTAACCTACCCCTAACCCTTACCCTATTCCTTACTATACATGTAAACTTGACTGTCATACTAATCTTTTCTCTAAACACCAACCCTAACCATGATACGAACCTAATCCTTATCCTATGGTTTATCCTAACCATCATACTTCTCCTATTTGTAAACCTTGTACCCTATCCCTAACAATTTATCCTTACCCTAATCCCAACCCACACCATATTCTTGGTCATAACCCAAAATATCTTATTAATCCTAGCTCAAACTTTAATCGTAACCCTAACCTGAACAATATCTGTCGACCCTAACACTAACCTCTTAACCCTGGTCCTATTTATGCCCCTAAATCTGATCATGATATTAATGTTAACTCAAAACTCTATAAGCTAATTTAAACCAAAACTCTAATGTCAGTCGTAAATTTAATTTTAATTACTTGAAAAAAAAAACATAAGCACAAAAAATCATTATTTTTAAAAGAAATCTATTTTTCTAAACATATTTTGAAATGAGCATCATAAAATATGGTAAAAATGTTTAATATTTAATAATATAATTTATTATAGATTAAGTATATATTTAACTATAAAAAACACGATTGCTACTAACTTATATATATATATATATATGCAATCGACAGATATCCTTGTTGAAGACACCTCGAAATATATCTCTTGCCTTATTTTATATATAATATATAAAAACTAACATATGACTAGTAATATATACCTATTTCCATCACCAAAAAGGGTCAATACGTCCATCAAATTGAAGACTTGAACTAGTAATATATGTCTATTTTCATTCACCGAAAAAACACAAAATGTAGGCGTTACAAGGAAAGTCGATAGTCCATGCCATAATTATAATATAACTATCTTTATCGTCGACATTACTTTTACTTCAATGGGCCCACTCACATCTTATCCGTGTGATGTTAACATTTATTTAACCAACATATAAATGCCACGCCCCAGCAAGCCACGTCAGTTGTTCGTGAAATCCTATAAATTGGCCTTCGCTCAACTCTCATTTTCCATGTAACTTTTTGAGCTATTTACGCAGCCGTCTCTATCTTGATATTTTTCTGTCTTTGTATTTCTTGACAAGTATCTCAATTTCTTGACAATGGCGGATTCAAACGCAGCAGAGCTCCTCATGAGCAGGGACACGTAGGCCAAACTCACCCTATCCCCCTGTTACTGAGCGGTGATCTTTTATTTGGCTTTTGCAAGTGCTATTAAAATTTGACCAACAGATCACAATCCCTTCATCTTTTTAGATTTGATTGCATTTTTTTCCACCTTTTGCCTAACCAAATATTTCAA
Source organism: Cupressus sempervirens (assembly GCA_028749045.1). Taxonomy (NCBI): domain Eukaryota; kingdom Viridiplantae; phylum Streptophyta; class Pinopsida; order Cupressales; family Cupressaceae; genus Cupressus; species Cupressus sempervirens. The sequence continues at coordinate 44,211,467 of CM053786.1, forward strand.
TTTTTTGCATTCTATTGAAATTCATCCTACCTTACGTACTTTTATTGGTTAAATGATTACACGGATCGGTCTCTGATCTGTTGAAATGCTATGTGTGTACAGTCCAGCGATGAGGAAGAAGATGAGAAGGGAGAGAAGAAGAAGGAGACAAAGAAGGGTGGATTGAAGGACAAGTTGAAGCTTCATGGAGACAAGAAAGAGGAAGAAGAAGACGGTCATGTGAAGGCTGAGGAAGAAGGGGGCGAGAAGAAAGGGTTGACAGAAGAGATCAAAGAGAAGCTCCCTGGAAACCACAAAGAGGGAGAAACAGAGAATTGAAAGAGTAAATGAATTTTATTTTTTGGGTTGTTTCATCTTATAATGAGTTGTGTGTAGACCATCTTCTGGTTTGAAGCATACTGTGGATTGTATGTATGCTGTGTCTTTCTATATATAATAAAGAGTGTGATGGTGCTGGTTCTGGTTTGTAATTGCAATGTTTCAATGAGGCCTCTATTTCTAATGGAGACGCGTTTATACAATTTTTCCATAAGAAATTTGGGCCAGCAGGGGCTAACCAATATAATTTGTTTATTTTAAAACGTGAAATTAGATAGGTTTCAAAGAAACTCAACTCACATGCACATGTATTTAAATTCTCTCATGTTCATTAATCAATTAATGAATATTACTTAATACTTGTGAATACTTTTGTATAAGTACATAAATAAGGAAATTGAAACGTAAGATAATAACTGAAGACTGTTATTAGGGTTCTTTTGGCTATGTGAATAGGAATAGCTATTCTGCAATAGGGTTTATGTTTTCTAAAACTTATAAAATTCTTGAAATGTAGCATTTATCTACATCATACCAACCGGGTGTGTCAAAGGTCAACATGAACGCATTTTAGGTGGCACGAAGAATTCCAATTCGAGAAACAAAAATGTGAATGAAATTATTAGCCATCATTACTGAGCCAAATTTATTAACCTGGTTAACCTATTAACCTGTTACAATTTTGAGACTTTTGTAGATGTAGTGATCTTCTTAAATTGTGTTTTACGTAATTAAATCTTGAAATTTCTCCCAAATGATTATGGCAGGTTAGCGAAATGTATTATAGTATAAAAAATTAAATATTAAAAGGAAAAGATGCGTTTGCAGATAAGATTGTCTTTTAAATTAATATACTCATCATAATGCCTATACCAGTACTATTATTTAATGGTCATGTGTGGGTGCATTGCCTTAACCAATACTATTATTTAATGGGTGTGCATGGGTGCATGGCCTTATAATTAAGCTATCCTAGTTGGAAAGCTAAACTGGCCAGGTCGGTAACCGGCCTGCTCATATTTAAGACTTGAGTGGCATTTAAGACTTGAGGTTGTGGCCCTTTCTTATTTTATTGCCCACTTTACTCCTCTATTCTCCACGGGTAGAGGTCATTTTCTATTGTTCAATTGCATTTTATTAGACATTTTTGTGTAGCATGCTTCAATAAGAATGGTGGTGAATGGAAAGAACAAGAAAAAGCACAAGAAAAGGCCCACTGCAACACGATGGTAAGCTGCCATCTTAATGCTAATTGATTTTACTGCCTTAGCATTGCATTTAACCTAACTAGTCTTATTAGGGATTTATAGTAGAAATAGGGCGATGGATTTCATGGATATGCTCAATTAGACTAAAGAAATTGCATTGGTTTTTAAGATGCTAATGGCTGAAGTTGACAATAAAAATAAAAGAGTCCAACTATTAATTGATATTGGAGATGTCGTTTAATCAAGTGGCATTGAAAATGTCAACAAAATACAACAATTCAAGTATTCATTGAAAATAATTTTATCTTTGATTATTTAATTTTTTTATAAGTGTTCATTTTGGTATTTTTTATTATTATAATATTTATTAAATTTGTATCACTCATGTCTATGCACCAGCTATGGTACTTCACACTAATATTCCAGCATTTCAGACGAGCATTATAGGTATGCTCTTAACATGTATTTAATTTTTTTTAAATAAATACTGTTAAATTATGGTACAAACATATGTATTTGAAGTTAGCTATTGTTTGAAATTTATCTAAAATTAATTAGTTGTTGAAACATAAGCTTTTGCCACTTCTAAGCAATAGCAATACTGTTAATAAATTCATCTTGCACATAAATCAATCTTATATCTTTGTAATCACAGTTACATTTTGTTGCATGTTATCTCTTTTAATTTGTATTTGATTCTAATAAATTTATTTGTATTTGTATATTTTGGAATGATCATTTTCTCCATCCAATTTTTCAATTGATTCAACAATGAAAATTTTGCATAGGTTTAGAAGAAGATAAATCAATTTTGAAGAAAGTAAGAGCTAAATCAGTTCTAGATATTATTTAGAAAATTAAAACTGTTAAATAGAATTTCTAAGTAATATTTAGAAATTTATGTTTGTATAATAAAAAATCCAACCAACATTTAGATCTTAAATCAAATTTATGTTTGTATAATAAAAATCCAACCAACATTTAGAAGAATAAATTTTTTTTTGTTTTAAATAAATTTTTTAACATAATATTCTAAACATAGAATGTTTTAAATAAAGTTCTAAATAGTATTTTAAATAGAATAATATATAGGGTTTTAGTTACTATCACAATTTAATTATAATTAGGGTATAATAAATATAATCTTGAATATAATATATAGGGTTTTAGTTACTATCACAATTTAATTGCAATTAGAGTATAATTTATAATTTAAAATGTTGGTTCCTAACATAAGAATGAGATTTTAAACATACATATTTTATTTACATATGTAAAAAATCATTTTATTATTTAATCTAGGTCATGGAAAGTTATATTGATGAAATAGACGTGGCTGAGAATCCAAACATGAAAAATCGTCTAGAAGAAGTAGAAATCTCCAAAATTCCAGATGTCAATTCTGAAAATTCAGTCATGAGCACACATTCGAGTATTGCTTCAAATGATTTTACAGGTATAGAAGTTCAAAAGTTGGCAAGCGATGTTCTGAATCAACACAAGGAACTCATTGATAGGCTTAAATTCATAACATCATGTCTACATGTAGTAGAAGGTGAAGATGTTACATTAGTTCAAGAATATGTTAAGAACATAATTCGATAAAGAGATAATAGATTTGGAAAGAATCCAAAGTTTTGTTACTACATGATGAATATGATCATGAGACACTGAGTCCATAGCTCCACAAGTGTTTGCATGAAAATAAGTCTACACAAAATGCCAATCACAATACAAGAGTTGTGTGAGCATATGGACAAAACACCACACTCCCATCTAGCTGATAGATTGATGCATTTTGGAACTAGTTTAAGGGCAACATGGTCACATTGGACAAAGTATTGAACAAAATTAATAGACATGCTTCATCAACTTCGAACACCAACAATATTTTTTACATTAAGTGTAGAAGACTTGTACTGGCCATATTTGTATGCAATGATGCCTAGAACACAACCACGTGATCCACAAGAAGCACAAATGTGGAGGAAACAAAATATCATTGACTATTCACTCATTGTTGCACAATACATGCATTTACAAAATACAACTTTTAGAAAAGAGATACTTGAGAATGGTATGAATGTTGAAGACTATTGGTTCAGATATGAATGGTAGCACAGAGGATCTGCACCTATCCACGATTTTATATGGTTAAAAGGAGCACCAAAAATGCAAAGTATTGATTGGAACAATCAAGATCAATTATATTATGTTGCATCATATCTCCATGATTTGGTTCATGCATGTTACCCTTGATGAGATACACACCTCTAGAATATACAGATATGATTATAGAAAGTTATAAAATTAAACATTCTTTATTGTGGTAACTTTAGATAAGAACATATATGATATTAAATATTTAAATTTATGTTTCAGGCATATCAAAATTTCAGTCTACACCCATGTTTGAAAAACATGAGACAATCAATCAAAAGTGATTTCAACACGGACTACAACGAGATTCTAAATATTGTACAAAGATGCATAATGTGTAAAGAAGGTGCATGTTTGTGCAAAAAGAGAGGGAAATTAGTTTGGAGGTAAACACTTCCTAAAATAATTTATTCATTTAAAATGTTAATATTCTTATCCTTTAACGTATCATTGTATTTAGCAATAAAAATATGTTAATGAAATATAGGTATAATGCACCATGGCCATTGAATTTACATGGATCTAGACTAAAGAAATATTTAGAAATTGGTGAGAATATAGCATCATGTCCTTATAATTTTATATTTGGTTTGCTATCTCGAGTTATTTTTGTGACAATTCACCTTGTAAAAATATTAATCTCTTATTCTATGTAATTTTAATATTTCTTGCACAAAATGTAGTCCTAAACATTATTTATTCTAACTCTTACTTTTACAAATTATAGATAATTTTACACTCATAATTTTGAAATACTCATATTTTGTATTTTTAGTTTTTTTGTAGTAAATAATTAAAACAATGGATGCTTCAAAAAAAAATTAGAAATCATTATTGGAAGCCGAAATGGCTCCGTAAATTATAATGTTTTTTCTGAATTTGATATTGACAACTGTGTAAGGTTGGTTATAGAGTACTACAAAGGTATCGTGAAAAGTCTTGAACACATGGCCTTAATGATTGATGATCCCAACGAGCTATAAATATGGAAAATGGTGGATGTTGCAAAAAGGGTTTGTCAGACATCTCATTATGTAGATGCATTTCCATGAATGATGAAAGAAGTTCATTGTGATCATTGCACAAATAAAGGTCATAATACCAATCTGATCGCTGAAGATTATGTCATGTACTTACATCATTATGACAAAGTGCTTTACATTTAGTTATTACTTCTTTGACCTTTGGTACTTATTGCTTATTAAACATGATTGTATTGGAAAATCTCTTTTCTCTTTGATTTATGTAAGTTTGACAATCAACAATTTATTTTTATATATATGTGGTTTTATAAATGTCTTCCATATTCTTTTTTAACTTATTTTAGAATGAAAGGAAATTGAGTTTTTTTAATTCTTCACGTGATGTGTATATCATACTTTCATTACTCTATATTCGAAAGATTTGTAGGCTATACTTTCATAAGTATATATACATGACTTTCTAATATGTTTGGTATCAAAATATTGCTTTATATGGAAGTGACTAATATGTGGTAACACAAATAAATCAAACATTAAATTTATTTATAATAAATCTTAATTCTATGCATAATCCTAACCATCATGTATAAATCCTAAACCTAACCATTGTTGTTAGTATAGCTTTATATAATATGTATCATTAACACAATTCTAAAATGGATAACATTAAATGTTATCTTTAAATGTATGTGGAAAATATAGATGAAATATTATTTACAATGTATATACCAAAAAGAAACAAAAATCTAAATGTCTCTCGAAGGAACTCCTAATTATATGCATAATCCTAAACATAATATAAATCTTAAGATTGTCCAATATCTGAAGTCTAACATTAACACTAATCATAATCATATTAACCTAACAATTGTTGTTTGTATAGCTTTATATAATATGTATCATTAACATAATTCTAAAATGGATAACATTAAATGTTATCTTTAAATGTATGTGGAAAATATCCATGAAATATTATTTACAATGTATATACCAAAAATAAACAAAAATCTAAATGTCGCTCAAAGCAAGTCCTAATTATATGCATAATCCTAAACTTAATATAAATCTTTAAATTTTCCAATATCTGATGTCTAACATTAACAGTAATCCTAATTTTAACTATTTGACCTATAATAACTATTATTGTAATATAAACACATTAATAATATTCTCCATCCTAACTATTCAGTCTCCCTAATCATAATTATAACCTTAATCCCTACCATAACCTCAACTTTGATTTAAATGTTGAACGCAATCATAACCATAAAAATAAATTATGACCCTAATCATAAATCCAACCTTAACATAAATCTAACCCTAACAATAAACCTTAACATTAAATTGTAATTGTAAATGGTACCATGATCAAAACTATATTTCTAACTTGAGTACATTTTTATAATCATAATATAGGTCTAGGCCCTGACCCTAACCTATCCCTAACTTTAATACTAACACTAAGCATATTTCCACTCGTAAACACATTAACAATAAATCTTATCCCTAATTATTATAATAATAAATATATAGTAATAGTAATCCTAATACTAAACCTAATGATGATATAAATTGTAAAGTTATATTTTAAACACAATCAAATTAATCATTCAATGTGTTATGCAAGTCTTGACTGCTACTAGCTACTTATATACTCTATATGTAAAATATGTCGAGATGCATCGAGGTGTTGAATTTTTTCATTATTCACTTTTAATATGCATTAAAAAAATTCAACGCCTCGATGCATCTCGATGTATTTTACATATAGAATATATATTAGCTAGTTTGACTATACAGTCAATATTTGTTTGTTTTATTTGTCCATGCAAGGAGCTAATGTTCCTATTTCATTCTAATTAATCACTCCCAAAAATATATTTTTTATGTTAATTCCTTTTTTTTTATTGGCTATACCAATTTTAGCTAGGAGTTTAAGTTTTTTTTAATTCAAAAATAAGAAAAAATTCTACTAAATTTCTAAAAGTTGGAATTCCTCCAGAAGTTTCAGATAATGAATTGCTTACATTCTTAAATGGTTTATTGTAGAACTTTTTGTCCATTAAATTACTTAAATGATTTAAATGTATTTTTGGTGTGAACACATTTCCTATTTTTTGGTTGTTTCCCATAATTGGCAACTAATGTAGTCAACCATTTTTTTTTTGGTTGTTTCCTATTTATTATAGACTCGTTATCAATGTTATGACATTCACGTTCTCCATCTACAGAGCCTGCTTCAAAATGGTTTGAGGTTCTTACCACTTTAACTAGAGAATTTCATATGCTTTTTTTATTTCCTTTCATGGATGCTTGCAAACTTTGTTATCTCTATGCATTGTTAGAATAATGCTTTCAAATCCTCTCTAGAAAAGTTGCCTCTTTACAAAGGTTTTAGGCCTGACTATCATATTTTTATATCATTTTTGCATATAATATGAAATTCTTACTCTATGCATTACTATCCTTTTAGCTGCTATATTTTTCAACAAGATTTAGCAAACAATGTATTCTTCAGGTTTTCATATTGTCGTTTACTTTTCCCTCTCCCCATCATTTGAATTTTATTTTTCCTCGGGGGGTACTTGTTTGTGCTGCTTAGTGTGACTTTTCTTTACAATGTTTTCAATAGTGGCACCTAATTAATTGATTTAAGTCAAGTTAATTGTCATATCCTAAAGTTTAAATATGAAATATTTTTAAAAACCTTTTTCTGATTTAAATTATAATTTTCTATTGGTTGAGAGGATTTTTACCAGAAATAATTTTATTTTTTGATTGTAAAAAAGGAGAAGAATTTTTTTAAACAGGTAAGGTTGTATTAATTATGACAATAACCATTGTCACAAAGTATGTGCTGGGATCACTTATTGCATAGCTCTAGGCCGCGTGTACTAATTCCTCTTTCCCCTAATTTCATCGTCGTCGGCATGATCGTCCTCGCAATCCTTATGATTAGAATTTCTGTCAATCTGAGCCTTCTGCAGCAAATGGCTACGTAGCTATAGGCTTGGCATACTCCATAAACATTCTTCCTCTTCTTCTCTCTGTTTCTCTTAAAGTGATTTGCTCGTCGCAACTTCCACTTGACGATCCAAGAATAGTGAATTCTTGAAATTGGGCATGTTGGTTTTATGAAAAGTTGTGATCTTGAAAATTTATGTCAATTGAAGCAGATAGTTTGGTAACATACGAGAAAGTTAACTGCAAGAGTCAGTAAGCAGTCCAAACAAGCAGGCGCGAATATCGTTGGCAAGCCCATCTTCGTACTACAATAATTTTCCTGCAGTATCAAATAAAATGCTAAAACAAATATAATTTCGTCTGGATCAAACAATTTAACTTGGCTGTGTTTTCACTGAATTTGAAGATTGCATTTGTGGGGCTTTCCCGTTGATTGACAGAATTCGATCGCAATAAAGAGGAGAAATATAGCGCGGCAGGAATTGAGGTGGAATGATTTTGTAGAGCATGATATATTCCATTCTGGCAATGCAAGTAATTGTCGGGGAGTGTGAGAATGCGCTGAAAAAAGTATTGACTAACTAAATGCATGCTACGGATAATTGTTGAAATCAAATTCGTGTCACACCATGGCTGGAAATTGGCATCGACGTTTTTCATTCATCACAAGAATACAGTTCGACATCTAATATTTGCCTGCATTATTTTGCATAACATCTTTACATTTTTTACAACATTGAATGAGTTGCATTGTTAGTCCTAGGGAACTAATGTTCTGGTGGCACCTGTCTATTAATTTATAATCAAAAAAAATTTCAAATCTCTAATGTTTAAAAGGATCTATTTTTAAAATCAATTTTTATGTGTTAATTTCTTTTATCTGATTGGATGAGTCTTTTTTCCAGGGGTTTAACTATTTTTTAAATTTAGAAACATAATAGAAATTTAGATCTGTCCAGAACATTCCATTTTTCACTTTATCAATTGAAAAAAACACATAAAAATTAAACCGTGGTGGTGACCAACTACAATTAGGGGAAACTATGTAAAGGGTTTAGTCTGCTGGCAAATTCACAACGGGGTTTGATTACTGTCAAAAATCTGAGGAAAAATTCTGCAATTTTAGGGTTAAATCTTTGATAGATTCAAAAATAGAAGCGATGGTGTAGGAAGGAGATTTAGACGGCTACGGAGCTTTGAATAAGCATGAATTTTGTGTTCTGATATTTCGCCTTAGCCCTTCCAAAAAATGACAATTTTTCTTTTTCCCTTCTCTAGAATTTTCTGGTACATGGTCTGGAAGCTTCTTGAGAAGAACTCGGATGTATTCATATGCATCGAAGGCATTGCTTCGACTGGTTGAGATTCTAAGAACCAAAGTTAGTCTCAGGGGAACCACCACATTATGTATTGTAGACAGTGGCCAAACTTTCATCTTAAAGAAAGAGGAGGATTAAATCTAAGATGAACATGCTGAATCTCGCCAGAATTGTCTTCTCTCACTTAACACTAGTTGTTTCAGTCATCACCACCATTCAGCACTGACACCGTCATAGACATTTCACGCTTCTTGATAGTCCATTACAATAAGCCCCTAGATTTCTTGCTTCTTCCTCCTCATTTCCCTTATCCCAGATATGTTGTCATTCTCCTAGAATGACTTGGTCTGTGATTGAATAGAAAGGATTTCCAGTTCTTTATTTATTAATAGATCTAGTTGCTTGATCTTCTATGTTATTATTTTTGGGCCATTATTTTCATTCCTAGTTTGTTGGGGCTCCACCACCCTTTGGCGCCCTGCAAAGTCATTTTACTAATTGAAAATAGATGTGGCCGAGTGGTGAGTGTGGAGCCTTTCTCGCCTCCAGTCCTCGGCTTGGCCGTCTCCAAAGTCCCCACTGACTGTGAACCGAACCATTGAACTTTTATTTCCAAATTTAATTCTTTTTATTTAATTAATTTCTCAATTAATTAAATACAATTAAATATTAAAGTGTCATACTAATTTTTCATTAAATTAAATCATTAATTTAATCTTTTAATTTGACTTAATTACTAGAAAATACACCAAAGACTCATAAAACAACATACGAAAACCCATCATAGAAAAACACATAAAAAATCAAAGTAAATGGCTATAATCATGAATTAATTTCATTCGACCCATTCGGAGGGTACTCGACTTAGATACTTATCCTAATTTTCAATTAGAACAAATGGCTTAAAGGTTTAAGATTTGGACTCAAGAATTTATCTCCCCTCTCTTACCATTCAGATAATGTGATAGGGTATGCTCATCCTGGCAATTCAGGGAAGTCAATACCTGGTACTTGCACCTTGCATAAAATTTATGCATGTACAGACACAATATTCTAAGCTAAACAGGAAATGGTAGGAAGTGGTGCATCATGTAGATCTCGACTAGTAGGTGACTACAACTCCCTTCCTTAACCACATCAGAAATGCCACACATAAAGAAAAAAAACATGCACACCATACACATGCAATATGGGGTAAGTATCCATAAGAAAACACATATGATAATAAACCATCTAATTGATCATCATCAATAACTAAAAACATTGAATAATCATCATGCATACATGAAATATAGAGCACCAAGTAATCTCATCATTTAATTGTTGAAATCAAATTTGTGTCACATCATGATTGGAAATTGGCATCGACGTTTTACTTTCATCAGTTCAACATCTCCTAATTTTTTCCTTTATATTGCATAACATCATTACGTTTTTTACAAAGTAAATTGGGTAGTGAGGCGAATGATTTTTTAACAACATTGAATGAGTTGCATTGTTAGTCCTAGGGAACTAATGTTCCCAGTGGCACCTGTCTATTAATTTATAATCTAAAAAAATTTCAAATCTCTAATATTTAAAAGGATCTATTTTTAAAATCAATTTTTATGTGTTAATTTCTTTTATCTGATTGGATGAGTCTTTTTTCCCAGGGGTTTCACCTGTTTTTTAAATTTAGAAAAATAATAGAAATTCATATCTCTCTAGAACATTCCATTTTTCACTTTATCAATTGAAAAAAAAAACATAAAAATTAAACAATGGTGGTGACCGACTGCAATTAGGGGAAACTGTGTAAAGGGCTTTGTTTGCTAGTGGATCCTCAACGGGGTTTGATTACTATAAAAAATATGAGGAAAGTTTTTGGAATTTCAGGAGTGGAATCTTTGACAAATTCGATAATAGAAGCGATGGTGCAGGAAGGAGATTTAGATGGCTACAGAGCTCTAAGTGAGCATGAATTTTGCATTCTGATGGTTCACCTTAGCCCTTCCAAAAATTGACAATTTTTCTTTTTCCCTTCTCTAGAATTTTCTGGTACGTGGTTTGAAAGCTTCTGGAGAAGAACTCGGATGTATTCATATGCATGGAAGGCATTGCTTCAGCTGGTTGAGATTCTAAGAACCAAAGTTAGTCTCAGGGGAACCACCACATTATGTACTGTAGACGGTGGCCAAACTTTCATCTCAAAGAAAGAGGAGGATTAAATCTAAGATGAACATGCTAAATCTCGCCAGAATTATCTTCTCTCACTTAACACCAGTTGTTTCAGTCATCACCACCATTCAGCACCGACACCGTCAAAGACATTTCACGCTCCCTGATAGTCCATTACAATAAGGCCCTAGATTTCTTTCTTCTTCCTCCTCATTTCCCTTATCCCAGATGTGTTGTCTTTCTCCTCGAATGACTTTGTCTATGATTGAATAGTAAGGATTTCTAGTTGTTTATTCATCAATAGATCTAGTTTCTTGATCTTCTATGTTATTATTTTTGGGGCATTATTTTCATGCTTAGTTTTTTGGGGCTCCACCACCCTTTGGCACCCTCCAAAGTCATTTTACTAACTGAAAATAGATGTGGCCGAGTGGTGGGTGTGGAGCCTTTCTCGCCTTTGATTCTTGGCCTAGCCATCTCCAAAGTCCCCACTGACTATGAACAGAACCATTGGACAGACATCGCCGATAATTGACCACCTGTAAGGGGATCAGAAGCATCTATTACTCTCTAGTATCTTCCCCTTTCAAATATTTAATAATGAAAACTCTATGTTTGGTTTCTTATCACTTTCTTTTAATTCAAATATTTTTGCACACATTAGGAGAAGCCGTTATTCATCTTTATGTGATATTCAACACTATCATTCATCTTTTGGGGAGAATGCCTTATTCATTTTAAAAATTAATTGTGTTTTATGGACTAGTGATTAGCACTTCCACCAATAGAAGGTACGAGGGATGTGGTGTATTTAATTGAAATTTTAAATAGATAAAGCTAGGATAAGAAATGTGGTTTCAACACAAATGAAGACAAATCTTTGTTTACTCCACAAAATAGTAGATGATAAATAGTTTTCTTAATTCTTATTTTACAAACATGTATAATATTTGAAAGAGCATTGTATGCAACAAAATTAAGAGTGACAAATTTGATTGTACAATGTTTTTGTATGATATAACTTGTTGATTCACCAACAAGTTTTAGGAGTGCAATTCTTTGGAGTTCTAAACTAAAGTTGTGTATGTGGGAACCAAAATGACTTCCTTCCTCTTTATAAAGAGGAGCCTCAAGGTGAAAGATTGGATTGTATGGCCACCAGTGAATTATCAATACACTCACACTTGAAAAATTAATTTTAGGACCTATTGGAGCTAAGAAATGACAAATAACAAAAATCATTCTTTCAAAAATATAATTAATTTTAGAATATTAATTTCAAAAATGATTTTTATTTATATAAATTAAATTTCCTTTTTTATATAGATATATCTATTTAAAAAAATTAGTTCAAAATTCAATGATTAATGATTATATTTATTTATTGAATATTTTTTCTTAATTAGTTCAAAATTCAATTATTAAGGGTTATATTTATTTATTCAATATTTTTTCTTCCAGACTTTCTAACTAATAATAATTTATAAAAAATATTTATCTAAAAGTTATCTTTTTTAAATGAAGGAATATTAATTTTCTTATATGTCTCATTATTTTAATTATTATAGAATTAATGATATAAAATTTAACATTCTTAGAGTGAATTTTTTTCACTTATAATAATAGTTAGCTCTTAAAGATAGCTATAACATTTCATAAATGCAATTATTCATTTTAGTTCAAAATCTTATTTTTCAATTCCTTTTTTAATATATATTGAGATTTTCATCTTTTTCTTTTTTCACAATAGAGGATATGTTAAATAATATTAACTATATATCAAAATTGAAAAAAATCATGATTACAATAAAATTCGAGCACATATATCATATAGAGACAAAATTAATAAAGCCTAATGTGATATTCCACACACATATGCTATAGACACCTACCTTCTTGATAACTATTGTTGTCTCACTTGATCTATAAAAAATTGTTATCCAAGTTTCTTTTTTATTCTCCATTTTCCATTGGGATCTACTCTTGCATTTTAGAATAATTACTAGTAGAATTCTTTATTGATTTTTCCACATCACCGAAATGATCAGGTAGTCAGTTCTAGAGAGTTAACATCGGTTAGATAATACCCTGGCCAATTTGTAATCAAATGATGGGGTGTAGACTCGGCATATGAATTGTTTGACAAAATCTCATTAACAAATGTGACTCCATAGACTAATGATTGCTGGATTTGTACATTGAATTCTTAAAAAGACTTTAGAAACTTTCAACTACATGTGTTTTAGAAACTTACAAAAGATATGGTTGAACAAATCAAAGGGATTTCATCCCATGAAATGGATTGACAAGAAGAGTTCGCCGAAAATGGATTGTTGAACCAAATTTGTAGAAGCCTTTAGAAAATGGATTGATTGATATGATTACACATGTGAAATCCAAAAGAATGAGTCAATATTATTTAATGGAAGGCTTTAGAATACACAACACACCCCAACTGTTTGGCATAATGTCTATAAAGATGTAGCATTGGGAGATACATGAATACAAAATATCCCCGTTACAAGTTTATTGAAATGGTTTACAACCTCTAGAGAAAAAAAATTGATAGCGGTCAATCCAAATTTCACAATGGGGTCATTGTGGTTAATTCGAATTTCAAATAATAAAAAACTATGGAACCATAGATGATGGCGCTGTGAACTATTTGACAGAATGCCTCAATTAGATGTCACAACTTCTGCAAATGTAATGAACCCAATTTGAAAGCATTGAAGCATAGACATGTCATTTTATGGAAAGGTCTCCAAAATTTTAAGCAAATGTAATGGCACAAACAATGCCAATTTGTTAACATTTGTCAAAACCCTACTGGGATAGAATGAGAGCTTTGGAATGAGATATTAACATATATCAGTGGGTGAAGCTAAATATAAATTAGAAAAAATATTTTAAAAATGAAACCATTTTCATTCTATTTTGAATTGAAGAATTAAAAAGTTGAGGAAACATTTATACATCAAATAAAAATGCATATCTTACCAAATGGGGATTTAATATATGTCCACATAGATTTCTATTCATTCAATACTATATCCAAAAAAGGATGCCTCTCAAAATAAGTCAACACTATGGCACTCGCTAAATCATCAGATATTTGCACCCGCTACCAGTGCCCATTTCCCATCCTTCCAGACACCAACTATTGAATGGGTCCTCAATCAATCTATACAGGACCACTCTCCACTATCAACAAATCATTAGAATTTTCTAAACTTATAATATAAGTTATAAATTGGAGAATTGTACTTAGTACACTTAAACTACAGATGAGCTATTTATTCAATAGGCAAGGACTCTAGCTCTTCCAGAGCTCTTGTTTAGTATTATTTTCCCCCTTTTAGTCAAGGAAAAAACAAATAAGATATTTCCTACCTACATTGCTTAGGATTCTCGCTGCCTATGCCACCTCCAAGAGCTTCTTCACAATCCTACCATGGAAACCCCCAAAAGTTCCCTATGTGAGTTGCATGGAGAAATAGAGGTCTAGGGTTCGAGACTATCTCAGGGTCAAATTTGTACATTATTTCTTAACAAAAAGAAAAAAAAAAAGAGGTTGGGTTCTATAGTTGTTAATCTCAAGTCAGTGGAAAATGTCACGCACAAATAATTGTTAACTGCCAAAATAATATTTAAATATTATTAATTTATATTATATTGTATTTCATAATACAATTTTTAGAATTTGTAATTATTTTATATTTATATCCATATTATTTTCCAATTTTCTTAAATATGTATTTTTATTAATTATTCATTGTTCAAATTGTACTATAAATCACATTTTAAAAATTCTAATATTACAATGTTAATCCTACCATGGAAACCCCCAAAAGTTCCTTGTGTGAGTTGCGTGGAGAAACAGAGGTCCAGGGTTCGAGACTATCTCAAGGTCAAATTTGTACATTGTTTCTTAACAAAGAGAAAAAAAAAAAAAGGCTGCATTCTATAGTTGTTAATCTCAGGGTAGTGGAAAATGTCATGCACAAATAATTGTTAACTGGTAGAATAATATTTAAATATTATTAATTTATATTATATTGTATGTCGTAACACAATTTTTAGAATTTGTAATTATTTTATATTTATATCCATGTTTTTTTCCAATTTTCTTAAATATGTATTTTTATTAATTATTCATTATTCAAATTGTATTATAAATCACATTTTAAAAATTCTAATATTACAATGTTACTCATTAAAATTCAAAATCAAACATAAAAAAGTACGTGAAATGTTAAATAGAGGGCAATATAAAATTTTAATACTAATACAATTATATTTGTATTTCCTTTATTATTTTTCTATTCACTTAAGTAAACAAATAAGTGCAAAAAATAACACATTGATTTATAAAATGTAAGATGAAGCTCTAATAATAAACAAATACCACAAATTCCAAAAAAAACATTAAATTAATAAAAAAATACAGGCATAAATATTCTCAGTGTGAAAGGAATTTTTTGGTTTTGTTTTTTTTCTATATTTTTCCTATTACTCTATTAATTATATAATTTATTTTCTTATTCAAAAAATTCTTAAGTAAACTTTAACAAGTCATTTTAATACCTTAAAATCAATTTTATAAATATGTTATTTAGAATTTTATATATAAATTGACATATTGATAAGGACTCATAAATTATGCTAAAATATTTTAAAGGTTTTATAAAAAATATTTTAAACTTATGTTCACCTCTAGTAGCTATAGATTAGAGAGAGCAACCACTTTATATTTTGGTACTTTTAATTGATTTTTTATTTATTTTAAATTTACAAATATAACATATGAGTAGACTAAGTTTAATCAAATGAAGGATAAAGTTGCCTAAGAGTAGATGACAACTAGGCTAGACTAAGAAATTTAAATTACTTATATATCAATCTATATCCAACGCGTCCTATCTCTTTGGAAGAGCTAGAGGAGGTGGTCTTTGGCATGCCTAAGGGGAAGGCTCCTGGTCCTGATCCCTTTCCAGTTGAATTCTTTTAGGAATTTTGGGACATCATTAATCATGATTTGTTGGAGGTGGTTAAAGAATCCTATGCTAGCAAGCAGATGCTTCGAGCTTTGAACTCTACATTCTTGACTCTTATTCCTAAGAGAGAGGGTGCTAATCAATTGGAGTTTTTTAGACCAATTGCCTTATGTAATGTGGTTTACAAAGTTATTACTAAGCTGATTGCTGAGAGACTGAAAAGGTTGCTTCCCATTATTATCTCAGAAGAACAAGGTGTTTTTGTTGCTGGCAGACAAATTTTGGATGGGGTGGTTATTGCTACTGAGGCTATTCACTCTATGGCTACTTCAAGGGAGAGAGCCATGTTTGTTAAGTTGGATATGGCTAAGGCCTACGATAGAGTTAAATGGAGCTTCCTAAGGAGTATTCTTCTCTCTTTTGGATTTAGCTCTGACTGGGTGAGTTGGATTATGAGTTGTGTTACTTCTGCCTCTTTTTATGTTCTTATTAATGGTCAACCTTCACAACTATTTGGTGCTTCTAGAGGCCTCTGCTAGGGTGACCCTCTCTCCCCATATCTATTCATCATCATGGCTGAAGGCTTGGGCAGATTCATTAAGCATCAGGTGTCCCAGAATTCTATTCAAGGTTGGTGGTGGGGTAATGACTTACCTTCTCTTTCCCATCTTCAATTTGTTGATGATTATGCTCTTGCCGGTCTTGCTAGGATCAAGGAAGCTGAAGCTTTTCGACATGCTTTGGATGTTTATTTGGCAGCTTCAGGCCAGAAAGTTAATGAGCACAAATCTTTCATTTACTCTTTTAACACTCCTGATTCTATTCAGCACAGGATTGTTGGTATCCTATGGTTTTAGATAGGTTCACTTCCTTGGACTTATCTTGGCATCCCTATTTCTGTTTCCAAGCATCCACATCTCTTCTGGCAAAATTTGATTACCAAGCTTCAGGATAAGGTAAATCATTGGACTCATAGATGGCTTTCTACTGCTGCCCGAGTTACTCTTCTTCAAGCTATTATCCAAGCTCTTCCTACTTATAGAAGCAGGGTTCATGCTGCACCTATTTACTTTCTCAAGGAGTTTGATGCTCTTTCTCGACAATTCCTTTGGAGTGGTAATTTGTGTAGTACTAAATGGAGCTTGGTTAATTGGGCAACTGTTTGTAGGCCTAAAAAGGAGGGTGGTCTTGGTCTTCGATCTGCTCTATTGAGTAGTCAAGCTTTGGCTGCTAAACTTTATTGGCGATGGTGCTCTGGACAACATCAACTTTGGGCTTGTATTATCACTCATAAATATTTTCATGGTGTTGATCCTTGCTCTATTTCTGCACTTCCTCTTGATGGTCGTGGCTCAATGGTTTGGCATACTTTGAAGACAGGTGCGATGTTGGTGAAGAGGGGTCTATTCTGGATATGCAAAGGAGGTTCTCAGGCTTTGTTTTGGTCTGATGCTTGGGATGGATTCCCTTCCATTTTATCCATATACCCTCATCTTCAGCCTCTTTGTGA
The DNA here is from genome assembly GCA_028749045.1 of Cupressus sempervirens. Lineage (NCBI taxonomy): Eukaryota > Viridiplantae > Streptophyta > Pinopsida > Cupressales > Cupressaceae > Cupressus > Cupressus sempervirens. Next base: position 44,229,083 of record CM053786.1, read on the forward strand.
CTCTTTTCTTGCCACTGGATGGGATAAAGTGGCTCATTACAAGACTCCTTATCAATTAGGACCTGTTGTTGGTTACAGATGGAAGCATTCCTATGATTGGCCTCCTGGAGGTACAAACTTGGATCATCAGGAGCTTTCTCAAATTTTGGCCTCCAGAGAGTGTTCTTCTTTGCTTGGTCCAGATGTTTTGGCTTGGGGCGGTACCTTGTCTGGTAAATATCATGTCTCTGCTGGGTATCAGGAGATAACTAGACAATTATTTGGGGATGCTGAGGTCCCTTGGTGGAAGCAAGTTTGGAATAAAGTTTCTTGGTCAAAGTGCAATTTTTTCATGTGGCTAGTGGCTCACAACCATTGTCTTACCTGGGATAATCTTTGTAAATGTGGATTTCAGGGCCCCTCTTATTGTGTTTTGTGTGGTAATGGCGAGGAGTCTGTCTCCCATCTGTTCTTCCATTGCTCCTATTCTACTCAGATATGGCACCTTTGGTGGAGCGCTTGGGGTTGCTCTTGTCAGCATGCTTCCTCTTTGCCTGAGTTCTGGGCCCACTTGGGTAGTGCTCCCTCCAATTCTTCTTCTCTCCATGCTGCTTGGATTGCTGGCCTGTCTTTCATGCTTTGCCATATCTGGTTGGAGAGGAATCGTCGCATATTCCAAGATGTTCGGCTTGTTGTTTTGCATGTTTGGTGGAAAATATCACATTCTCTTCAGGAAACTATTCTTGTGAAGTGTGAGCTTGATGGGGGTATGGATTCGGTTGATCTTGCTATCTATAATCGCCTCAATTTTCATCTGCAGAATGGGGTTGCAGCTCATAGGTTTCCTTCTATGTCCAGGCAGCTTCACCATCAGAGGAAGGGTCGAGTTAACCAGGATGGGCACTGGACTCCTCCTCCCTATGGAGTTCTGAAAATTAACACTGATGGTTCTTCCCGTGGGAATCCCGGTCCGGTTGGTATTGGTGGAGTGGCTCGTTGTAGTTCTGGGGATGTTAAATTTTTCTTCTCAGTTCATAAGGGTGATTATACTAACAATCTCATGGAAGCTCAGGCTATTTTATATGTTGTGGAACAGTGTTGCTTGCGGGGATGGAGTAAGATTATTTGTGATTCTGATTCCCAGGTGGTGGTGAACATGCTTTCTTCGCAAGAGCTTGAGGATGTTAGTTGGCAGCTGGCCACTGTTGTTAAGCAGATTCTTTTCTCCTCTTCCTCTTTTCAGTTCATTCGGTTCATGTATATTCCTCGTGAATGGAATAGAACTGCTGATTGTTTAGCCAAATGGGCTTCTAGTCATGATCCAGGTTGGAATATTAGGGATAGGGGGCAACTGTCCTTTGAGATGGTGCAAGAATTTGATGATCTTGTTTCTCTAGATCGAGCTCCTTGTTGAGCTCTCCTTGTTGTATTCGTTTTTGTCTTAATAAATTTTTACCCCTCTTTTTTCTATATCCAACAACGTCAAGTACCACCATTCTTATCAAACTAAATTTTGGGACATGATTCACAATAGAACAACCAAACAAAAAATAGAATTATAGTTACAAATTCATATAGAATTTTATATTTTTGATATCTAAAAAATAAAATTATCGTTTACATTTTTTTTAATCTTACAAGTACCCTTGCACAAGGAAAGGACTCAAGCTCACACAGAGCTCTTGTTATGAAATAAGTGCACTGCTATAATGCACTCTCAAATATTTTAACATTAAATTCACTTTGCACAGTAGTTAGTAAGAGTCTCCTTTTTCTAATAAAAAATCCAAATAAATTTCCACATTGCACCATCCTTTTAATATAATTTATATTGATAATTATAAATAAATCAATTTAATTTATTTTTCATGAATGCACTCCATTATTGTACATTATAACAAAAACAATTTTTAAAAAGTTGGAAGAATGTTTGATAATTTTAAGATTTAACTTTGTCAAATCATTTCATTTATGTTTCAAATTTTTAAGGAGATTGGAGTGTATTTAGATACTAAACTTATAAGATTATGTATTTTGGTTTATACAATTCATTTATATTTCAAAATTTTTGGAGTGTATTTAGATACTAAATTTATAAGATTGTATATTTTATTTTGTACAACATCATATACTTTGAATCTAAAAGAAGTATAACTAGCTCATACTTATCAATTTTATTTTATTTTTAATTCTTACAATATCCTTTTACCAACTTTAAATATTATATGTCAAAATGGTATTTTTACTTCAATTTCTCAAGAATTCTAGAATATATAGTATAAAATTGTTAAGAATCTTTATGAAAAATAAAATTTATAATCTTGTAAGTTGAAATATCTAACAAAATGAAATTTTATTGAGTATGGCCAAATTTATATAGTGCAATTTATTTTTTTACACTTTGAATAAGATTGCGTATAAGTCTAGAATAAAATAACCTACAAATAGGAAAAATTCACATAGACAGAACATAATACTTTTACAATTCAAAATGAAGCTTATTTAATGTGCATTATGGCACTATTATTATCCATGATTTTAGTCATAGGATGATCAAAGAGATCCGAAGTAAGGGTTATATAAGATGATGAAGCATTTTGGGAAACATGAGTGTGAGCTTTGGCTTTAGCTTGACATTTTCTATGATGAAAACAAGAACATTGGCTATGTTTACTTTGGAAACATACTTGAGGTGGGTTAGGGTCAATTGACATAAGGCCCCTATCTCAATGTGATGGAAGAACAAAAGGAACAACACTGATAGGATCAAGCTTAGATACACTAAATTCATGGATTTTATGGACCTTAAAAGCTTGATAAAAGAGGAAAAGATGATTGGAATGTGGTGGTGATGAGTTATTGATCGAAGGCTAAAAGAAATCAAGCTTAGAAAATTCTCAACGCACGGAGGGATGATAAAGACTATTGTTAAGTTATGAAACTCAAAAACTATTGTGGCCCTCCCTAGGATGAAAAACATTAACAAATTATTCCAATAGAACCCATAACCTGAGACAAGCACACACAATTTCAACTAACTATAGCCTAGACTATCACTATCCATAAATCGTAACAACTTACCCTAGATAGAGTCATTACTGATATAGGTAAAATTGAAAGGTGGGGCCTTACCTTTATAATGGTCTCCATAGTCAAGTCCTTGCAATGCCTTCACATTAACCATGCCTTGTCTCTCAAACACTATGTCAAAATGAAAAAGAAGTCGTATAACATTATTAGAAAGAAAGAAGAGCCTCTCCAATAGTTGCTCTCACATGGTACTCATGTATTTTATGTCTACCACACAACCACTTTGATAGTTTTATGGTTCATATCATTACTTCATTTACCTTTAGCATATTTCAACATCTAACACTTTTTAATTTTACATTTTCTATAGGTTCAATCCAGTGGTCAAGATGAAGAAAGCTGATGAATTATTGTGTTTCAAACATTTCATTGCTACATTTTTCTTGATAAATCTACTAGCTTAACATTTTATTACGACACTGTAATTTAAATTCATCATGATTAGATAATGCTCTCTAAAATACTACTTTTGTAGTAAAAGTTTAGTGTATAATGACACTTTAATAACTTCATTCAATTTTACAAACCTTCAAATTAACATGTACATTAAATTCAACATAGTTAGATTTTGTTTTCATTTAGGAGAACTTTTTTAGACTACAAATGCACTTCACATTTCAACCACCAGAATATGCTTTGTTTGCGGCTATATTTCCTCTGCTTCAAGGATTGAGTTGGATATATGCAATATGTCATTCGAAAGAGGAATATTAAGCTTTTTCATCTTTCTTGATTTATAGACTCAAGTATTTTTGTGTTATTTGTTGTTTTAGAATGTTAACTTGGGCTATGTAAGATGTATGTTCCTTGCTCCCACAATTTTATTCATTTCATCTCTTTTATGTTCTATATCCCACTTCTACTCTTTGTGGATACTAATGGTGGAATGTGAAAAACTAAAATGCATTTAGTTTGTAACTATTCAAACAAAATGAAATGTGAAAATACTATTCTTTCTTTATGCAAGATTCAAGTTAATTTCCATTTGTTGTTGGTCAAAAAGTAACTTTTGCCTCCTACTTTCTTCCTTTTGTGCCTCTTATATATGGTTTTATATATACACCATTTCTAATGTGTTGGAATTAATATAAACGGAACAAGAAACACTTACAAAATATTATATTTTGGTAAATTTTCTACTTTCACTTCTATGACCTATTGACATACCTCTTGCACATTTTCTTGGTGCAAATTTGCTAGTTTATTTATGATTTCTACAATAGGCAAGGATGACTCCTCAAACATAAATTTTGTGTATTAAAACATTTCAGTTATAAAAGTATTGACATTTTATGTTTTGGGTATTCTACTTCAAAAATCAACATTTTTCTGATTTTCTTATCATGAAAACAGTGTAGCAATTGATTTTGCTAGGGTCTGAAAGTTGAATAAACAATTCTATTTTTAGAAAAACATAGTACATTTACAAAATTGGTTTTAAATTGCAAATTACATTTACATTATCATAGAATCTTTATTTTAATTTTGTGCAATAGAATGATAAGACATCTTTCTACACACCCACACACACACACACACACACACATTGTTAATAATTATACAAATGTTCCATGATAATGATAGCATAGGATAGATATCAAATGTTTAAGGTCGATAGGACATTCAAATATTTGATTTCATTGATTGGGAATAATCCAATCGAACCCACAATCATTAACACTCCCTCTTAGCTAGGGAGGATGATTTCTATGCAAATAAAACAACAGAGAGTAGATTTATTAGCTTATGGTAATATCAAGCATATGGTATGCCCATGAATACCAACCATATAATATTCACCATACTGAAATCTTTTCTTGGTATACACATTGACATCGCATAGCATACACCATGTCATATCTTAGTAACCTTAGAGACACATGAGCTATGCACTATCATATTGTATGGCATTGTTTACAGATATCTTGACTTGGAGATGTCGATCATAATGGTATCATCTCATGATATTTACCAAGTACTCAGAGAAATGGCATACAAATCTAATTCAAATTGAAGCTTCTTTTTAGAGTGTAAATTAAAATTTTAGGGAGTGAAGATCAAATTCAAAGATGTCCATATTTTGATTTATAAGCATTTGTGACTTTAACATAGTGCGCATAAGACTTTGCTTCTTTATTTTAACTTTCAATTAAGGTGGCATCTTGAATTTTTTTTTCCTACCTTGCTATCCTCTTCTCTTCTCTCCTTGTAGTGACCTGATGACTTAAGAGTAGGTTTTTTCACCTTTTTGTGCTCAATTGTCTACACAATAAAGCATGATTTACATCATACTTGCAAAGTTTTCAAAGTTCAAGTCTGTCTATTTTAGGTGCTATAAGGTTGTTTATATATGTGTTATAAGACTATTTATAGGTGTTATAAGAATTTAGTAGTAGATTTTAGATAGAAAATAGAGTATTCTCCATAGGTGTTGTAGGAAGTCGGGTAGATGTTGTAAGAACTAGAATAGGCGTCATAATACTTCCTATAGGTGTTATAAAACCTAATGTAAGCATTGGGAGACTCTATAAATGTGCTCATGTACCTACAAACTTGTTAAATCTACAACAAAAACACTTCAATTTAGTAAACAAATATCAAGTTTTGTAAGATTGAGGCTCCAACCCCAGTCCCATCACCATTATGTGTACTATAAAAAGTATATTCATGAAAATTTAGCTTGGGATACTCACTTTGAAAACAATTAATGATTAGACTTCTTAAATGTTCCTTTAACTAAGAAAACTAAGGATTCTTTCACATTTACAAGTAATCTTAAGTGTTAATTCCTACAATGAAATGTAAATCGAAACAAAATTATGAGAAAATTGATAATAATAAAATTGTCATCCTTATATAATAATTTGTTACTATGTTTTTTTAATTTTTAATTTATTATAAAATTCTTATAATTTTAAAATTTAATTTCATGTATATTTTAAAAATTAATAACTATATTATTCACATTGCTCTATTAGAAATGAAAACATATTTGTTTCCACATTCAATATGTATACTATAATTGATATAAGTATACATAATTTTAACATGTAAACTATAATTGATAAAGTATACAGAATTATTAAAAAGTAGAATATATTTCTTTTAATAAAGCTATTATTTTCTTAAAATATCAAATGAAAGTTGGTATTAGGGGTAACGATCAAATTTCAGCCTGAGGTCTAGTAAAGAGCCCCCAGTTTTTCTTTATTGTTGGCAGTGGGAAACATCTAAATAACTGAGTAACTAAAACACTTTAGATAAATCTTGGAGTGTGTTCCATAGAGCTCAGAGTGCGTCTACATAAACCCTACCATTATGTGATTTTTTGTTATGAAATATTGCCACATTTTTCAACAAAAATGTCTATCCAATAGACATAATGGACATTTTCATATTATTTAGTATCAAATTATAATTATAATATAATAGATTTATAGTTTCTAAACTACTAAGAAATTCAACTATACAACCAATTCATTTTTCAACTGTCTTGTATTGTCGTAATTACTTTATTCTGGTGGGCCTTCCCACATCTTATCCATGCGATGTTAGAAATTTATTTCATTGGCTTGTAAATGTCATGTGTTTGTTGAATATTACTGTGGTGGCTCCATCACGATGTGTCTTAACCACATCGTTTGTGAAATCCTATAAATTGTCCTATCACTCCCCACTATTTACACATTCAAGTCTCTCTCACTTAAAAACTATATCACATCTCTCAAGATTCTTATTTCTTCATTTTGGTGATATTTGTATTTATTCACATACTTTCTCTCTTTTCTCTTGTAATGGCAGATTCAAATGCACCAGAGCATCAGGATTGTGGGCTTTTTAGCTTGTTTGGGAAGAAGACAGAAGAGGAGATACATCTGCAACATGGTGGTCCTATGGAGGAACACATGGCAGGCATTGCTCCATATGAGCAAGGTCACGTAGGCAAGGATCATGCTAACCCTCTTTCTCATGGCCATGTCGATAGAGGCAAGCCTCACCCTATGTATGGCCACATCATCGAGGCTCGTCCTGCTCCCATAGTTCATGGCCATGTAGGCAAGATTCACCCTACACCAGTGTCTCATGGCCATGTGTAGGAGGGGAAATCCCATGGCGAAGGTGAGGAGAAGAAAGAGGAAAGGGAACTCAAGGGAAAGTTGCATCGCAACATTAGCTCTTCTTCAATCTCTGTATGTTTTGCATGCCCATAACTTCTCCCCTAATATGTTTTAATTTCAAAGTTCACTTATTTTTATGTGTTTTTTGTGCATAAAATATATTTGGTGTAGATGCCTAATTTTCAAGAGTATTATACATCTGTCATCTTGATTCTCATTTCTGCATCTCCTTTATAAGAATGGCCCTGTAAAACCAATTCCACATTAGCAATCCGCATAATATGTGAAAGTCAAGGAGAGTTAAAGTCATTTAAATATTGACGAGTCAACATTAGTTGATTAATTATCATTAAATTTAAGAAAAATGATACAAATACATATATGCTTGAATCTAAAAGAAATTGTAATTTAGTTACCAGAATACCAAGATGTATTGATTATGTTAGCCTTTTTGACAAAAGCTCTAGAACCTGTCTAAGAACATAAGAGCGAGAATATTGTAGGACTGCTTTACCACCCTACCACAAAGCTATTAAGTTTCCCTGGAATCTTTCCTAACATGAAAGACCCCCAACTCGATATCGAGGAAGACTAAACAAGAAAAACTAAGAGGAGAATAATGGAATTGTGTACACATTTTCGATAATATAATAAGAAATTTTCATTCATAGTTTAGAAAGAAAGTAACACAACCTATTAAAGCCAATGAAAGATGACACATTTGAATCAATTACACAAGAATAACATTTTTGACTCAATAGAAGCATATCACAAGATAAGAAAAACTCATTCCAATATCATAACTTCATCAGGTAGTTCATTCACTCTCATTGTGACTCATAGGTCAAATCAATGTAATCATGTCACAATAGACCTAAGTGATGACCACACTATAGAGAAGCTTTACAAAGCTAAATTTTGTGAGCATTATTTCCAGTTATGCTATCCAATGAAGACAAACACCACTATGAGTGTAGACAATAACATCTATTAATTAGAACTATGCAAATTGCATTCTTATAAATTGGACCTATACTTTACAAGAGCACAAATTAAACAAAAATATACTTCTATTTAAATCCCATATTCTACACAAAATTTCTCACAGAAGGAAAATTTAATGAGTAATGAAGACACATCTCATAATCCTTAATTTGCAACATCAAACCAAAAATAATTATTTAAAGGAATTGCAAGCCTCACTCCTTTGAGTAACTCCAATGATGAAGAGAATTTTTCCCAGTGATTGAGATGTGTGCTCAAGTGTGCCTCAAGCCCTCAATGGATGGAGAATTGACTATGAAATGAGTGTGAATTTGAGCATGGTAAGGGTGTATTTGATGACTTTGTTCTTCAAAAGATGATTATAACTTTAGTTTCAAGTGTGGCTATAAATGTGAAGGGAGAGGGGTTCATTTTATAGGAAAAAGGGTAGTGGATTGGAGGGCCAAGATACATAGTTAAGAGAAGGTGAAGGAGGGCTAGGATGCAAGGAGAGGGAAGCACATGGATTATGCTTTCTCAAATCCATAGCATTGTGACAAGTGTCACAAGGAGAGAGGATGTGAGAGCATACGCAAAATAGAGATATGTCTTTATAATGTCATATACATATGCATTAAGAATGTAATTTGGAAATAATAAAAATTAAAAATAGTGTCAATACACTTACAACATTCTTCTAAAAATAAACAAATTCATCAATAAGAATGTAGAAACTTGAATCTTAGAAGGCAAATACTTTCTCATGAGAAAACTTGATGGAAATCTTTATTTTCTTCATTGGACAAATCTCTTTCTATCCTCTAACTAAGTTATTTACTAATTAATAATTGTATCATTTTGTTATTAATGGAAGTAAGGTTAATCTCTATCAACTGACAACATCTAGACTCCTCTAATGACAGCTTGGTTGAAGGACCGACACTTGTAGCAAACAAAGGTGGAAAGTAGAAGATAGATCTAAAACAAATTAAAATTAAAATAAGTTTTAAAAATATCCAAAACAAAAGCAAATATGTTGAGTTCCAAGAAGTTGAAGACTAAAAGTGAACAGAAGAGAAAAATCTAAGTGTATGAGTTCCATGACATTTTAGATTACAAGTGAATAAAAATAAATCAGACTTGTGACATTAGAAATCGGCATTACTCTTGAACTTATAGGCTCCAATTGCTAGTAGTATTAATTGGATACAGTATAAAATCTCAAACAAGGGCTATGGGTAACACTAGTCCCTGCCTTTGGCAAGTAACTATTGAGGACACAACTAGGTGAGGGTAGGCAACAAGTTTAAGCTGTCAATGGGTAATTTATCCCTTACTTTAGTGTGATCCAACTCTAGTTTGTACAGAATGTGTTAGGACTAATGTTTGAAAAGGTGACAAATCTATGGACAGAATCAAAATTAGGAATAATCTGATGTAGAAGGAATGTTATCAAATTACATTCTCGTAAGTTTAAAGCTTATGCTTTACTATTTTTGGTGCATATCCTTCAATCATCGTAATGCATAAGAACACACTGCTTGAGATCATTAAGTAAAGATTATGGCACATATTTGATAGGTTGAATCTGTAGAGAGTTTTCTATAGCCTGTTTGTAGGTTGAATATGTGGAGAGTTCTCTATAGCCTGTTTTGGAATGCTATACTAGGGCAGATGGTTGCTTCTATATGGGTACATAAAGTAGATCTTTGAAGGATGGAAAATCAACATTTTATCCAGTTGGCAAAGGATGTCCTTGGAAAATATTGGTCTCTAGATTTTGTGTATAGGATATCTAATCTTCTAGCTATTTGAATGTGCAAGATGAACTACCAATAAAGTTTAGGAAAGATAATTATTATGATAATTCACTTAAAGAGGAATGAGAATGTTAGTTCAAAGAGAGTCTAGGTACCATAGACATGAACACCTGTAGGTGTTTGAGTTTTTAAGCTAGAGGATGTAATATTCAATAGAAATTCTATTTGAATCATTGTTTAAATAAGTATATTTTAGATTTTGATAAACTCAATTAAATTACAAAATTGTGCGCCTATGTGTCCAGGAAATGAAATTTAAAAAAGTGGAATGTTGAGACTTCATCCAACGACATTACATTATACTAGATTGTAATACAAGTTCAAATCATCATAATGCATCACTCTACTATTACAACTATCTTATACATTGGATAGATGTGATACCCATCTTATATGTTGGTAACCTGATCCAAATTTTGCAAAGGTTTATGAACTGGAGAAACACCTAAAAGGAATGCTTGTAAACTAGTTTGAAAGTTGGATAAACCCTATTCATACTTTGCAATATGTCTTTCAAAAACCACAACAGCAACCCATCGACTCTTTGATGCCATAGGTATCCTAGTGTCAAAGGTGAAGAATATTCATGATATGTCAAAGGTGAAGAATCTTTGATAATCCAATGTCTCTAAACCTCTAAAAAAAGGGCTACTCTGGGTACAAAATCAAACACCTTATGAAAGTCCACAAAACAATAGTAGACTTTTGCAAAGTGATAATGAGCCTCCTCAATGATTGTCGGTGAGGTCAAGATATGATCCATAGTCTGATAATCTACTCTAAAACTAGCTTGACCTCTAGCCCTATAGTTCATCCTATGTAGTTCCTAATGAGAGCAATTCATGTCCCAGATTATGCCATATTTTAACCTTCGTATAAACCTTCATATTCATTTCAATTTCCATTTTCTATTCTATTTTCTCCTTCTATGTTGCATATGATCTAATATTTATGAGTAATATTTAATATAGTTATTAGATAGAATATGTGAATAAATAGATGAAATTGCATTCATCTAACAAGTTGACAATATGTTATGATTCTTCCTATCACCTTCTATGTACGAATCTTATTAGCATTCCTTATTTCCTCAATAATTTAAAGCATTATTCCAAGAATATTGACCAAGTAGTATGTTGAGAAAGAACTCGACCGAAATAATTAGCAACTAAAAATAAGGACAGATAGTTTTGCATTTCCTTTCACGTATAGATATAGATGAATCTCAATAATCTGAGACATGGGTATTGTCTAGAACATGCCCCATTACAATCCCAAGCTGCAGAATCTTAAGAAAGTGAATGATGGAAAAGTTAGAGGCTGTTTTCAAAATGTGATTTTTCTAGTTTACTATTACGGGTTCGGATTTCAATTTTCAAATTTTGTTCTATCTTTTGTTTGTGTTATGACCATATTACTAGCTCAACATAGAACTCCTCCAGCTTCACTAAATTCATACGTGGTTAGCGACGAATCCAACCAAGCATACAAGGTTATTGCTGCCAAGGAGAAGAGATAGTATAGTCTCATGTGGAAATCAAAATCACTCATCCATAACAAATGGTTTCAAATCCATATTGTTGCAAATAATTTTAACTGAAGACAACATTGTTGCTACAAAGCATTGCCTATTCTTGGCAAGGGATATATTTTTGTTCTAAGCCACATATTCTACCTATACCTGTAGCAAATCACATGGCAGCATATGGAAGTAAGCTTGGCCCGTAACAAACCACTGCTTATAATAAAATCATCTGATAGAGGGCCACACCACTCTAACAACTCACAACCAAGAATGCAACAATATAGAGACCAAGAAAAAAAATGCTTCTCAAATAATTTTATTATACTTGAAAAATCCTTACAACACCCATAAGATGATATGACTTCTTCAACATAAAAGAAATCCTAAATAAGAGTCTTCACACCTTCTAGCTTCTACTTCTCAAACTTTATTAGAAATGCTCATATCCCTTGCTTAAATAGTCACTTACCACCCAATGCATGACTTATCGACAACCTTCTAGAATTCCACCTACAGAATATCCACAACCTTCTACAACTTCCATAACCTTCTACAATATCCACAACTTTCTACAATATTCATAACTTTCTAGAATTCTACCCACACACCTCGATAAATGGAATGACAACCATTTATTTATTTATTTATTTTCTATTATGCCACCTATCCACCTCGAAAATAGAAATCACTTTTTCCCTTTTTCTTGTTTTCCATTTTTAATTATTTTTCTTCCTATTTTTGTCACTTTCTCTCTCCTTAATTTTTTTTCTTTTTTTTTTCATTTTTTTTTAAATTTTTTAAATTTTAATTTTACATTCAACATGTCTCCCCTTTATTTAAGATGCTCCTGCATCACCATCACTGTGGTTTTGAAGGAAATACATTATGTTTGAGCAATGATAGCAAATTGGTTATTCTTTGCAAGAAATAGATTTTTGTTATAACTTTGTTATGTAATAGCCACTCTTTTTAAAGAGTGCATAACAAAGTAGTTATTAAATTTTTAGAGCTCGATCTATATAAACAACAGGAGATAGAAGTTGGGAGACACATATAGTTCTGAAAAACACAACAGTCTATAGAAATATTGTTATTTTAAATCATAAGTTCTATATTCATGTGCATGGTTAAGATGTAAAAGCAATTTGTCTCTTCATCACCAAGAAGCTAAGGAGGAGGGCCCACTCTAAAGTCACTTCCAGTGATTCTTTCTTTTATGGAGTGTGTTTAAGCTTGTTTTTATTTGTATTTTGATTAGTTTAGAATTACATGGTATGTGTTTTAATCATGTTATATTAGTTTATACATTCAATACCTATGTTTTATTGCATAATAATATTTCTTATGAATTTTATATATTGTGAGTTACAGTTATCTTTTATTGCAGATTAATTTTGTTGTTTTTGTTTCTGATGTTCCTGTCGCTAGGAAGTGACAGTTCCTATCGCTAGGATTTCTTTAGTTTTTCATAGATTTAATTTTGTGTGTTGTAGTTGCATTCATAATCCCTCATTTCACAACTATCATCCTTTGATGGCATACTGCTCGGACACCTTTCACAAGCTTATGCTCTCGGATTGACACGTATAGACCAGCCGAACTTTATCATAAAATTATTAATTGTTTATCATTATTTACCCCATCGTTGGCCTATCAGTTCCCCTGAATGAATAGTATTCAATGTTGTGGCATAAAGTTTAGAAAAGGTATGCTTAATCATGATGGTCTTGTAATTGTTGGGGTCAAAAATTGGCCTTTTCTTATGAAACAGATGGATCAGGTGCCTTGACCAAGCCTTCAGAAAGCTAGTACAAACCACTCTATTAAATAGTGTGGTGAGATAGGAGCCAATCACTGAGCTATCGAGCTTGAGTAGTTTTGCCTAGAAATGATACTCATCGACAACTCTACTGCATTTCATCATTCTGACAATCTTGTAGATGATGGAAGTAGTAAAGATATCACAGTGAGGGTGTGGGATGAGGTGAAGAGGAAGTTGATCTAGGATGTCATAAAGGGTAGTGGTGTGGGAGATGATGAAGCACAAGTCGATGGAGCAAGGTAGGGTAGATACCATGGTAACAAGGTGTGCCAAAAGAGCTTCAAGTCCTGGCTAAGCGTATCGTGTAAGGAACTGTATTGTGAAGCATTCTAAGCACATTTATTCACACGAAGAAACCAATGGTAGGAATGTCAAAAATTGACAATATAGTTGAAGGGAAGGTCTCAAAGGTTAAAGTCAAGTGACGGTGAAAGGATTTACAGTTGGCATCAAAGCAATAGTTCATAAGGCACTTGTTCTAGTGCTTTTATCTAAGGATAGGGTGGTGGGGGATGGAAAGGAAAGTCAACTCCCACATGGCTATAGTTAAGAGATCAAACAAGGAGGAAGCATGGTTACACTCAAAGAAATAATAGACGAGAGGAGTCGATGTAGGTGGACAATGAAGAGGTCCTCATCACCCTAGGCAAAGCGAAAGTGGAAATGGCTAGGGCTATGATCCAAAGAAGCTAGGGGGGTGGGGATGTGGGTGAAGGTGTGAAGTGGCCTTCCCCATAAAGGGAAGGGGGAACTGATGAGAGGGGGGAGAAGTGAAGTGCTAGGCACAAAAGAGAATAGTAGGAAAGCAAGAGATGGGTGATGGTGACGCTATAGATGCAAGAGATGAAAGAAGCACCAATGATAATGTAGTCAACCACACTACACCCCCATAGTGTGGCTAATAGGTAAAAGGCTCAGATCTAGGAAAATAAAGAAGGCCGTTCAAAATAACTAGATCAGAAGACTCACACAGCTAAAGGAGGTGATGACCATAGATAGATAAAGGTCCATGCCGATCCTCAAAAATATGTTGGAGTCCCAAACTGACATGATTAAGTTCTATAATATAGGTCCATTCCATCCCTTAGTCATGTATAGGGTTCTGCCATTCCTTAGTCTATGCATTAAAGTCACCTAAGATAATGTTGTTACCCAAGGCACTAAATCTAGAAATGCACTCAATCAGATCAATAAGTGGATCATTGTCCTCGATATTGTGAATGACATAGGGTAAAGAGGCTGGTGGAAAGTAACAAATTGCGATGATGGTGTCTTTCATGGCATACTTGAATCCACATAAATCAGGCATGTCTATCAGAAATAGACCATAGAAGTAGCATTGAAGAGGTTGTCTCTAATCAGACAGGCACCACCTCCAGGCCCCCACACACCACCTAAGGAGTGAACCTCATCCCTGAAGATTGACAACCATTGATAACCATCAAGACCCAGAATCTCATGGGTCTTAGTGATAGCTAAGATATCTACCAACCCTACAACATCCTAAAAAAGACCTTGAAATGTCATTTTTTTATATAAATAGAATTAGTTTGATCTTCAAGATACCACAATTAACCAACATACTAAGTGATGAACCCAAACATAAGAAACTTACCTTCATAATAAAAAATAAATAAATAGAAAGTATAATAAAGAAAAAAATTATCTTCATAATTAAAAAAGAAATAAATGAAAATTTTAACAAAACAAGTTTAGCAATTTAGAACATTTAATTACAAAGAGTGGTTGTGCTCTTTTTAATTATTTAAAATAACTATTTAGAATATCTAAAGTGTGATTTAGATAGAATTCAAAAATAAATAGAAATAATATATGATAGTTGAAAATACAGATAATTGATTTTAATAATTACTACCAAAAATGTTAAAAATAGAAAAAAAAGATAAACAATTTTGTGAGATAGATAAAATAATAAACTTTAACAGGGGGCAATTTATAGATATGTGTTTGATTGAAATAAACTGGAGTCAATTAAAATTTAAAATGTTTGAAATGTAATAAACCCAACCATAATCTTAATTATAATCTCTAGGCCTTGATCATTATCATAAACCATAACCCTAATAATAATACAACCTGACTTAATACTAATCCTAATCCTAATCATAATTTGAATTGAAAATCCTAAACCTTAACCCCAGCCTCAAACACCCTAATAATTATTGAAATGAAAATATTAAATAAATTAGGGTTATGATTATGTTTTTAGTATGCTTAAAATTAGGGTTGGGATTTTATATAGTTATTAGGATTAAGATAGTACATTAAAGTTTAGGGTTAAAGTTACAATTAAATTGAAGTTAGGTTCATGGTTAAGATTGTTTTTAATAAAATGCATGTTTTAGCCTTCACCTGAGCTCTAAACCTTTGTAACCCTAAATCCTATATACTAAACCCTAATCCTAGTCCTACCAAAAAATATAGTCCTAGATGGGAAATCTAATAAAATATGTAAAACTCTAATTTCATATTGTTTTATCCAAGTTTCATAATCCAAACTATATAATTTATCATTATCCTAAGTGCAAAGTAGACCTTTTGGCCAAATATTTCATAACTACAACCTTTTCCCTATTTCTAATTAAAATCTAACCCTAATGCAACCAAAAACTCTATTTTGACTCCTAAATTTAATTGTAATCATAATCTAAACTCTATTCCTTATTTCAAAAATATATAATCTAAGCATAATCCCTAACTATAATTTTTAACCTATACCTTAAAGTTATCTTAATAATAGATTTACTCCTGCCCCTTTCTCAAAACCTAACCATAGCATTAACTATAATTACCATTCTAAAACTAACCTTAATCATAAATCATAAATGTAATCATAATCTTAAGCATGCCTTTACTCCCTAAATGATATTAATCAGACCTTTAAAATGTATCCTTAACCTTAATACTAACCATAACCCTAATCCTTACCCTACCCCTAACCCTTACCCTATTCCTTACTCTACATATAAACTTGACTGTCATACTAATCTTTTCTCTAAACACCAACCTTAACCATGATACAAACCTTAAACCTAATCCTTATAATATGGTTTATCCTAACCATCATACTTCTCCTATTTGTAAACCTTGCACCCTATCCCTAACAATTTATCCTTACCCTAATCCCAACCTACACCCTATTCTTGGTCATAACCCAAAATATCTTATTAATCCTAGCTCAAACTTTAATCGTAACCCTAACCTGAACAATATCTCTCGACCCTAACACTAACCTCTTAACCCTAGTCCTATTTATGCCCCTAAAGCTGATCATGATATTAATGTTAACTCAAAACTCTATAAGCTAATGTAAACCAGAACTCTAATGTCAATCGTAAATTTAATTTTAATTACTTGAAAAAAAAAAACATAAGCACAAAAAATCATTATTTTTAAAAGAAATCTATTTTTCTAAACATATTTTGAAATGAGCATCATAAAATATGGTAAAAATATTTAATATTTAATAATATAATTTATTATAGATTAAGTATATATTTAAGTATAAAAAACACGATTGCTACTAACTTATATATATATGCAATCAACAGATATCCTTGTCCAAGACACCTCGAAATATGTCTCTTGCCTTATTTTATATATAATATATAAAAAATAACATATGACTAGTAATATATACCTATTTCCATCACCAAAAATGGTCAATACAGCCATCAAATTCAAGACTTGAACTAGTAATATATGTCTATTTTCATTCACCAAAAAAATACAAAATGTAGACGTTACAAGGAAAGTCGATAGTCCATGCCATAATTATAATATAACTATCTTTGTCGTCGACATTACTTTTACTTCAATGGGTCCATTCACTCACGTCTTATCCGTGTGATGTTAACATTTATTTCACGGACATATAAATGCCAGGCATCAGCCTGAGATGGTAATGGCGGCCCCAGCAAGCCGCGTCAGTTGTTCATGAAATCCTATAAATGGCCTTCGCTCAACACTCATTTTCCATGTAACTTTTTAAGCTATTTACGTAGCCGTCTCTATCTTGATATTTTTCTGTCTTTATATTTCTTGACAAGTATCTCAATTCTTGACAATGGCAGATTCAAATGTAGCAGAGCATAGGGATCGCGATTTATTTGGCTTGTTTGGGAAGAAGAAAGAGGAGGAGACACATCAGCAGCATGGTGCTGTCGTGGAGGGAGACGTGGCGGGTGTAGCTCCTCATGAGCAGGGACACGTAGGCAAAACTCACCCTATTCCCCTGTTACTGAGCGGTGATCTTTTATTTGGCTTTCGGAAGTGCTATTAAAATTTGACCAACAGATCACAATCCCTTCATCTTTTTAAATTTGGTTGAATTTTGTTCCACCTTTTGCCTAACCAAATATTTCAATTTTTTGCATTCTATTGAAATTCATCCTACCTTACGTACTTTTATTGGTTAAATGATTACACGGATCGGTCTCTGATCTGTTGAAATGTTGTGTGTGTACAGTCCAGTGATGAGGAAGAAGAGGAGAAGGGAGAGAAGAAGAAGGAGACAAAGAAGGGTGGATTGAAGGACAAGTTGAAGCTTCATGGAGACAAGAAAGAGGAAGAAGAAGACGGTCATGTGAAGGCTGAGGAAGAAGGGGGCGAGAAGAAAGGGTTGATGGAAGAGATCAAAGAGAAGCTCCCTGGAAACCACAAAGAGGGAGAAACAGAGCATTGAAAGAGCAAATGAATTTTATTTTTTGGGTTGTTTAATCTTATAACGAGTTGTGTGTAGACCATCTTCTGGTTTGAAGCATACTGTGGATTGTATGTATGCTGTGTTTTTCTATATATAATAAAGAGTGTGATGGTGTTGGTTCTGGTTTGTAATTGCAATGTTTCAATGAGGCCTTTGTTTCTAATGGAGTCGCGTTTAAACAATTTTTCCATAAGAAATTTGGGCCGGCAGGGGCTAACCAATATAATTTGTTTATTTTAAAACATGAAGTTAAAAAGTTTGATCATATCATGGTGCTTAAGGAGACGGGGAATGCATTAATAGGTTCCAAAGGAACTCAACTTATTTATGGATAGATTACTCAATACGTGTGAATACTTTTGATATCAGTAATATCTCTTTATCAAAAGGAGAAACTGACTCTTACTATCATAGATACCAGTACTATAGCAAATCGTATATATACAGGTTTGGATTGTGGGTAGCAATTTTTTATATTTGTTATTAATTCAAAATTATTTCCAACTTATTTGACTATAGAGTCAATATTTGCATTATTCAGGGAACCAAGGTTCCCATTTGCTTCATTCTAATTTATCACTTCCAATTTTAAGTTTTAAAATTGTTTTATTTTTAAAATATATTTTTAACAATCCTTAAGTTTCATTTCTCCAAAATTAATAGTCTTGGAATTTCTGTCATGAGTATTTTTTCATAACTGTTTGATCATGATAATGCCTTTCATTTTATGTTTTATAATAAATATTGAGTGTCATCTTTTTAAACAATTTAATACTTCTTATATATTTTAATATTTAAAATTAGTAATATTTACATCTCGTATCTTAAAGTTTTTAAATATACATATTTTATGAAATAATATAACATTCTACAAATCAACTCCAGAACATTCTTTATTACATATGTCAATACATACCGCTGTCAAATAGATCATAATTTAGATAGTTTTATTTTTAATTTTATATTTATGTTTTATATAAAAGAATCTCATAATTTTCACATGTCATCAAGATTAAAAATAAAAATTAATTGGAATATTAGAATCTCAGTTTGTCCGCGGTTTGATGATAATAGGAAACAATGAATCCACCAATTTAAAAACATGGCAAATATTCAATGATAATCTAAACCCTCTCTCTCAGTATAAAGAAAAGCAATTTGGTGTGGTGTGCTTGTGGCCAGGCCTCAAATTTGATGGCCATATTGGTCATTTCAATCATATTGATTGAAATTTGTTATAGGGAATGTTGTTTATCTTTTGATAAATATTAATTGCCAATTTTTTAATCATGCATCCAATTAAGTTGGACTTCACATTTGGATTGATTATTAATGCAAAAATTTAACGATTTTGCAATTGGATTCAGCAATTTTAAAAATATTTGTTTATAGTTTTAAATTTAAAAAATCTTAATTTTTTCTTTCACATATATAAAATTAAGAATATTGTTATGATTATATTGATATGTTTCTCGATTCGATTGTGTTAAGATTTTTACCATCAACATTTTGAATCACACTGTGTTTTGCTGCTCTTGCTCTTCATCTTGATGATGGATCACATAGTGTGATTCGAAACGTTGATGGTAAAAATCTTAACACAATCGAATCCAAAAACATATCAATATAATATTATTGATTGTGGAAATTTGTTCTCTTTAATACTATTATAGTCAATAATCTCAATATTCTTAAATATTTTCTCACAACTTTAAATAATATTTTTTTTAATGTTTTCTTTGGTATATATAAATTTAAGAATAGTATTATGCCAAAAGTATCATCTTTCTTTCAAAAAAATTCTTCATCCAGCTAAAGGAGTTTTAGGTAACAAAAGTTCTAATAATTACAAAAGACTAGCAATTGCAACTCATTACTTTTAAAATTATTTGATTTTTAATATTAAATGGACATGCAGTCTTCTATTTGCCAAAATTAAATATTATATTATATTTAAGTATTTAAATATAAATAATATGATGAGTTGATATATTGAAACAAAACATAAACTTTAGTTATTCTATTTAAGAATAAGCTTAAGAATATACATAAACCTTATTTTAATTAAAATGGTAAACTACATATTTCCTAAGTAAAAACTAATATTTAAACTTTTTTTTAAACATTTACTTGTATATGGACATGGTTAGAGGTGAGATGGAAAAAAGGGAAGGGAGAGAGATGAGGTAAAGAAATAAATAGGATATCTAGGGCCCAAAATAGATGGAGACACAGATGAAAAGAGGAAGAATGAAGGGAGGGATGGAAGGATGAAGATAGAGAGAGAGGTAATAATAAGAGGGGAAATGCTAGAGAAAGTGAGACAAGGGGGGGAATGAGGGTGAGACATGAAGGAGACATCAAAAGATAGGATCAAAGATAAAAGACACATAAGAGAAAGATAGTAGGTGGTAATAATAGGAGCAGACATAATAGATAGAGAGTGACAGAAGGGGGAGAAGGTATGATATTTGAGGTATACATTGGAGAGAAAATGCTATAGATAAAGAAACATGAGGGAGGGGACATATGTAGAGAGTGAGATAGATATAGAGAATAAATGGGGGGAAGATATTACGAGAGGAGGGGGGAAAGAAAATTTGAAAAAATAGATGGAGGAGGGAGAGGGAGAGGAGAGAGGGAGGAGAGAGAGAGAGAGAGAGAGAGAGAGAGAGAGAGAGAGAGAGAGAGAGAGAGAGAGAGAGAGAGAGAGAGAGAGAGATGCATGTATGTGTTTAGGAGAGTAAGAGACATGAGGTAAATATATCTATGGTAAATAGGTGAAAGAAATGGTTAGAGGTGGAGGGAGATGGAAAAAAGGTAGAAGGGATAGTGGGGAGAGATGATCTAAATGAAGAAAGAAGATAATAAGGGCTTGAAATATATGGAGATGATGAAGGAGAGAGAGAGAGAGAGAGAGAGAGAGAGAGAGAGAGAGAGAGAGAGAGAGAGAGAGAGAGAGAGAGATGTATTTATGTGTTTAGGAGAGTAAGAGACATGAGGTAAAGATATCTAGAAGCTAAATAGGTGAAAGCAATGGTTAGAGGTGGAGGTAAATGTGAAAAATGTATAAGGGACAGTGGGGAGAGATTATGTAAATGAAGAAAGAGGACAATTAGAGCCTAAAATATATGGAGGCAATGATGGGGGAGAGAGAGAGAGAGAGAGAGAGAGAGAGAGAGAGAGAGAGAGAGAGAGGGAGAGAGAGAGAGAGAGAGAGAGAGAGAGAGAGAGAGAGAGAGAGAGAGAGAGATTACATAGGGAGATATGTATATTTTTAGGAGAGTAAGAGTTGTGAGGTAAATATATCTATGGTAAATAGGCAAAAGAAATGGTTTGAGGTGGAGGGAGATGGAAAAAGGGTAGAAGGGACAGTGGGGAGAGATGATGTAAATGCAGAAAGATGGTAATTAGGGCCTAAAATATATGGAGATGATGATGGGAGATAAAGAGGAGAGAGAGAGAGAGAGAGAGAGAGAGAGAGAGAGAGAGAGAGAGAGAGAGGGGCGGGGGGGGGGGGGGGGGGTTAGGAGCTAGTTAGAAAAGGAGGTTATTATTTAGTGATAGAATGAGAAGGTTAGGAGAGGGAGAGAGACAGAGAGAGTAGGGGATAGGAAGAGGCAAATGAGATAGGACGGAGAGAGTGAGATAAAGATGGAGAGACAAACAGTGAGGAAGAGAGAGAGAGAGAGAGAGAGAGAGCGGGGCGGGGGGGGGGGGGTTAGGAGCTAGTTAGAAAAGGAGGTTATTATTTAGTGATAGAATGAGAAGGTTAGGAGAGGGAGAGAGACAGAGTGAGTAGGGGATAGGAAGAGGCAAATGAGATAGGACAGAGAGAGTGAGATAAAGATGGAGAGACAAACAGTGAGGAATAGGAAGAGGGAGAGAGAGAGGGGGGGGGGGGGTTATTGAGAGAGTGGTTTAGGGATTACTTGGGGAGAGACAAAGGTTAAGGGTAAATCGTTAGAGAGAGAGAGAGAGAGAGAGAGAGAGAGAGAGAGAGAGAGAGGGAGAGGGAGAGGGAGAGGGGTTAGGAGTTAATATGAAAATGAGACAAGTTAGGAGTTCGTAAGAGAGATATTTTGGACTTCACATTTGGATTGATTATTAATGCAACAATTTACCGATTTTGCAATTGGATTCAGCAATTTTAAAAATATTTGATTATAGTTTTAAATTTTTAAAATGTCTCAAAATGATAAAATCAATACATAGCAATGTATTCCAAAGGCCAAACCCCAAGGGAATGACGTCTAGAATGTTACAAGAGGGGATGGATGTCCTCTAATGCCAAGAAAGATATGTGACTCACACATCCAAGCTATTATCAAATGCAATTCACAATTATCCGATCCTCAAAAATGACTCTCCCACCTCTATTTATACTTTTCTTACACCCTTCTAGAAGGAAATCAAATATTAAGTAATTGCAAGTACTAGAAGCTTCCCACTTCCAATAATTAATGCATTCTCTAGAAACTCCTCCCTTGCAATACAATAATTAATTGTGCTTCTAGAAAATTAAATTACTAGAGGCTTCCCCCTTTCCAATAATTAATACACACTCTAGAAGCTTCTCCCTAGCAATAAAATAATTAATTTAATTAATTAAATATAAAGTCACCTTTTAATTTTTAATTTATTTAATGAATTTATAAGAAATTAATTTAACTGCTAAAGTGGGGACATTACAGTTCACCCTCTTTGAAATTGCTTGTTCTCAAGCAATCCAGCAACACAAAGAACTCCAACCTCCACTTGGATCCCAATTGAAGTAGTATGTGACATCCCTGTGGACATTAAACCAATTGTAAACCAACGTCATCAAGACCAACGACATGTCCTGTGACCTAGCACCCAAAACTTGTGTTGATGATGTAGAAGTCAGAATATCTCCTCTGCATTTGTATGACTAGATTGTGTTTCCCTCTGCACAGATGTGTTGATTTTTTCATTTTGAGAACTGTTATTATTTCAGCAGTTAGTTTAGTTCTTGGGCATTTCGAAGGTGCCCATTACACACACAGACACACGCACACACACAAAGAGAGAGAGAGAGAGAGAGAGAGAGAGAGAGAGAGAGAGAGAGAGAGAGAGAGAGATCACTTAATGGTAATAAGTTAGAGAGAGAGAGAGGTTAGGAGTTAGTGAGAGAACACTAGAGGTTAGGAATTTGTAAGAGAGATATCTTATCATTTATTTAGTGAGTTAGTGAGTATTTGTGTGTGTTTGTGTGTTTGAGAGAGAGAGAGAATTAAAAATATGTTACCATTTGTGTTTTCCTATTGGTTCTATATTTGGGAAACAATGACTACCTATTTTAGACCATACTTAATTCAATTGATGGAAAATAAAAATATTTATGTCATAAGATTAGTTTTTCTATATCATTTTTTAGATCTCTTCAATAGCTTTCTAATGCATTTTGAATGGAGTAAATCATACTCTGTATGTGAAAGTTATGGTCTCTAGAGTAGAACCCATTGTTACTTCTTCAAAATCCAATCAAGATTTGAAGAAGTAAATTTTTACTTTTTCAAAACTCGATCAAGTTTTAAAACCTAACTAGGTTTTGAATGTACTTTTTGATTTGCATAAACCGATCAGGTTATTTGAATCCTAGAAACCCGATCGGGTTATGACTTGGTAAAAGTATAGGGAAATGACCCACAAGCTTGGCTAACTATTTTCCCTCCATTTTTTTTTCCTTTAGACATTTTTTCATCTTCTGAGCTGAGTTCTCATCTTTCCCTTCATCAATTTACTAATGGTAAAGTGGGTATTTCTAAAATTGTGACCATAATCTTACATGTCCTCGTAGCTTTCTAACAATATTAATTTTTCTATTTTTGGACAACATTATCATTGTAAACTTTAATTATTTTTAGCAATCTCTTGATAGTCCTCACAAACATATGGCTAATTTTTTAAATAACTTTTGATATAATTATCAAATTCAAAATAAATTACAGATTATTGTTCTACACTTGATTTCATACACTTTTAAAAAAAATGCTTTCATTTTCGATTATTTTGATGCAAGTTATGCTCAACACATGAACGTGTACGAAAATTTTAGGATGTAGTTAGTTCAATAATTCATAATTTTAAAAAAAAATACAATCTCTAAATATCAGTCTTAACTATCATCCTAGCAAAGGGATTTGCAAAATACTGAATATAATTATGTCTTTTGTGTTGTGCATTGAAACAACTATGCTGTGTTTTCTAAAAAAATCAGGAACTATTTTTCATGTGCACGGGTTTTGACCCACCTAATCTTATCCATTTTGTGAAAATTCTAGTAGTTTAGAAAATAGATTCATAGTAAGTTACAATTTATATGTTTTACATATTTTGTCATTTTGAGTGGATGACCCTCAAAAGTCTAGTCCAAGTTCAAGTTTACCTGATTCGGAAAAAAGGTGTCCACTTATACCCCCCTTTTTGGACATCATCTTGGTGCACTTTGTTGATCTCATTTTTGTTTTGACAAGGTAGTGATAAAAAAAACTTATTGTATTACTTAATAGAACTCAGTATGTGTTGATTAAGTAGTGTATGCCAAACAATATACATAGTTAGTGCTGAATAGATGGTATGTGTCCAGTCACTCAAGTGTCGAGCAAGTCATATATGCCAAGTGATTCAAATATCGAGTAAAATAGT
Source organism: Cupressus sempervirens (assembly GCA_028749045.1). Taxonomy (NCBI): domain Eukaryota; kingdom Viridiplantae; phylum Streptophyta; class Pinopsida; order Cupressales; family Cupressaceae; genus Cupressus; species Cupressus sempervirens. Next base: position 44,253,816 of record CM053786.1, read on the forward strand.
GGATGTCAAGTAATTAAAGAGCTGAGTTACAATGTTAAGAATATAGTGAATGTCGAGCATCAGAGCTTTCAAGTGCCAAGTAAACAAATTTTGGCATAGTTGTTTGTAATGGCATAAACTCCTATGTAAACCATTTTTGGGTCGACTTACAAATTGTTTTACAATTCTAGAAGATATATATATATACAAAGGTATATTGAGAATCCCTATGCAATACGTGCAACCAATCAAAAAAAGGGATGTATTAAGTGGAAAAATGGATGAATCAATATCATTGATTCCTACCTAACCCTAGCTCACTAAAGTCCTCTTAAGGAGGGAAAACCCTAAAGAGTTTGCATGTGTGTATGAGAGGAGAAGAATAAATGATAAGTGTAGAGAGAGAGAATTTGTGGTGACTATGGAGCTTATGGAAGGGATATGAATTGCAAAATTAGTTAGAGAGAATAGAGAAAAGAAGTTAAAGGATAGATGAGACATATCTAATCAGGAGGATCAAGGATATACTTACAAAGACAAGATCTAATAACTAGCAGTAGAGTGTTAACCAAAGGATCATGGTGTTGAATCATTTTAACAGGTGATACACAAAAAATATCTTAACCGAGTAGTCTTAATGGGATTTTGCAAATCCTTAAACATGCTGCTTACTTCATTGTGGGTTAAAGTCCTTTAACAAGGGACACTTTTAGTAGGGTGTTGAAATCCTTTAACAGGGTAAGATTTAATAGTCTTTGTAAGCCTTTAACAAGGCAAACCTTTCATAGAGTAGATCATATTTTATGATCAAACAATTGTAACCTTAATTGGATACACTTTACAACTACAGTATTGAAGATTTTGGGTGTCATCCTCACTCTAGTTTTACCTTCTCATTGGAGGGTTTCTAGGTAACAAACATATTGTGTTATGCGTTATTTGTTTCATGCTATGGATGAAAATGTATAGTTAGTTATTTTATTTTACATGCTAAATTATGAGATGGATGTGTGGTGAATGTGTTATGGTCAAAGTTTTGAAGTACTGATTCAACCTACCCCCCACCCCACCCTCTCAGAGTTTACTTTTCCATTGTTATTTCCAACAATTGGTATTCGAGCCTTGTTCTCTGGAAAGGAAAGCTTTACAACTTTGAGGAAAGATCTTGAAGATGGAAGTCTACAATTTGGGAAATACTATTGGGAACTAGAAGATTGAAATCCATCTTTCCCTACACCAACTTATGGAAGCAAGAGATGAACTGCAACATTCAGTGAGGTGGTGGAATAGTTGTTGTTACGATGCAACTTTACCATGACACCCTCTTCATGTTTCTTCTCCACACTTTTTCCATGGAATTCTCCCTCTTCTACGTGTCCATGAGACATGAGAGCAAATGTGGGGTGAATCTTGTCAGTGTGGTTGTAAACATGCACAAGGTGAATCTCACCTACATGGCCATGAGACATGGATATAGGATGAGCCTTGATAATATGGCCATACACATGGTGAGTTTCACTTATGCCAATTTGGTCATGAAACACATGGTTATAGTGAGTCTCTCCTACATGTCCCTGTTCATGAGGAGTTACACTCACCATGTGGCGCACCATGACATCACCATACTATTGACGTGTGTCATCTTTCTTTTTACCAAACAAGAAAAATAACCCATGATCCTAATGATTTTATGTATTTTCCTCTTCCATTGCAATATAAAGAAACTTTTCATGAAATACAAATTCAACAAAAGGAAAGAATAGGAATATCAAGAGATGGGAAATATTTTTGAGTGGTTGATTAAGTTAGATCGAGAAATGAAAGTTGATTTATAGGGTTTCATGAGCAATGCAATTAGGACATGACTTATTGGTGCCACTAAAAAAATATTTGACTAATGCATGACATTCATATGTTGGTAAAATAAATATCAACAATATGTAGATAAGATGTGCATGGGCCAATGGGAGAAAAAATATTATTGATAGTATGGAATGGTGGATGGTTAAAAAGTAGACCCATTTTCTTGAAAAAAATATTGTAACAAGACTATTTAAATCCACTTCAAGTCCTACTAAAGATTTAAATATGCTTAAATATGTTATGAAAAAATGGCCCTCCCATGCAATGAAAACATCATTACAACATAAAGGGGGGTTTTAAGACAATATTTGAGATAATTAAAAGTGAATTGTCTAGGCTTGAGGAAAAATAAAGTTGCATGTTGTCTTAAATATTGTCTTTAAGTGTATGTCTTAAACTACCGTCTTAAATTATTATCTTATAAAGACAATAAGGAACGAAAATATTATTATCTTTTATAGATAATTTCAATTATGTCTTTATAGAAACAAATATACCTTTAGTCTCTTTATTGTCTTTCTTAAGATGATTAGAGAGATAGTGTAAAATAATAAATAAATAAAAATATTATTGAATATAAACTACACTATAATTAACTAATTCATGTTAGAGCATAATGGACTCAAACCACCATCTCGCTTCTTGTAATACAAACACTTTTCCAATGAGCTAACACCTTTTAAAATAAGAAAAACTAAAAGTTTTAGGTCTTGCAAATACGAGCTACAAGATGAGGGCAAGAAAAATTAAGTCAATGAGTAGAAACATTGGTGGTGATTTAAGACTTACATGGATAGAGAGTGCTAAGTTTTTTCATGTTCAAATCTTGCACTAAAGGTTGCTAGCTCACCATACAAGCATTTGAACAAATTACATGGTACTTAAGTTGTTTTACTTATAGATGATAAAACATGATTTTAAATGTTGATAAAAATAAAATTAAAAAGAAATCACAAATCTAAATTCAACCTATTTCCTTTATAAAAGTATACAATCAATATCAAATTAGAGTACGGGCCTATTCATCTTTTATAAGATTTATTACAAATGTTTTCATACTACTTTATCTCTCATAGATGGCTTTTTGATGATTTTTTAATTGTCTAAGTAGTACAACATTTATAAGAACCACACTGGTATTAAATTCATGTTACTACCAAGTTCAAACTATATTAAACTATCACACTCCATTAAATAATTGACATGGTTTTATCAGCCTATCTCAATAAATTGACATTTAATTGCCCCCTCTTTAAATTACATGAAACAAAGGTTAAGTTTTTCTGATATATCATTCGTTGATTTTTGATAAGGCATGTTAGGATACTAGCAAATAAATGTTTAAATAATACCTCAAAGAAATGTTTTCTCATCAAATGTCTCAATTTTAGAATATAAGAAATATATTACTCTGAATATAAACAAGGTAAACTTTAAGAAACCCCCCTCCATAAAAAGATATAAAATATTGGAAAATCTTTCATTATTTTGAAAAACAAAATTATTTCTATTGGCGAACCACTAAATCTTTTAATTTTAAATATTATTCATCTTGGAGATTATTTTAGAATCATAATTTTTTTAATAAAAAATATTGGCAAATCTCAATAATAGTAGGAAGTTCATTAATCACCATGGAATATTAAAAATCAAAATTTTCATTACATTATATTTTAAATTAATAGGGAAAACTAAATATTGGTGATATATCCATAAAATAACTAATAATTATGATAATTATTGGTGAATTAATTTTAATTTATCCAAGAAAATATAATATTTAGGTGAATCGAATCTAATCATGTATCAAATATTGTGGCGAATCTTTGATTTTACATTTTCAAATAAAATAAATTACTGAGCAATTTTAAATATTTCATAACTAAATTTTATATAAATGTGACAATTTAGATTGCATCAAATCTAAAATTATTAGCCAAATTACTAGCCAAAAATTTGTAAAATTAGCCAATTAGAGAATATTAGCCACTAAAAGATACCTTGAATATAAACATACATATAATTCGTAACATACAAAATTATAGCTTAAGGACAAATCATCAATTCCATTTTAAACAAGTTACATCAAAATCATATAAATAAATAAAAAATTAAGACAATGAAGCACAATAGAGAAATAATAGTGCATAATGAAGCAATTCATTAGAGAAGGTTGGCAACCAAGGCTCTATTTTTCATCTCCAACATGTGTTTGTAGTAATCACAAAGAAAAAGTTTGGAATGAAGAATTCACTCAACATGTAGAAGGGTTGTTACTTGGACAACTCTCAAAGCTTTCTGAAGGGCGAATTGTGTAATCACCTAAAAATGGTCATCTAGACTATTAGCTCCCTTCTCAACATTTTGGCTAAATTAATTAAATCATCTACCTATACCAAATTGCTAATAATCAATCAATTTGATTATAAGCTATAGTTTGACTATGTTATCCTAAGTTCATTATTTGATTAAAAGAACATGTCCCTTTTTAATTAAATAAAAGACCCCATTCTTCTAACCCACTTAAAGTGCACACATAAAGTCCTTTTTCTATTTTTCCATTAAAAGAAATGGCTTTGTGACTTTTGTCTTATATGACAAGTCAACTTATATTCTATTGGTTGACTTGTGTGTGCACATGGATCACTCCTCTTTTCAAATTCCACCATTGATCATCCACCATCTTCATCTTGATCTCTACCATTCGTACGACTTTAAAAGGGAGAGAGCTTTCCCCCTCAAAGAATCCATATTTTGAGTATTGTTATGCTACAAGTTTCCTAACAGGTTTCTTTGGAGCTTTGTGGAGAACTTCTATTTCATGTCTACATTCTCTCATACCATAGCATTTTAGCTTAGATTCATGTTGCATGTTAATTTAACTTTTATTTTGCAATAATCTATCTCACATAGCTTAATATTTGGATTGTAACACTCTCATACATGTTTTAGCATAGCTACATTTTGGATTCTCATCTTAGCTTAGTTTCCATACTTGCATTGCATTCTTGCATCTTGTCTATGGAACCTCCCATTGCATGGTTTACCAGCAAGAACAGTATTCCTAAGGTTCAGTTGAGAGACCTTAAACTTGAAATACACTCTCTTGTACTCCGTGGATATGGAGCTCTAAGCCAACATCCAAGCATTCCAAACTCATGGAATCATTTGGATAGAAGGGTCTAGAGTGGGACACTTCTGAGTGTACATTTTTGGCGTCCACCATGGGGCTTGAATCAAGTTTCTAGTTCCATTTGGTTTTATTTGTCACCTCTGACTTTTTATGGCAGCATATTGGATATAATCAAGTGCTTTTGTAGAATTATGACTTTAGTTTTAAGGCCAACCCATAAGTAGATTGGTTTGAAGACCAAAAATCTAGTTGGTTTAAAGATTTGATCATATCTTTCAAACCACTTGGATTTTGGTTTTGAAATTTTTTTGCAAGTTGGGTATGTGTCCAACATGTCACAATCCAATTTTTAGAGCATTTTGACGTGATTTGTAAAAGTTATTATTTTTTCTTTATTTTTCATAAAAAGTCATTTCTGATCGCAAATCAGCATATTTTTCAGGAAAATTTACACTTTCAATTTTTTTTTGAATTCTAAGAGGGGTACTTTCTTTGTGTTTTGAATTTTGAGGTCATATTAGGGATCAAAAACTCGATTTGATAAATCTGGTCTATTTTGACAAGATGAGTCCCTAGGGCACAAATGAAGAGATTTTTTAAATTTCTTGCATTTTTGGAAATCTCTCTGATTTTTAGTAGGGGTCTCTTCTTCCCATTTCTATCTTTGGGTCCAAAATCATGGCAAATTTTTTTTAATCATGTTGACTAGGTTAAAACCAAAGACTAAAAATGAGAGCATTTGTGATTAGTTTGCACTTTCTTTGCATACACTTGGTTGGAAGATAACTTGGATATTTGAGGCAACTAACCACTTTTTATTTTATTTTTTAATTTAATTTCACACTAACTTATGGTGCTAACAAGTTGTGATTGCAGGTTGCCATCCTTGTGAATAAATTGAAACATTGCATAAAAGGAATGCATGTCAAAGCTTCAAATGCACAAGGGCTACTAACGATTGTTTGCAGGGCTGCCCAATGCATAAAAACCCAATTTTTATTGTTCTTTACTTTTACATGTGTGGCATATACTATTATTTTGTTTTTAGGCACATTAAAACTTACGATTGGGATCTTTTGGTGATAGGAGAGTATGCTCTTCATCCTTGTGGTGTATCAGAAATCTTTACTTACCATTTGGGTTCAAGAGTAAGAGGCAACTGAATCTTCTTGGCATGTTTGGGAGAAAATGATTGGAATAGGAGAGTATGCTCTTCACCCTTGTGGTGAATAAAAATTTTTGACTTCCAAATGTTGATCCACTCTTTGCAGAGTTTAGAATCCTTTAGAGGGCCTACTCTCGGACAACCTGAGAGGAACGACCCAAGTGGGGACAAGAAGATTACCCAGCTCTTCCAACCCACTATAAACTCAAGGCTATCAAGGACACAAAACCTTGGTAGACATAGTGTTTTTCTTTGCCTAGTGTGATCGCTTATGGGATTTTGACCATAGGGAGATCACTAGGAAACAATGCTTAAGGTACTCTTGTGGTCATAAGATCGGTTACTCATCACTCGGTGAGGTGTCCCATAATTGGGAGCAAGAGGATCACTATGAATGGAAGCCCTATCTAGACACCCTAAGTTAGTATCCACCTTATTTTTTTGCTCAAATTCTTGGTGCAAGGATTGATCCTAGTGGACTACCTGGATCACCCCAAGATTTACACTCACCATATGTGTTCCCTTAGTTGTGCTTATGACACTTCTATGACAAAGCCAATATCTCTTTTGGGTAACCACTTGGTGTGAGGCAAAGGAGCATCAACTGTGGGCCAAGCTGTTGAGTGATGAACCATGACTTCTAGGTAGATATTGTTTGATGTGTTCTCGAATGTGCTAGACTTGTGAATTTTTTTGAAACATACACATGCCAATAGTTCTAGGGCTTTCTTTTAAGACCTCACATATGCTTGTATCATGCAAGGTTTCTTTTTCCCTTTCTTGATTGTTTGAAGACTACTCCATGTGTCACTATCTTGCTTGGAAAGAAATTTCTTTTGAACATCAAACTTGCTATGCTATCAACTATTGTCAAACTTTGTCAACCAAGTCAAAGCATCAAGTCTTAACATTTTTCTTGTGTTGCTTGCTAAGGGGAGCCTCATCATTTGATTTTTATTTTCTATGTCTCTAGTTCTTGAACATGATTAAAGTGGCTCTTTGGTCTTAGTTCTCTTGGTCCTTTTATCTTCATGGTCTATGTCTGCTTGCTAGTTATCCTTTTGCTGAAATGGTTACCTTGATTTCTTGACTCCACTCTTAGGTTGGGAAAGTTGTTCACTTGTCACCTCACTTTCTCTATCTACTTTGCTATTTGGCTTCTTTCCTAGCTCTTGACTTGAGTCACTACTTTCATAAGTAACTTGGACACTTTCTTGACAAGTCACTTTACTCTATCTTTACTATATTGGCAAGTGAATAATCTACCTCTCTAGTTTGGACATCAAGTTATCTTGTGTCACCTTGTTAGCTTCCTCTAGTCTTAGTCATGCTTGATTATCTATCTACCAATATGGAATTGAAACCTTGTGCTACCAAAACTCAATCAAATCTAGATGATCATGATATCCTCCATGCCACTAAAGAGTTTCAATATCTATATGCACAATACAAAGAACTAGAAGAGACAAATGATCTTTCTTACCTTCATTTCTCTAAGTGCATCATAGAAATGAAGTCTAAACTTGAGAAAAGGTTAGAGGAGTAGATTGCATTCTTAAATAATTCTCCCTTAAGACCTTTACATACACATGGTTCATCTTATTCAAGGTCTACATATTCTACTCCAAGACATCAAAGGTCTTCATCTTCTAGATCTAAAGACCTCCTTAGAGAGAAAGAAAGTGATACCTACTTTGAGCCTATTCCAAGATATCATGATGGACCTATCTTTGATCAAGAAAATGATGAAGACATGGATGCATACCATTCACTTGACATGCCTTTATCAAATAAATAACCTAATTCTTTTCACGTACACTATGCCTATCCTCAAGGGCTAACTCTAAAAGAAACTCAAGGTAACCTTCACTTGGCTGCAAACCTTTTCCATGCTACTAAGCCTAAAGATCCAAGCACTACTTCATTCACTCTTCATTCTCCCTTTTCCTTAGAAGGAGCTCCATGTTAAGAGGACCCTAAAAAAGAAAAAGCTATACATGTCAAGAAAGATCAAGATCAAGCACCCTTTCATCTTCAAAATTTCACCCCTCCATATCCTATGTCTTTTCCATCCCCCAAGTATGATGAAGATACCACTTCCGTTATCTCCCTTGAGCTTACTAAAAATTATGAGAAAAGTTCTCTTCATATGCTATCAAAAGCTACTTGTCAAGATCAAAGCATCCCCTCATGTTCTACTTCTCCACATCCACTTCAAAATTGTTCTCAAGCTTCAAGTGCTTCTATTAAAAATGTTGTTCCTATCAAAGGTAGTCATGAGTCTATTGATGGCTTTGACCATGTTGCTCACTCTAAAGATGTTGATATCCCTTCCCACTATCCCTTTGCATCTTCTAAATCTATCCTTGGTCCTTATCCATCTAAGCTAAAGCATTCAAATCTCCCATCCATATTGCAGCTTTATGTTCCTCCATCTCCTACATTCACTCCTAGCTCATTCCCTAGCTCTCCTATAATACCTCAAGATCAACAAAGACACTCATCCTTGATGACTTTTCACCCATCTATACATCTAAACCAGTCATATCATCCTTATTCATCCACAAATCCCAAGTCCTTTGGAAGTGAGAATAAACATAAGAATCCATTGAAAAAGAAAGATCACTATGTCCCATCTAATCCACATGTGAATGCTAAGAAGGAGAACGCACAAAAGAGACAACAAAGGTCCACTATTAAAAAAGCTAAATCAAAGAAAATATGGGTTGCTAAACCCATTATTGAAGAAATGTGTTTTGAAGTATCCAAAGGAAAATCTAAAGCTATATGGATTCCCAAGTCTCTTTTAGAAGACTTGAATATTGAAAATACTTCAAAGTTGACATTCAAGCTTCTAAAGGCTTCCATTCCATCTTCTTCCAAAAATCTTCCTAAAAATATTCCAAAGCCTTCCACTCCACTTTTTCCCAAATCTCTTCTACCACCACATACATCTAAATATCAAGCTATTTCATCCATTATTCCTCCATTGTTCCAATACCCTTCAAGGTGTGTGCCAATGTTGATCTTGTCCAATATTTCAGCTACCCTCATGAAATCCTCTAAAGCTTACACTTACTCTCTATACATGAATTCTTATCCTCAATATATTTTTCCTACTACCATTTCTCTTTCATCACCCTATCAACATCTTTGAGCATACCTTTTTATGGTCTTGGCTTATCATGACTTATCTTTTCTATAGCAGCTCACTATCTACATTCAAATAGCTTGATCTCTTTCTAATTTTTTTTTTTTTTTAAAAAGGGCAATTTTTTTTTTTTTTTAAAGTGCCTTGGTGAAAACTACTTCTTGTGGCACATTGGTAGCAAAAGTAAAGAGAAATAAATTTATCCTATGGTGAAAATTACTTCTTGTGGCACCTTGGATAAGTACCATGATGAAAACCTGGCAAACATGCATCATGCATAATTCTTCCATCATCCATCTATGCCCTCTTCTATCTTTGATCTAGACAATGTTGAGCTATCTTTGCATATTGGCAATATTATCCACAAGATTCTCTATTTGTGCTTTCTTATTCATTCATAGCCTCCAGCTTCAGCTTTATTCTCATTTCTCTATCCCATCCCTATCCTATCTAGTTGACCCCTTGGTCTTGATCACAATAAATGAAACATGGTTCTCATAGGTCTCTTGACATGGCTCCTCTTTTGGACTACACACTTCATGCTATATCACTTGTTGGCTTCACTACTTATCCTACATGCTCTTTTCTCATTACGTCTATTGCTTATCCAAAACATGCTTCATTTGACTATTTCACCTCTTTCCCTAGCTTGGGTACTCTTGAGGAGTCAGTCCTTGAGGATCACTTTTACTTGCTTCATACTCCTTTCTTATCCATCTTTGCTTATCCACTAGATTGTTTCTCCATCATGTCCTATACCTTGCTAGAAATTAGGATAAAATGATGTGATCTTGCTTGAGAACTAGTAATCTCTAAAAACCTTCTAAAAAATCCAAAAAAAAAAGCATATATGATGCTGAAAAAATCCTAAAAATCAGAAAATGTCCTGAAAAAATGATCATCTTAGTGAAAACCTAGCAATAGGTGCTTTGATGTATCACCAAAAAAAATAAATTAAATATATAAAAAAATTGAAAAAGGTCCTAAAAAAATTTGTCAAGTGGTGAAAACCTAGAAACAGGCACTACTTGAAACCCTTGCACCTATGTCTATCAGTCTCAATCACCTACTTCACTACACATTTCCTAGCTTGGAATTGTTTCTTGTCCTCATTTTGGGGGCACAACTTCTTAGCCTATTGAGGTATTCTTGTGCATTAGGGTTTCTTTGAGAACTCACAAAATAGTGTTTCTCAACACTTCCCCCACCTTGACATCAAGTGTTTTTTTAACACTTTTTACATAGTTTACCTACGGTATCCGATGTCACAATATTTCTCACTATCAGAATCAAGTCTTGAATAAATGGCCAAGTGACTTACACACACACACACACACACACACACACACACACACACACTTAAACTCTTAAACATCTGAGCTATGCTGATCTTTATCTACTTTGTGTGTTGTCTATGATGATTTCTTTACTATATTTTCCATCCCTAATAGTCTCTCGAGGATGTCATTGACTAGAAGAATGGGGGCATGGGGCATGTTTTCTTGATTTTTTCTTGTGGGTATACTTTGTTTGTCTATAGTGTTGTAAGCATTTATGCTTGACCTATTCAACATTTTGACTTACAAATGTATCATCCTTGACTATTTTGCAATACTACACTCAGGGGTTATCCTGGTGCTTATGCCTTGGTACAGATGTAATCTTGCTAAATTAAACTTAGGAAATCTAATCACATAGTTATCTTGACTTACATGTCTCTAATGCTTATATTAGATTTCCACATACCTATATGATATTGATCATATTCATATCCTCATAGTTATACTAGTGATGGTTGTATGATCTCATGATGTCCCTAATAAATGCTCAATGATGAAATTAAGAGTCAAAATGTTATACACTTCTTGTTGGTAAACCACTTTGCATATTAGCTTTCATTTTAGGTTCATTTTCTAGCTTAGTCTTGCATTCTTGCATATGGGGAGAGCTCTCTCTTCATCTTTTCGCAAACATATCAACTAACTCATTTCATATATTTCTTTACTTTCTTCTTGTTCATGTCTTTTCACCTTCTTAATCTATCGCTTCATCTCTTTTCTATCTTATCATCACATTATATAAAGTTTTGACCTCTTAAATAATTTTGACATCCTAGATTCATTTTCGAGATCGAAATCCAAATTTGAGTTAATCTTGATGGTAAAAATTGTCTTTTAAAATTCTACTTTCTTTTCAGCAGTTAGCTGACCTTTTGAGGTCTAATCTCTGAATCATCACAAGGGCATCTTCATTTATTCATGTGTTCATCATTTCCATACTTCATATCTACTTCAATTCACTGTTTCATGTCTAATATCACCTTTTACTCATTTTGGCCTAATTTTTATGCTATATCCTTCAAGGTCAACTCTAGTCAAACTAGGGCATTTTATCAGTTTCTTATAGTCATTCCTGGGTTCTAATCATCTATCTGTCATCTTGGACATTGCTATATTCTGATTTTCTCATGTCTAGCCAGTTTCTACATCCCCTTACCTCATTTCAATTTCAATCCCAAGGGGGCAGAAATACTCTATCACTGATTGCTATAGCTATCTATTTCTTAGGAGCATTTGTTTGATCTTCTCACTTGTTCTCGATCTATCTACTTTTCTAAGTTTTAGCATTCTTCTTGAATTTTAACATCATCTTTTCCTAGTGTTTAGTACTATCACTATCATGCTTTACATTCAGGACTCACTATCACTTTCTGCATTTCATTCTTTGGAATCAGATATCTATATCTATTTTAGCCTACTTGGCTTCTACTTTCTTTGACATAATGTGTTTCCAGATTGATCACGCATTAGTCAAAGAGGGGCAAATGTAATCACCTGAAAATGGTCATATAGACTATTAGCTCCCTTCTCAACATTTTGGCTAAATTAATTAAATCATTTACCTAGACCAAATTGCTAATAATCAATCAATTTGATTATAACCTATAGTTTGACTATGCTATCCTAAGTTCATTATTTGATTAAAAGAACATGTCCCCCTTTAATTATATAAAAGACCCCATTCTTCTAACCCACTTAAAGTGCACACATAAAGTCCTTTTTCTATTTTGCAATTAAAAGAAAAGGCTTTGTGACTTTTGTCTTATATGACAAGTCAACTTATATTCTATTGGTTGACTTGTGTGTGCACATGGATCACTCCTCTTTTCAAATTCCACCGTTGATCATCCACCATCTTCATCTTGATCTCTACTATCTGTATGACTTTAAAAGGGAGAGAGCTTTCCCCCCTCAAAGCATCAATATTTTGAGTATTGTTATGATGTAGGTTTTCGAAGAGGTTTCTTTGGAACTTTGTGGAGAACTTCTATTTCTTGTCTACATTCTCTCATACCATAGCATTTTAGCTTAGATTCATGTTTCCTGTTAGTTTAACTTTTATTTTGCAATAATCTATCTCACATAGCTTAATATTTGGATTGTAACACTCTCATACATGTTTAGCATAGCTGCATTTTGCATTTTTATTTTAGCTTAGTTTCCATACTTGCATTGCATTCTTGAGGAACTCCTTGAGACATTTGCATCCTTGCATCTTGTCTTTGGAACCTGCCATTGCATGGTTTACTAGCAAGAAGAGTATTCCTAAGGTTCAGCTGAGAGCCCTTGAACTTGAAATACACTGTCTTGTACTCCATGGATAGGGAGCTCTAAGCCGGCATCCAAGCATTCCAAACTCATGGAATCATTTGGATAGAAGGGTTTAGAGTGGGACACTTTCGAGTGTACAAATTGATGAGTTTCTTGTGGAGCAAAGAAAATGATGATGGTACCAAGGAGTATTCCAAATGAGAGTTAGAAAGGTTTGGAAAGTAAAAATTAACATTTTCTTTTATATTTCAAATTTACATGAAACTAAATTCTAAGCCTTAAAAAAGATTATATAGAGTTTTGTGTGATACATAGGTTCAACTTTATTAATTAGTAAAAGCTTTGTAAGTGGAGCATAACTTACTAAATGGTGGCCATATCAAGGAGTATTCCAAATGTTTGTTGGAAAGGATTGTAAAGTAAAAATTAAAATTTTCTTTTGCTTTTCAGATTTACATGAAAGTAAATTCTAAGTCTTAAAAATGATTATATAGAGTTTTGTGTGATGCATAGCTTCAACTTTTTTAATCAGTAAAAAATTTGTAATTCAACTTTATTAATTAGTAAAAACTTTGCAAGTGGAGCATAACATATAACTTACTCTTGAATTGTTTATTTTTAGAGTCAAATTGTCAAACCTTAAATACCAAAGGGAGAGGAAAATAGTCTATTCTAACACTTATAAATTCAAACAAAACACACTCAATTTTGAGCTACAATACTACAAAAATTCTACCACCCTTACAATACTACAAAAATGAAAAGCTCATTTTCTTTGAAAAAATTCCTAGAAGAGACTTTGGAAATAAAACCAAACAAAATGGAACACTTGAATCATTCTCCAATTCTAGCATTATTTTTTATGATACAGAAGCTCCACCATTTAGAAATCATTTTTTTCATGGAAGATGCCAAATGAACCCCACTCTTTTATACTTGTATGCCTTTGTAAAAATATTGCACATATGACATGTCAAAGAAAATAACCAAAGAAAATTCTTATCTTGCAGAATTCCGATCTTGCAAACCTTTTTATTTCAAAATTTCAAAATTTGTTTATTATTATTATTATTAATATTGTTTTTTGTTACTTCATCTCAAGTGATCAAATGCATTTGCATCTCTGTAATAAATGAGAAAAAATAAATAGAGAGTGCTCAAAAAAACATTGCAATCAGGAAAATGTAACCACCATTACAATCTTATTATATTAATTTATACAAAAACATAGCATACATACACACTCCATAGTATGCTTCAAACAAGAAAATGGGAAACACATGTAGCCACACTAAACCTAACATAAGGTGAAATCAAACCCCATAAAAATGAAAAACCAGTTTCTTCTTCAATGCTCCTTTTCTCCCTCTTTGTGGTTTCCAAGGAGCTTCTCTTTGATCTTTTCCATCAAACCTTTCATCTCTCCCCCTTCTTCTTCAACCTTCACATGACCGTCTTATTGTGGTATCCACAACACATGTCCCATTCCTCACTAGGAATGGGGACCCCCTACTTTCTTCCGACTCCTGGACTCATAGTTCAAAAATTGGAAAAAGGAGAAAGTCTCCGTTAAATTATTTTTTACAAAACTCAAAAAAAATTGCGCACGTGCGTGCATATCAAGGCGCACACACTTTGTAAAAACAAGGAAGGAAGGGGGGTTATAAAACCCCCTCCTTCCCCCTTGTTATTGTCATTCTTCACGTCTCTTTTCTAAGATAAGAGAGGAAGGTGAGAAAAGCTCCCCCACCCCTCTCTCCATTCACATGCTGTCACCGCACATCTATAGGGCCGTGCGTGCGCCACTCTGTGGCAGCACCCTTTTGGATGCACGACATGCACGATCACTATGCACGTGCTGCATCATCACGTCATCCACGCTACATCATCACGTTGCCCTTTTGGACATGCAGTGCGTGCGACTGCTGCTCGTGCCTCTTGGGATGCACGTGCGTCGTGCTACTGCGGTGCCCTTTTGGATGTGTGGCGCGTGCAGCCACTACGTGCACCCCTTGGGGTATGCACACACCGCACCATCACGGCACCCTTTTTAGACATGTGCCACGCAACCGTGGTACCCTTTTGGATGCGTATCACGTGAGGCTATTGCGTGCACGCCATGTCGCCGCGACGCCCTTTTGGACGTGTGCCACGCATTGCCGCTGCACGTGCCTCTTGGGTGGCATGCCGCACGTACAGCCTCTGCCACTGCCCTCCTCATTTATTTTAATTTTTTTTTTTTTATATGATCTCTGAAAAACAAAAAATATAAATATAAATAAATAAATAAATAAAAAATAAAAAAGGAAGTAAAGTAAATTAAAAATATCATTTTTTTGGTTTTTTTTAATGTTTTATATGTATCTAGTGATTAATCATTTTTCTTTTCTTTGTGATGTACATGTAATATAATCAAATTACTTCCACATCTGGATTAATAGCAAAGCCAATTGTGTACAAGTTCCAAGGCGTAACCCCTAAGTCACAATTGCACAATGAACACTCTAAGATCAAAGACACATAACTTGGACACACAGACTTGGGAGAATTTTTGAGGGTTTGTAACAACCCAACTAAAAGATCTTCTTTGAGATCCACCTTAATTCAGTCTGGATTGGTAAATGTAGCATCACATCCTGGGACTGTTAAGTTAGCTGAATTGATTTTTACCTTATCTCGACATTTTGTTCCTGGGGAAAGGGTGGTAAAGAGCATCACTGGGGAGGTGGTCTTAGATCTATGACCTGATAATATCGAGAGAGTTTTTCACTTACCTAGAGCTGATCAGTTTATCAGACTTTCATATGAAGTAGTTGAGAGGTGGCATAAGGATCATCACCAGGAGGCCATGGACATCATATATTCCTCGTACTTCATTGAGAAGCCATCTCTGGGAAAGACAATTAGCAAAGTAGATATGGCATGAGGATACATGAAGGATGACATTGGATATTCAATCATTCTTCTGAGCAAAGTTATGGGATTGCCTGCAGCAGGTCATCTCACTCCATTCATGGTTAACTTCATTGAAAATATCAAACATGCAAAAATGCCACTGGATTGGGCCACCACACTTAGCAAGAACGTGTGTGATCAGTTGCAGACAGTAAAGGACAAGAAGAAGTTTTATATGACTTCTTATGTGGTATATCTACTTGCAGCAATAGCCACCGACTATCCTGAATTATACAAAAAGGGCAGTATGCAAGACCCTAATGCATGGTCGTATATAGTTTATCCTTAGCTAGTTAAGAAGAAGCTCTCACCACAAAGCAAAGAGTACAGGATTGTGAATGATGCCTTTATCTTTGCCATCATTGAATTCATCAAAGGCGATTATGGAAAGAGATTGTCCGATGAGGCCAAGGCACAAATCACAACACTCAGTGCATATTTTATCCAGTTCTGGACATTCACATACATTCGGGTTGGTGGTGCATCTATTCATCTAAAGAAGCTCCCAAGGTACCCAAGTGACAAATTGGTTCTAATAGAAATTTCTTGACAGATTGAGTCAGCATATGAGAGGATCAAGAAACAACGAAGACCTTGTTGGGATTGGCCATTTGTAATCGGAGCGTACCAAGTAAAGAGAAAGTAGGATATCTCAAGTTTTGAGTGGGAATAGGAGAACTACCCCCTTGAAGAATATATCTCTCCTCGGCCATTCTTCGACAATGTTGGTAAAGTGGAAAATCTGGTAGGAAAAGAGTTCTACCATGAGGACACCATTGAAGATCATTGGATCAATGCCACAAATGACTATGATATCTGTATTAGGGACTATTGTAGAATGACTCTATATTTAGCAGAGAAGGCTCTCCATTTGACCATCCCAAATGAGATAAGGCTACAAGATTCACAAGAACTACTAGATCCCTTATTCAATACAGATAAGGTTGGTGAGAGGCCCATTCTGAATGTACAAGTTGATAGGTAGGAAGGAGATGATATTAATCATCGAGCAAGACATGTCATCAGAATGACAAAGAGTTGGATCAAGAAACCCTTTCCACTTGATCTGATTTCAGAAGAGAGCCTCTTCTTAGAGGATCTAGATAGAGCATGTTGAAGAACAGGCCCCTGTGTAGCAACATGAATCTACTTCCCAAGACCCTCGAGATCTTGCAATTTCTCATATCCAAGTTGATTTTCCATTACCTCATATTTTTTCAAGCCAACAAGAAGAAGGAGAGATTCCAAAGACATCCATTCATCCAATGCATGAAGAACCCGCTTCTCCTATGGTTCCACAGAAGCAAAGGAGGCTTAAGGTTAGAATGAACAAGAGGCAAAGAATTCGTAAAAGATTAGTGCCTAATCCATCTATTCCTGAAACCATTCCCAAGGAAGAATTAGATGAGGATGAAATAGAGTCAGATGAGGATGAAATAGAGTCAGATGGGGAGGAAGAACAAGTTCCTTTACAAGGGAGAACTCAGTTTTGCAAGATTGCATGAGGAAAATATGGAGTTTTGCAATGTTACGGTGGTCATAAGATCAGCCATTTTGAATTGTAAAGGTAAGATGCTATGAAAAGAGGGTCCACCATAAGATCATAATATCAAAATGATATCAAAGGTCATTTTAATATCATAAAATGAAAGGTAAGGTCCTCTAGTATTATGATATGGCATAGAGTCAGAGATGTGAAACATAAGGTTTATGATGCTATGCCAAAATCATAGGATCAGGGAGTCATAAGATGGAGAGAGGAGAGAGAAAGGCTTAAGATTCTATGTTGGTCAAGTGATCAAAGGCCTTAAAGGACTCATTTGCAATGTTGCAATAGAGGCCTTAATCGTAGCATCAGGAGGGGAAATTATTAGTGATCTACGATGCTACAAAAATTAGAGGATATCATAGGATTGTAAGGTGAAAAAATGAAGATATAAGATATTATGAAGTTGCCAGATTCTGTGAGATCGCAAAGGGAAATTTTCTTGATTTTGATCTTACAGTTGAGTGATGCATAGCATGTGGGTCCATCTTCTTTAGTAGGCCACCATAAATAGGGTGGACGAGCTATCAGACCATGTTGGCATATAGAAATTACGTCATTGGCCAAGGTATTGACATAGGTTGTTAGTGGACTACATGTTTCCATCCACCATCATATCTTCCTAGATCAATGATCATCACATCCTTGCTTTATGAAATTACAAGAACTTTAGACATGCAACAAAGTAAAAATGCAAGGCGTGGCATGTGGGACCTATTTCCATTGTGGGTCATAGGGTAGAAAGGTTGTCAGAACACGTTGGTAGGCCAGTTTCATTTTCATCATTAGATGTAGGAAGATCAATGGATGGAACTTCACGGCATTATAAAAGTGTCTAAAAGTTAAGGAAAGTGGTAATATGCCTACTTGATGCATGGACATGTGGGGTCAAATATTTCTAGTAGTGCTAGTTGGATGCCAAGTCATGCTAAGTAGTTTATGGGCCCAGATATTAAGAAAGGCAGTCACAACTAAAGCTAACCAATATGTGACATTGTGGTAAAGTTGGGAGTTGGCGCGATTAGTAGGTTTTGTGGTCAAATGCATGAAAACTTTAGGAGGTGGTAGAAAAATAAAAGAATATTGGTCCACATGGTGCTTTCTAGTTGTAGAACTTGATTGACCTACTAACATTGCTGATTCATGAGCCAAAAAAGGGGAAAGGAATACTTGCACAATCCGATCTTTGTGATTGTTTCCAGCCACTTTCTAATGAATTCCATGCGTAGTGAGCGAAGGAAAACACTCCACCATCTCTATTTTATCCATCTACTTGGTCAAAGTGACTTAAATGGTGTTGTTTCATCTTCTCAAGGCTTTGTTTTGGTAAAAGATTGGTTTTTATTGTATTTGAATATATGCCAAGATTATATTTTCTCCAGATCTAGTTGATTTTCCTGTACAATCTTAAATGCTAGTGGTTGAGTTTGGTTTAGGGTAGAAAATATCTCAGTTATGCTTAAGATATAAAGGCAGTTCTTGTAAATTTTGTTAGGGTTGACTCTTCTTTGAATTCTCTAATATTGCTCTACAAATTCACCATAAATTCCCTTTGCCTCTGAACCTATATGACATTCTACCTTATCTCCTCTAGCCATTGATGGATTTTGCAAGACCTATTTGCCTCTCATTGGTTTATTGTGAATATCTAAAATTTTGCATGACTATATCTCTTTGAGCTATGAATGATATATAGGTGAATTCTCTTCTTCCTTGTGTCATTTATTTGGGTTTTTTGATCTACATGTGATTTTTAGATTAAAACAAGTCTAGATGTGTATATCTTTTGGTTTCATGATGGTTTAAGTGTGCATGTATAGGTAGAGATTGGTTTGAACACTATTTTGGTGCATCACCCCTTAGGTTAGAATAAGTAGTTTTTTTTTTCATGCATTTCGTCTCCCTTTTTCTCTCCAAGAGTAGTTAGGTGCATCCTGATAGTAAAGGAAGTTGGCCTTCTCTGAAGACTCAATCTCATAGTTCAAGTCCCACAGCTTGGAGGTTGTTTCCATGTTTCACAAGGTTGTCATTAGGTAAAAAATTTGGACAAGGGTGAAAACTTTTGTGACAACAATTTTTGGCACACCCGGTGGGACAATATCCAAGAAGATTTCAAGCCTACTAGTGCTAAGAAGAGAAAAATTTTGTGATTATGCTGAAGAGATAGTACTAGCTTTAGTATTCAAGATTTCCAGAGGTTCATTCTTTGAGTACTTGGCAACTCTAAGCTTCAAATGCATCTGGTTCTAGACTAAATTAGTTGTGATTCATGCCCAAAGCTAAAACAAGGGCATCTTCTAGAGGTAAATTTTAGTATCAAGACCTTTCATTTTCAAATCCTAGAAGAAGGAAGACTAGATTGTCTTTATCACCAGTTAGGAGTACAAAAGAAATACAGACCCCTACAAGATCTATTTCAACTCCTCCTATTGTTAGATCTCAATCTAGAATACCATCAACTCATATCAATAGATCACTTGTTTATATGGAACAGCCTAGAGCTCATGCTTTTACCACCTTTAATGGTGGGAATCCTCTTTTATTGAACCAAAGAAATGGCATACCACTAGTTGCACTTAAAAGTATACTTGAATTTACTGGTGAAACTTCTATTGCTCCCTTGGAACATATTCAAGAGGTTGCAAATGTTTGCAATATCCATGGGATCATAGAAGATGATGGGGCCATTAGACTCCTAGCTTCATCTTTAAAAGGAAAAGCCCTACAATGGTATATGAGTCTATCACATGGTTTTATAATAGATTGGGATGGATTAGGAGCAGGACTATGTAAACACTTTGAGGAAAAAAGTGACTATTTGTCACTTTTAGAATAGCTAACTACCATAAAAAGAGCCCCCCATGAATGTATGATTGATTTAAATTATATATTTCAAAATACATAGGATAGAATACCTACTTTAGTGAAGCCTACCCCTGGTAATGCCTTCTTGTACTACCTCAAAGCTTTTAACAGTGACATTGCCACTACAATTCAAACTATGGGAGAAGATACCTTACCTAATACTTATGAAATAGGAATCAAGGAAAAAAATATATTAATAAAAGGAGGAAAGTTAGCTTCAAGGCCTCATATGCCCTTCTTCCCTAATGTCCCAAATCACCAACCAGAAATGGCCCTTATTTCCATAAATTCAAAATCACAATCCCTTTCTCTAGTCCCTCAAGCTCCCACATCTTCAAATGAAATAGATGAAATCAAGGAGATGATGCAATATATGATGTTGAACATAGATAAAATATTGGAAGGTCAAGAGAAGAAGTTGGAAGATAGCTTTTCTGTTATGTAAAAGGTGAGGGACAAGGTGGTGACTTTGGAGAGCCAACAAGCTCAAGGTAGTAAGGTTCATCAATTGCAATATCAAACTTTGAAAAATGGTAGGCCTCCAAATCATAATTATGGAAATAGTTCTTTTGATTAGAATAGGTAGAATAGCCATGCTTCTACTTCAGATGCATATCAAAGTAGGGCTATAGTCCCTCAATACAATATGGCTCAAGATCAAGATTTTTGTCCCTCCTATAACTACTCCTATACGTATTGCATGTGTGAAAAGTTGAATCTTATTTGGCTTTGACGATTCAAGAACCTACAACAAGACAATCATACAAGGAGATCCAACCCAAGGATGCCTCATATATGCAAGGACAAGGTGATTTCTCTCTTATGAATCATCAGGTGGAGGAATGTTTTAATATAAACTAGGATTCCATTGCTCACAACACTAGGAGAAAAAGAAGAGCTATTGAAGATGCTACCCCCCTCCTCCTAATCAAGCTTCAACATCAAATGTGGTGCCTCACATACCCAGTGCCCCTCAACAACAAAGAAAAAATAATAGTAGAGGAGATTTGAATACCTCCTAGATAATTCCAATTCAACCTCCTACACATGCAACTCCTAAGGTTTCTACCATAGTACTTAATGAATCATTTAGTGTGGTAGAATAGATGAATAAGATAAATATAAATATTTCCATGTGGGATGTTGTTGCTACTATACCCATGCAAAAGAAGTTGTTGTAGCAGAAGTTGGAAATTATTGAACCAAAGGATTAGCCACCTAGCATGGAAAGTGCCACAAACCTAGTACAACCATCAAAGGAGGTAGAAACAAGTAAAAGGTTAGACCTCCTCATTTTTATGTTTCTCTAATTATAGTTATAAGCTAGTTCACAATTGCATGATTGATTCAGAGGCTGGTAGTTTAGTGATGCCTAAGTCTATTACTAATGCTTTAGAAATGAAATATGAACCCATTGTTAGGGATGTATCATAGTTGTATGGTAGTACTATCAAGACTATAAGGATCCTTAGAAATGTAGAAGTGGCTCTACATGCATGCTCTAGTTTTACTATGACTTAAGATATATCTATCGTTGAAGTCAAGCCGCATTTTTTCCATTTCTCTGTCAAGAGACTTCACTACCCAAATAGGTGGTTACATATCTTTTGGTTGGTCATATATGTTTTTTAGAACAAGATATGGGACCAAGTCTTTAATAAGAGAAAAGCCTCTAGCCCTCCATCATATTGAACCCTACACCCCTAATCTCATCAATATGAATTACACTATCCTAGAAATGGATGAGAGTGGCATAGTGAATGAACTTTCCACTTCTCTATTAGAGATACCTAATTTTCTCATAGATGAATGGGCTAATGCATATCACTTTGATTTCATATCAAAAGCCCTTGAGAAAGGTCTTGGTACATATTGTGTGTCAAAAAAGGATGCTCTTGTCCCTAACCTTATAAGAACTAAGGAAAATGTGAGTGGGACATGGAGTATGTATTTTGATGAATCAAGAAATAAGAATGGATCAGAGGCTGGTGTGATGTTGATTTCCCCTACAAAAGTAAGGTACTACTTCTCCTTTAGGTTCCAATTTAGTTGCACTAATAATGTGGCTGAGTATGAGTCCCTAATCCAAGGTCTTCTACTTGCTCAAAAGAGGGGATTTCAAGCATTAAGTGTACATGGAGATAGCAAGTTGGTGGTCAACTAGGTAAGAAACCAAAATATCACTAAGAATGGCTTGCTCGAGTCTTATAAACATAGAGTATGGTATTTTCTTGAAAGTTTTAATGCATTTAATATTTAGAGCATCTCTAGAAAAGAGAATAGACATGCTAATAAACTTGCAGCAATAGGTGCATCTTGTGATATCTCCAAGAACCTTGAAGCTGAAAAGAAGCAATAGATTAAAATGGTAGTAAGGTTTGCTATTCCTAACAACAACACCAATTGGCAAGTATTTGAATCTGATGCACGAATTGTAATTTTCTTGCAAAATGAGGCAAAATTCTCAAAGAGGAACCAATCTAGGTTGCACAACTAGTATCGTAATCAAATCATTAATCTCAGTTCCAACCAATTGTCTAAGGGTCTCATTACCTTAGAGAGTGTCTTTAATCCTAATGACCAAGCAAGAGATAGAAGCATGAACCTAGCTATTGAAAAAGATGATTACACACCAATGGTGGTTGCTAATAGGAAAACCTTAAACATGGGAAAGGTATGTTTTGAAATTGAGAAAGAAAATTTCATTCATCTATGTCAAAAATTTAATGATATATTTACTTGGAAATATGGTGATTTAAATGGTTTTGACTCAAGCTTGTTTCAACATACCATAGACTTAATTGATAATGTTAAAGTAGTAAGACAAAAGCAAAGGCCAATTAATCCTAAAATTGAGCCATTAATGAGAAAAGAGCTATCCAAGCTGATTGAGGCTAATATAATTTTCCCTATCAAGCACTCATCATGCATAGAAAATCTTGTCCCTATTAGGAAGAAGAATGGAGAGATTAGATTATGTATGGATTTTAGGGATCTTAACCAAGCTTCCATCAAGGATCACCATCCCCATCCTTCCATGCAAATACTATCTAAGGTTAGTGGTTTAGATAAGTTCTTATTTCTTCATGGATTCTCTAGTTACAATCAAGTGCTAGTCAAAGATCCAGATAAGTACAAAATTACATTCACTACCAAGTGGGGCACCTATGCTTATAGTGAGATGCCTTTTTGGCTGACAAGTGTATGTGCCACATTTCAAAAGGAAATGGAGTTCAAAAACATGATTGAATAGTTTGTATTAGTTTACCTTGATGATATCACAATGTATTCAAAGAATGTCGAAGATCATTTTGGTCATCTCAAAAAAGCGTTGATAAAGTGTAGAGAGTTTGGATTATCCCTTAAACTAAGCAATTGTATCTTCACTACCAATCAAGGAAAATTATTGGGACACATTGTATCAAAATGTGGCTTAACTATTGATCTAGAGAGAACAAAGGCGATATCACTTTCTCTCTTCCTAGTCATAAGAAGGGTCTTCAACATTTTCTTGGTAGAATAAATTTTGTGAGGAGGTTTATCCCTAATTTAGCTAACATGGTGAAACCTCTTACAACCATGCTTAAGAAGAATATGGTCTTTTCATGGACCAAGGAAGGAAAAGAAAGTTTTGAAGAGATCAAAGTAGCCATAGCCTCAACTCCTACTCTCATCAACCCAAATTTTGAGAAGGATTTTGTATATTGGAAAACCTAACCTATTGGGAGCATGCATAAGAAAGAAAATGTTAGTTGTAACATGTGCATATGGAAGATTAGAAACCAAAGAAAATACAACTAAATTCTACTTGAGTTTAACAACTTATGCAGCCACAAATAAAAGTCCTCATATAACCTAAACGCAACTCAACAAGGGCACCCATAAGAGGCCTTGTTGGTGTGCTCAAGTGTGAAGGATGTAGATGTTCTCTCCCAAACAGAACTATTGAATCCCTTGAATGATAAAAAATATACAAAATGAGATGAATGAATCTAAGACTAAATGAATAGAGAATACCTTCAAGAAATGGCTATGAATGAGCCAATCCTCAAAAGATTCTAAAAGTGAGATGAAATTGCAATGCAAGAAAGAAACCTACAACATCATACTACTATGAAAGTTAATGCAAACTAGAAATCTAAATAATGCAAAAAAACTACCAAAGGTTAGTTCTAAGCATACAAATCTCTAAAAAGCTCTAGAATCACACTAGCATGATAATAAAGCAAATGAGGGAGATGGAAAATGCTTGAGACAAGGGCTCTACTTATAGGTTTGAGAGAGGCCTTGGGGAGGTAGCATTTATGTGTCATCCACATAGGTGTCGCATGGGTTAGGGAGACAAGTCATGAAAAGGTCAACATTCAAAGTTTGCTCACACATGTGTGAGAAAACTTAAAGGAAGGAATGGAGGGACAAAGGTGTAAGAAGTGTGGAAGGTGTGAGAGGTTTGAGAAGTGTAAAGGGTTTCTCACACATGTGTGACCACACACTTAGGAGCTAAAAGGGGTTTAGCAAGTTGTTTAGGATAAATAAGTAGTTTTAAGTAATGAGTGGGCTAAGAAGGATGAAAGTGATGGGTGTAGACTAGGTTTTAAGATAGGTTTAAGACTAAATTAAATATGATTTAATTTAATCATAGGTTTAGAGAATTTAATGGAATGGAGGGAATTAAATAAATAAGATTTATTTAAAAGGGGATTTATGGAGCACTATGCATTAAATAAATTTAATACATTAGGGGGGGAAGTATTTAAATTAAATTTAAATACATTAGGAAAGTGAACCTATTTAATTAAATAAGTAGAAGAATATAAAAAAATATAATTAATTAGTAAATAATTAACTATAATGTCAAAGGAAATATTAAATGAATTAATATAGTGTTTAGGACAATTTTAAGTGTCTACAGATTTCATTCTTTATACTTTAGGTGGTGAATCAAGTATTTCTATTGTCTTGACTCAAACAAATGATAAGAATGAGGAGTAGTCCATTGCCTTCTTTAGTGAAGGGCTTAAGGAATATAAAAAAAAGTATAGTTATGTAGAGAAGCAAGCCCTTGTAGTCATCAGAGCTTTCAAGAAATTTAGACACCTTCCATCTCTTAACAAGATCCATTTGTTAGTACCCCATGCTAGTGTAAAGGATTTTCTTTTGAGAAAAGATATTAGTGAGAGGTGATCTGGTTAGATCACTAAGGTAATGGAATATGATGTTGACATCCACATTACCAAGTTGGTAAGAGGAAAGAGATTGTGAAAATATATGATTTTGTCTCAAGAGTCAGATGAGGAGGTTACCATGATATTCACAGAACAACTAGAAGCAAGAACAAGTCATCCAAAGAATTGGATGAACGAAATGATGACCTTCTTGTTAGGAAACAAATATCCTCAAGGGTTTGATAGGAATAAAAGGAGATAGTATAGGCTATAGTCAATTCCTTATGTCATAGCTGATGGTATCCTTTTTAGGAGAGATTTCAATGGAGTCCTATTGAGATGCATTGATATCAACCAAGCTAAAAGAATAGTCAAAGAGCTTGTTTCATGATGGTCTTAATGGTGACCACTTCTTAGCAAGGACAACTACACTGAAGATTATGATGTTTGTTTACTACTAGCCATCCTTATTCCATGATTGTCATAAGTATGTAAGGAAGTGTGAAAAATGTACCTTCTTCTCTAGTAAGAAAAATCTTGTATCTCTTCCTCTTCATTCCATTCCGGTGGACCAACCTTTTGCTCAATGGGATTGGATTTCATAGGCTCTATCAATCCTTCTTCTAGCTCTAGTCATAAGTGGATTTTAGCTACTATAGATTACTTTACCAGATGGATAGAAGAAATAAAATTAAAGGATGCCATAGAATTTTCTATTATTGAATTTCTTGATGGAATCATGACCAAGTTTGGTGCCCCTTCAACCATGATTTCAGATAATGCAAAATCTTTTGTAGGAGCTTAGATTTGTGCATTGGCAGTTGATCATAATATGTACCTAAGAACATCCTCAAACTTGTACCCTTTAGGAAATGGATTAGCTGAGTCATCCAACAAAAATCTAATCAAGATAATGAAACGGACAATTGAAGACAATAAGAGATGTTGGCATCAAAAGTTGATGACAACACTATGGGTTGTTAGAATAACACCTAAGAAGGCCATAGGAAATTCACCATTTATGTTGGCATATAGCAGGGAAGCAAGGATTCCGATTTCATTAGAGTTTACATCCCTAGAACTAGCTCATCAACTGGAGCTAATGGAAAATGATGCCATGGTAGTAAGAATAGCAGAATTGATGGATATGGAAGAGAAAAGGAAATAGGCCATGTAGACCCTAGAAACACATCGGTAACAAGTGAAAAAGAGTTTTGATAGGAAGGCTAGAGTTAGAATCTTTAAAGAAGGTGATTTGGTATTAAAATGGGATGTAGACAAGGAAAAATTGGGGAGGCACTCAAAATTTGATGCTATGTGGAGTGGCCCATATGTTATCACCAACTGCAAAGAGGTCAACACTTTTCAGCTATCTAGGCTTGATGGTGAAGTTCTCCCAATCTTAGTCAATGGGATTTATCATAAACCTTGATTTTAGAGGAGGTTAAAGGTTTTTGTACATATTAGAATAGTTTTTTTTCTTTCAAAGAAGTGCACGAGCACATGCATTTTGTAGAGGTTGCAGAAGATTTTTGGTTACTGGTTCTAGTTGTAGAGAGACAATTTTGAGGTTTCCTAGGTATGTTTTCTATGATTATTAGAGCTTTTTTGGGCAAATTTTCACAGTTTTTATGAATTTGTAGCCTAATGGATGCTTTAGGCCACTAGTCTATGCATAGTTGGCTTGCGTCCTGTTGGTGTTTGAAAACGTTACCCATTTCCAATTACTCTAATGAGAACAAGATGCATCTAGGGGCAGCTAACTCCCATTATCAACACATCCATTCAGACACCAGGCCAACTATAAGGCATGACCCTTCTTCTACTTCAGGCTCTGCAAAACCTAGGCGGGTAGACCTGTAGATTCTTTATATGGTACCAGTTGTAAAAGCATACACTGAATCTAATATGAAGCAGATACAACCCTTATTTCTTCTATACTCAACCAAGAATCATAAGCATGAAATAGCTAAGAACATAACTCATGAAACTGGCAAGCTAAGTGTGGGTTAACATTGAGTAGCTTTCAACATAAAAGGGAAAATTGATTTAATATGTTGATAACAGCAAGACCCAAGTATGAACAACAGAACTTAATGATCCTATCTTTGACCAGTGCCTTATCTATTGGGAAATTAAATGAATCATAACCATACATCTCCTGGAAACCTCAAACGTATCTCTACATTAAGATCCCTGATCTATCTTTCACCTTGTGAATAGACATCTGCTACAGAATGAATCTCATACTCAGAACATCCTATCATGAAATTTGCAAACCCTGTGACAAATATCAAGCAATTACATGGTTCTTTGTTCCATAAGCAAGACATTTTAACCCCATACATTTCAAAACGAAATGCAACCTAATTCATGCTCTTTGATCACAAATTAGAAGAATTAACAAAGCCATAATCAGGAGACAAGATTCAGACTAAACTTCAAACCTTTGCTGCTCTTTATTTGCTTTCCTTGAAACCAAATACATGAAATGTACAGGAAACAACTCATAAATCACCTAACAGAAAAGAACTATCTGCATAAAACATGAATGCTGTTCAATACAAGAAGAAATGCTGAAGAATGGTTTCTTAGTGCAAAAACTGGAACCCTTACAAATGAAAAAAGAAAGAAAGATATAGCAAGAAATGAATTCCCAGATCTGATATGCAATTGCCAGGTGTCCACTTGAAATCCAATCCTCTATAACTGAAAAACCTCTTTCTTCTTTCATCCCTTCTGATCTGATTTTATTTCATCATTAATCTGTAACAAACTTGCAAAATATCCTTGCGTAATGATGAAAACCACTTACTTGCCTAAATATCTGATTGCCCCATGAAAAAGCCAGTGAAAATGAGTTTTTACTCAGTAAATCAGAACAAATTCGACCCTAACTGCATTTCCATTGCCTTCTACTGATATCCAGGTCATTATCTTGACAAAAAAAAAACAAATCTAAACTTCCTGGTATGAATATGGTTGCACTTTAGGTACCTGATAGAAAACCTCATGCAGCTCAAACTGACTGATACCTGTGCAAAAACTGACTCCAGAAATGGAAAATTTGGATTCTCACGATTCCAACGGTATATGATAAGGCATATCTAACCTCTGAGAAACGCCTGAAATCTTCGTTTGAAAAACAGTCCCTTGCATGTCAATTTCTTGGCAAAATAATTTTAAAATGAAAATTTTAAAATCATTTTATTTTTCCTAGCCCTTCCAAATTCGAGTCAACTCTAGGTTTGACCAATGCCACATGTCACTTTTTGATTGGTTGTTATCTCCAGCCGGGACCCACATTGCATTTTGAATCTTGCCGAATTTTTAGAATTTTTCGGCGACCTCGCTATGTCGCTAGCCGGATTTTCCAAGATTTTTCGGCAAGCGACATAGCGACCTGCAGGATTTTTGACTTTTTCGGCCACCTATAAGCTGTTGACGTCATCATTTGGGCATGCATTTTCTTTCAAAATTTACTTCATTCTTTCTAGCCGACTGGGACCCACGAAATCCACCACACATCACACAACTTTCAAAAGCCTTTGTGTTGTTGACACTACATGTTTGAGTGCAAAAGTATTTAAAAAACAAAAACTTCCCTTGTACAAGTCATGTGGGATAATTCGTTTTACACTTCCCTCTATCCTGTAAATGCTGATTTCTTCTGCTGCATATGTGTGAGCTGTTCCAGCTCCTTTGGCATGAGTTGCTCATTCTTACATGGAGCTCTAACCTTGTGATTGATAGTTCCACAATGGAGTTTTATTTTAATGTAAATATCTCTGCCTGTTGGTCATTTTTTGCCATGAATCAGCAGACTTTTCATAGTGATGGTCGTTTCTTATGCATATGGTCACTTAAAATGAAGCTCCCCCCTTCTAAAAAACGTGATACTGTTGCTGGAGGAAGCCATGGGCTTCAAAAACGTGGATACATGCTTCCTTGAGCTTTGTTTCACTAGCAAATCTGTACATTTTATTAAAAACATGGACTGCTCCTTCCTCTGGCTGCATTTTGTTTATTTATGGATGTCTCCTTTTAATTCAGCCATGGCTTACCTCGGTGTGGCTGCTCCTTTCAATGCCACTCCTTTTAAAATGGGCAGCTATTTCTATATTTTGGTGCTTTTGCTTCAGCATTTGTTCTTCTATTCATGGGCTGCCCCTTTTCATTTTCATCTTCACAGAGGTTGCCGTAGACTATGTAAAAAAAACATGTGAGCCTTTACCATTCTTTGATGCTAATTTCTCAAATGGTGGTCGGCTGCTCCTTCTACTTGGCATGGATTCTCCCAAACGATAGCAGCTTTTCTTTTCCTTATGCCAATTTATTCTTGGCCGGCTCCTTTTTTATAATTATATGGATGCCTCATTTCCTTTATAATGTCGGTAGACTTCTAAAACAATTAAAAGTAAAATCTCCCTTGCTTTGATAACCTGTGGCTTCCATTTTCATTTGGCAAAAAAGAGCAAACGATACTGGGCTTAATCAACAGTTGCCTTCTTCTAAAACCTTTCAATATGTTTTGTTCCATTCTACCCAACTTCTTTTAATCAATTGTGGAAATTGTGGATTTGTGTCTGGAGGCTCACCGGCTGGCCTTAAAAACTAATACAATCAAATAACCAGGCCATAAAAATTGGCATGAGTGTTCAATCCTGCACACTCTATCATACTGCAAATTCTTAGCCCATGATGATTTTCCAGTAAAAAGATTTTAATTGCCGAACATCCATACTTCAATTACTCTGCAGGCAAACAATGTTAAAAAACATAAACTGGGCTCGGGTTCGCTATTATAAATTGGGGTTATTGATCACTTGGGCTTCTAAAAACTGGGATATAGTTTCTTTGCCATGAGGAGAATGGAATTCTATAGTTTGGGCTCTTGACGAATCACAGGGCACATTTGGCGAATTTCCGAAAACACGCACTTGGAAATTTTAATTGGCAAATGTGTTAAAAAGTGATTTTTGGCAAATGTATGGACATAAGAAAGTATGCAAATGGATTCATCATGACTTAAGAACTGGCATACTTCAAGGATTCCTAGGACACAAAAAAATGGTACAATCCATTTAGGCTAGCCAATCACAGGATCAAAATTATGACATGCCGAACAGGGGTACGGATCAATCTGTATACCTTAGCCGTAACAAAACAATGCAAACTGGGTTTTTGATCATGTTAGAAAACTGATCAAATGGATTCGACATGATCTCAAAATTGGAACATATGAAGTGTCTTACCCCTAGAACACAATGCAAAAAGAATTTTTTCATTTGGGTCAACTGGGTCAAAGATATGATTGGTCGAACAGGGCTTCCCAGAATTGTGATCAACTAGTTAAATAGACAAAACAGTAAATGACCAACTTTGCGGGGTGCAAAACCTAGTCAAACGGATTCGAAAAGACTTGAAAATTGAAACATAGGTTCTTTGTTATACACACTAAACATCCCCAAAGTGACTAGTCATGACACAGTCCTGGGTAAAAGATATTCAGATGCAAACTAGGCCTTTGATCGCTATTTGACACTTGGTAGAATTGCAAATTTTGACACTAGCTCAAAATGGGACTTCGCAGAATGATTCGGGATGACAAAATAACATTGTGGATCATATGCATATGTCAAATGAAAGGTGTTAAGCCACTCAAACACCATCTAGGCCTCAAGCTACCAACTGACCACATGCATAAAAGGCACTTTAGGACATGATTTTCCAAAATTTTCAAAATGTGACTAAAAATGAAGCATGCAATTTTTAGTCCCAACACGTCCCCTCTAAGTCACCAGAATTGTTGGCTAAGTTTGCCTTCCTACCAAAATCATCACATTTGAATTTAAAAGATAAATGACCACTTCCCATGCTTTTTTAATATTCAATACCATGGAATGTAATATTGTAAGGTTAGGATCTAGGATTCAAAGGCCTGCTATGCTACAAAATTTAATAAGATCACATGAGGAAAATATGGAGTGTTGCGATGTTACAGTGGTCATAAGATCGAGGAGCTCGAATTGTAAAGGTAAGATGCTATGACAAGGGGGTCCACTGTAAGATCATAATATCAAAATGATATTAAAAGTCAATTTAATATCATAAAATGAAAGGTAAGGTCCTTCATTATTACAATATGGTGTAGAGTCATAGATGTAAAACATAAGGTTTACGATGGTATGCCAAAATCGTAGGATCAAGGAGTCGTAAGATCAGGAGAGGAGAGAAAAATGCTTAAGATTCTACATCGGTCGAGTGGTTGGAGGCTTTACAGGGGTCATAAGAAATGTTATGATAGAGGCTTTAACCATGGTATCAAGAGGGAAAATTAATAGTGATATAATGCTATAAAAATCAATATATCGTAGGATCGTAAGGCTAAAAAATGAGAAAATAAGAAATAAAAAAGTTGTCAAATTCCATGAAATCATAAAGGGAAATTTTCTTGATTTCAATCTTATGCTTGAGCAACACATTGCATATGGGTCTAGCTTCTTAAGTAGGCCACCATAGAAAAGGTGGATGAGCTGTCAGACCATTTTGGCATATGAAAGGCACTTCATTGGCCGAGGTACTGACACAAGTTGTTAGTAGACTACATGTTTCCATCCACCATCAGATCTTCCCAGATCAATGGCTGTCACATCCTTTCTTTATGAAATTATGAGAACTTTAGAAATGAAAAAAAACAATAATGTAATGCATGGCATGTGGGACCTATTTCCATTGTGGGCCATAGAGTAGAAAGGTTATCAGAACATATTGGTAGGCGAACTTCATTTTCATTGTTAGATGCAGGAAGATTAATGGATGGTGCTTTACCACATTATAAAAGTGTCTAAAAGTTAAGGAAAGTTGTAATATGCCTACTTGACACGTGGACATGTGGGGTCATTTATTCCAATTAGTGCCAGTTGGACACTAGGTCATGTTGAGTAGTCTGTTGGCGCAACATATTAAGAAAGGTAGTCACAGTTAAAGCTAACCATTATGTGACATTGTGGTTAAGTTGGAAGTTAGCACAGTTAGTAGGTTTTGTGGTCAAATGCATGTAGACTTTGTGAGGTGGTAAAAAAATAAAAGAATATTTGTCCACATGGTGCTTTCTAGTTGTAGAACTCGATTAACCTGCTAACACTGCTGATTCATGAGCCAAAACTAGGGGAAAGGAATAATTTCTTTCATGATCCAAGCTTTGTGGTAATTTGCAAGCACTTTCTAATGAATGATATGCCTAGTGATTGAAGAAAAACACTTTTCCACCTTTGTTTTATCCATCTACTTGGCTAGAGTGACTTAAATGACATTGTTTTGTCTTCTTAGGGCTCTATTTTGGTAAAAGATTAGATTTTATTATATTTTAATCTGTGTGAAGATCAGATTTTCTCCAGATCTACATGATTGTCCTTTGTAATCTTAAATAGTAGTTGTTGAGTTTGGTTTAGGGCAAAAAATATCTCAGTTATTCCTCAACTATAAAGGCAGTTTGTGTAAATATTGTTAAGTTTGACTCTTCTCTGTTTTCTCTGATATTGCTCTATAAAATCACTATAAATTCTCTTTGCCTTTGAACCTATATGTCATTCTACCTTATCTCCTCCAGCCACTAATGTATTGTACAAGACCTATTTTTCTCTCATTGGTTTATTGTGAATATTTTCAATTTTGCACAACTATATCTCTTTGACCTATGAATGATATATAAGTGGATTATCTTCTTCCTTATGTCATTTATTTGGGTTTTTTGATCTGCATGTGATTGTTAGATTAAAACAAGTCTAGATGTGTATATCTTTTGGTGTCATGATGGTTAAGTGTACATGTATGGGTGGAGATTGGTTTGAACACTCTATTTTGGTGCATCACCCCTTAGGTTAGAATAGGTAGATTTTATTTCATGCATTCCCTCTCCCTTTTCCTCTCCAAGAGTATTTAGGTGCATCCTAATAGTAAAGGAAGCCGACCTTCTCCAGAGACTCAACCTCACAGTTTAAGTCCCACAACTTGGAGGTTGTTTCCATGTTTTACAAGGTTGTCCTTTGGTAAAAAAATTTGTCCCAAATGAACAAACTAGTAATTGAGAATGGTTGATAATAGTTTAGTATTTAAATCCTTGAATACAACCAATATTCACTATATTAGAGTTTAAAGTAGAGCAGAATGATTGGTTGAGATTCACTTGATAAAGGTATTTAAGAGCACTATTTTAAAACTCAAAAGACTAAGATTGTGTTTTTGTAATCCCAAAGAGATTCTTTAAAAAGCTCTGAATTTTACTAAGAAGGATTTAGTTATGGAATGTTGGAAAATGAAATATAAGAAGGGAAAAATGAAAGAGTAGTACAAATATAATTTTCATGGAGTTTAAAATCCCTTACGAAGTTTAAAGTGAATTGTTTGAAGTACAATAAGACCAACCAAAGAAAGAAAATAATGAAGATACTTTTGTTATGCCTAAGAAACTCATATATCAAGATATGAATCATTGGTAGATATTAAGGGATTTTTTAATGATGTCTCATTAAAGGTGTCTTCCAAAATAAGATGAATAAAATGGTGGGAAGGTGCATCTTAAAAATACTTTTTATTTAAGTATATATCCATGTGTATGTTAGGAATTAGGATAAATCAATTTAGTGTTGATCCCTAACTCATGTTGTCTATTAGTGTCAAACACTTAGTCATTTACAAGGTAGGGTTGTTCGTTCATCACTACAACTAAGCCATCCTATGTAGGCTAAGCTAAGTATTGAGGACTTGTATATATTTCAAGTTATGTACTGATCGGTAGTAACTATTGAGTAAGCTAGAGGTCTTTGAGTACTCTAGTGATTGTAAAACTTATCAGGGACAATAGTTGATGTCAAGTGATACAATGGTTGATTAATTAAGTATGTGGTAAGCATAGTTAATGTCAAAGGATGACATGATGAAATAATTTATGCTGAGTGTTAGTATGGTGTAAGTGTCGAGTAACACAAATTTTGCATATTTGTTTGGAATGACACATAATAAGATTTAAATCATTTTTATTGAGCTAGAAACATGCTTTGATGACCGGGGAGGTAATCAAGGGGTTGATTACATGTTAAATGGAAGATCCTTAATCTCTATGAGCCAATCCACCAATCATAAAATTGCAAGGACAAAGTGACAAGAGAAATGAATCTAGATCATTGATGGGATCTAGAAGATTCACCCAAATAACTATTTAAGGAGGGTCTATGGCCTCGTTTAGGTGTGTGAGTGTATGGATGAAGAGCTTGGTTGCATGTGAAGTTTTGGATAAAAAAGAAGAGACCAAGAAGTGTAGTGAATAGTTTTGTGCAGAGATAAAGAAGATAAATCACAGTAAGGTGATAATACATTGCATAGAGGAGATATAATATCAACATTATAAGTGCATACTGAAGGATTAGGTACTAAACATTATAACATGTGTTTCAAGGTTTAAATCTATTAATAGAGTATCTTTAATAGGCTTTTGTAAATATCCTAAAAGAGTACTCACTTATTTGTGATGTAAAAAACCTTTAATCAAGGGAGAACCTAGAAGTTGTTTTAGTCTTTAACAAGGAAGACCCCTCACAGGGTAGATCATCATATGTGGTCAAACATTGTAGCCTTAGCAGAAACACTTTATTGTTGTAGTAGTGAAGACTTTGTGGGCGTCATTTCCACTACACTTTAACCTTCACCTTGGAGAGTTTCTATGTTACAAAATCATTGTGTTAATGTGTTACGCGTTTATGGTTTTTCATTCATGTAGTTGGATGGTGGATCTAATATTATGTTCATGTGAATGGTTACATTAATATGGGATAAATGTTCAAACAAGGGTTTATGTGATGATGTTAAAGATGTTTCATGTTTGAAGAGTGAAAAGCTGCATAGATCTTGATTCCATCCCCCCTTCTCAGTATCAAACTTTCCCTATTAGGTTTCCAACAATTGGTATCAAAGCAATATACTCTCAGAAAATGTCTAACCACTTGGGAGTTAAAGATCTTGAATAGGAAGCCTAGAAACTGGGAAGGATCATTGAGAATCATAAGATTGATGTTTAGCTTGCATATGAACAAGTCAAGGAAACAAGGGAGATATTAAGGCAATCCTTGAAGAGAAGGAAAGAGATGGAAATTCAACAAAATGTCACCTAATACAAAGAAGAGATTGCTAAAAAATTGTTTGATGAAGGAATTTCTAGTGAATCTAATGTGAAAATAGCATATTTTTTCGAGAGGAACAACATTTTGAATGAAGAAGTTAGAGAATTGAAAAGAGAACATGAGATACAAGTAGTAAGACTATGTGAAGTGATTGAATAAAAGAAAAAGGCTAAGGGAAATAAAGAGGAGGCTAGAGAAGACAATGTAATGGTTGATGAAGACAAAAGATAGTTGGTTCTAAGACTTGATGAAAGGATCAAGGTAGAAAATTTGGCCCGCATTCTATTTGACATAATCAATCAGTTACTAACTACAAATGATGAGATTGCAAGAAAAGAACTAGAGAGTGCAGATCTAAAATCTGAGAATAATAGATTAGTGAAAGAGTTGAAAGCTAAAAAACCCTAAAGAGGCTATGAGATTTCTTAATAAACATATGAATGCACCAAGAAGATCTCATGACACCTCTAGACTAGGCTATGATTATTTCCTAACATGTGTCGAGCAAGGAAAATCATCAAAGAAAGGAGAACAAAGGAATGTTACTAAAAAACCAATGAACAAGAAGCCTATTTGCTATCACTTGGGGAAACTAGGCCATCCAATAACTATTTGTAGGAGAAAGAAAGGTAAGTCAAACCCTCAACCCAAATTCAAGGGTTATTGCTTCACTTGCAACAAATAAGGCTATCATGCACATGACTATAGATTAAAGGTCAATAAGACACCAACTACTTCTATTTGAAAGTTACTATTATACATGTTAGAAGTATGGTCATGATGTACAAAATTGTAGATATAAAGAAAAGAATAATTGGACACCTAAAGGTCAAGGAAAAGTACCTAAGAAAGTTAATACCATAAATGGGATTATAATACTTGGGTATATTGACAATATTGCGGAAAATATAGACACGTTGCAGCAAATTGTTCTAGGATACATCTCAAAGGAAGATTTAGAAATTGGAGAAATTTTGGACCAACATGTTTAAATTTTCGGAAGCTCTGCCACCTAAGAAAAGATTGTATGAACCAAGCATCAACACCTAGTGTTGAGGAGAACAATGGAAAGGAAAAGATCAATGTTGAAGAAGTTAGGAATGAAATGAATCAAACATGGAGGAAGAAGTCTGATGGAAGTAGTAGTTCCAATGGTGAAGTTGTCATCACTGAATCCAATGGATTAGGTTATTCCTCCACCTCAAACTAAAGAAAAGAGGTATGAATGGAACTATGTTTCAAATTGATATATCATACATAGTCCCTAAGACTACATGCATGTAAGTCCAAATTCACATAATAGAAGATGCATACAGACAAATCTAAGGTTTGAAGTAAAATCTACGGTTTGAAAAGAGAAGTAATTTTTGGTGTCAAGTTGAAAATTTGGTAAGGACCAAGTGCAAATTTTAGTATGAAGCATGTGATGATGCTGATCGATCAAAGTTGAAGTACGTATGTGTGTCAAGTTTCATTGAGTAAGATGAGACAACTGTTGTGCACCTAATATGCACTCAATAAATGTACAAAGAATTTATGGAGACCCAATTCGACCTTTAAACCTATATAGTGGATTTTGAAGCTCATTTTAACTTACAAGGTTTTCAAGAATTTACAAAGTGAAGTTTTCAAGTGACTGCAAAGAGAATTTGTGCAAAGTTGCTAAAGATTTAAGTGTGTGTCATTGACAACACAAGTAAGTTATAGATAATTATGTTTGGCGAAAGTTGTGAAGTTGTTTTCTTTTTAAACCCTAGACTATAAAGATGGAATCTACCATATCTACTAGTGAATAAAAGGACGCACTAAAGGATAGAAATGCACAAAGTATTCAAAATGAAGCATGCTCACCAAAGTTCAATGCATACCTTGATATCACATTGACTAGAGATTCTTGAGGGGAAATTTCAAAGATTTCACCAAGGGTGATCATGGTTCACGATGTCAGATCATGCTACATGTGCAAGATTAAAGAGATTAGTGATTATGAACTGATGAGTGCATATGATAAAGTATTTTGTAATAGCAAGTTGAAAAATGAGCACAAAGTTGTGATCGAGAAAGCATTAACTCTTTCCTTAGAGTTTCCAATGGTTTTTAAGGTAGAGTGGATAAAGATTGTGTTAACATGCATACATGACATGAAACTAAGCTTCTCTTGGAAAATGGACCAGTCAAGATCACGAAGCCCATTATTCATCGTTTCACTAGATACCTATTTCTAGATAGAGTAAAGATTTTTTTTTGAAAAGTCAAGGATGTAATCGAAAACAACATGAAGGGGAAATGTAATGACATAGGTATGTCAATCAACACCATTAAAGACCCATAGATCTAATTTTGTGTTCAAGTCATTACACTCAATTTTTATCAATTGAGCAGATTGAATAGTGTTGTGTGTAGTTGTTGACATGGATTACAAAGTTGTTAAGAAAGATCATAGTATTGATCTGGTCAAGTTACAACTCACCCAATTGGTAGAGAACATAGGAGCAATAAGGAAAGGAAAGAATAGTCCATGTAAGTTTGACTCTCTTATTTTCTACATATTCATTTATGTACCAAATTCATTCCCCACAATAGGAGATGTAGTATGGGATAAAATGAAGCTAGTTACCAAGCAGATAAATGAGTTTATTAGTCAATTATGTTAAAATTTTGAAATAGTTATGGATGTGTATTTTGAAAAATTTAAGCAAGAGATGAAGAACGGGTTCAAGATCCCTAAGTCAATAGTTGATTAGCACTACGATGAAAATGTTTCTTAGTGGATACTTATTACAAATATGCTCCATAAATCATCCCAATATTTTCATGGCTAAGACCTCTTCACTATGAGGTAAAAATTGATGAAGTTTCAGTAGCCATCACAACATTGTTGGATGAAAAGATAGACAAGAATGAATAACCTTTTGTAACCTATAAATTAATAGCTAATATCAAAATGATGATGCAAACCAAGGTTCCTAATATGGATAGAAAAAAGAATGAAGATGATAGGGAGATTAGAGGGTACATTTGGTGAAGCACTATTGCAAATAATAGAGGGAAAAGGAGAAGACCTTAGTAGTAAGGAAGAAGATGAAGGTGATGATGAAGAAGGAAATGAAAGTAAAGCTAAGGAATTAATTCTTTTCAATCCCAAGGAAACCAAAGGTAAAGAGATTGTGTTGGTTGAACTAAAGGCGAAGAAAAGTTTTATTAAGGTGGTTACAAGTCCATAGCTAACCAAAAAAGGGTCACCAAATAGAGATCCAAGGAAACTATTCCTTCAATTGTCGAGTCATTGAAGAAAGGCATTGTGAAAATCACTAAGCATGCACTAGTGTTGAGTGCAACAAAGAGAAAGGAAACATCTGAAGAGGTTGAGCCAAGTAAATTAGAAAAGAAATTGAGAAGAAGGCTCATGGAGAAGGAAGATGAAGAAGAATAAGCAAAAAGGATTGGGTTAGATGAGTTGAGTGAATTTAAGGTTGTAATATATAAGAAACCTTAGAACATTGACAAGGTTGTTAGAAATAAAGTCCACCAAGATATCTAAAAGGGGGGTAGGTGGTGAATTAGTTATCCAACTAATAAAACACTTATGAACATTATTAATCCTTAACCATTTGAACAATATAATTAGTAATGATAAGAAGATATACATGCACAATAACACCATATATGTTCACTAGGGAAACCCTTGATCAGAGGGAAAATGCTGGTGGGGATGGTACCCACAAAATGATGTACTAATATAAAATTTTCTTGTAAGAGAATGGACATTGTTAGGATCCAATGAAATAAATTTAGTACATATTAGCCCCTATTACGAGACTTTGAATCCCCGTTAGGATATTTCAACCTTCTTAGGGAAACACCACCAAACTCATTGTCCAAATGGTCTCTATATTATTCTTTGCAGAATAATAGAAATGAATAACCTTAGCTGCTTCTCTATCCTCTTGATTGGAACAAACATTTCTGATCTTAATATCAAATCACCAACTTTGCATCCAAATAACCCCTTGCATCACTTACTCACATTTACCAACCTTTCATATCACTTTCACAATTCACAATTGCTCACATGTTACATAACACACCACAAGGAAAATAACCTTCCATTATAAAATATCCTCAAAATAATACCTTAAGTCATTCTAGAGGCTTTCCTAATAAATTATAATAGGACCTCATTAAGATATTAAGAAATATTATATCTTTTCATAATTGCAAGTCACTGTTGGCTCATAGTCTTTACAAATTCATCATTAGGTTGTCTACTATCATTGTCTAACTACACTTATCATGATTCTATCATATTTAAAAGATACAAATCAGTCATCAAAAACCACTTATTTGGTACTTTCTTTTCTCACTATCTTTTCTAATTCATGAATAACTTCTACATGTCTTTGACTCTTTGTCTATGCACTTATCCACTTCATCAGGGCACAATGTAGAATGCTTCCTTAATTTTGATTGTTATCATCATTAATATATTGTATGTATGACCTCATTCTCTATCTGTTACTCTACTAGTCCTCATAAAAATGATACTATGTTAACATATCAAAGACAAACACAATCATTAATGCAACAATACTCTGTTAGTCACTACTGAAGAGACAAAAAAGATATATACAACCATAGAGAGAAATTCTAGAGAGATAGAAGGATCAAAATGATCAAGTAGAGAAATCTATTACTAGAAGGGAAAGGCCACAAACCTCAAGACCTCAAATTGAGGTAGAAAAAGAGGTAAGACAATAGAGTTACATAGTTGAACTAAAATCTACTAATGAGAAGGAACAAAGTGGTGAGCCCAAGAAGGTTGAACAAACAAAATTTGAGAGTCATATATCAAGTCTAGAGCTCCAAATGCAGAGCTTCAAAGTATACATGTTGAGTAAATTACTCTAAGTAAGAAGATTAAGAAAAAGAGAGTACATCCCCCTATCTCATTCCAAGATAAGCCTATTATGCTTGATGAGGACAGAGCCATACCTAATTGGGATAAATATAGCTTGACATAAGAGAAAATGAAGATTTTGAGTGAATTATTTGTTAGGAAATAAAAGAAAGATGAGGTGAGAAGAGACATTCAGTGGAACCAAGCACACAACTAGGTACTATATGACATCAAGGATAAGAATGCTTATATTTTTGAGAAATTGATAAATATTGTAGATTGAATAAAATGAAAAGTTTATGCAATAGTCAAAAAATAAATATGAGAAGAGAGTAATGGAAAAGGTAGCAACAAAATTTATTTTCAGATAGGTTGAGCTGTCAAAACTTGTGACTAATTTGGAGTAAGTTTCTAGCAATGTACATATAATGTTTGGAAAGTTGTGTGATATCTCAACATACACTAAGAACATCAAAGAAATAATGGATAAGTTAGATGCTGATTTGTATTATGGTGCCAATGCACTTAGTATGGATGCTAGTTCTAGTGTTGTGCACTTATCCAAGGTCAATTTCTAGTAGGAAAGGCTTATAGAGTTGAGTGCAGAGTATAGTCAAATAAGAGAAAAATTAATTTCAATTCAGGTCATGATGACACCTCATCTTGAACATATACAGATGCATTTGAAGAATGAAAAAGCATTAGTCCAAGTAGATCCAATTTTTTTTTTGTTGATAGCATGGTGGGCCGTGTAGCAAAATTAGAGATAGAGATTCATTTCATTGAATCCATCGAGAATAACTGGGAAAGGACATTAGGTAACATTTTATAAATTCACAAACCATTTTTGGATAAGTTCTATTTAGTTCCTCCATCACAACATCCATGAGTGACAAAACCATGGGGGATAGTGATCATGATCAAGATGGCATTCATGATGATCAAGGGTAGTTTTACAAATTTTGAAGTTAAAGTTTTGTAGTTTTGCATGTATATACCAAGTGTAAAGAAAGAACATGCACAAAGTTTTCCAAGTTAAGGTATGGATTATATTCTAAGGGGGAGTACTTGTGTTTCAATTTTTTTAATGGACAATTTTTTATCATGAGAAAGTATTTTTACCATTGATGTTAAAGGGGGAGATTGTTGATCCCTGAGTGATGTTGTATATTAGTGTCAAACACCTAGTCATTCACAAGGCAGGGTTGTTTGGTCATCACTTTGACTGAGCCATCCTATATAGGAAGATATAAGTATTGAGGACTTGTATATATTTCAAGTTATGTACTAAGCATTACTTATTTTCAAAAAATATAGAGGTTGCTGAGTACTCTAGTGACTATTGAAATTATTAGGGACAATAGTTGACACTGAGTAATACAGAGGCCAAGTAATTTAGTATATGCCAAGTGTAGTTAAGGCCAAGGGACAACATAAAGAAATAGTTTATGTCGAGTGTCAATTTGGTGTAAGTGTCAAGTAACATAGTTTTGCATATTTGTTTGGAATGACACTAAATCTTATGTAAACCATTTTTATTGAGTTGGAAGCATTCTTTGAAGATCAAGGAGGTAATCAAGGATTTGATTACACATCAAATGGAAGATCGTTAATTCCTATGAGGCAATCCACCAATTAGAAAAATGAAAGGACTAAGAGGAAAAATAAATCTATGTCATTGATTGGGATCTAGAAGGTTCACCCAAACAACTATTTAAGGAAGGTCTATGATATAGTTCATGTCTATGAGTGTATGGATGGAGATTTTGGTTGCATGTGAAGTTTTGGAGGTGAATCAGATAGAAGAGACTGAGAAGTGCTATGAATAGTTTTGTGTAGAGATAAAGAAGATCAATCATAGTAAGGTGATAATACATTGCATAAAGGAGATCTAATACCAGCATTATAAGTGCATACTGAAGGATCAAGTATTGAACATTCTAACAGGTGTTTTAGAGTTTAAATATGTTAACAAGGTAGCCTTAATAGGATTTTGTAAATCTCCTAGCAAAGTACTCACTTAGTTGTGATATAAAAATCCTTTAATCAACGTAGAACCTAACATTTCTTTTAGTCATTAATAAGGAAAACCCCTCGCAAGGTAGATCATTAGAAGTGATCAAATATTTTAGCCTTAACAAACACACTTTATTGTTGTAGTAGTGACTATTTTATGGGTGTCATCCCCACTATAGTTTTACCTTCACCTTGGAAGGTTTCCACGTTACACAATCATTTTGTTAACATGTTATGTGTTTATGAGTTTTCATTCATGTAGTTAGATGGTTGATCTAATATTATGTTGATGTGAATGGTTACATTGATATGAGATAAATATTCAACTAAGGGTTTATGTGATGATGTCAAATATGTTTCATGTTTCAAGAGTGAAAACTTTTATATATCCTGATTCCCTCCCCACCTCTCAGTATCAACATTTCGTTAATAAGGATTGAATTTAATTAATTTCTACTTAATTATCATAGTACCCTCATAGAGAGAGAGAGAGAGAGAGAGAGAGAGAGAGAGAGAGAGAGAGAGAGAGAGAGAGAGAGAGAGAGAGAGAGAGAGAGCGTATTTTTCTAGCATGATATTGACTCACCATGCTAGGTAAAAATGTGAGTGGGTTTGATGGCATGAGAATGTTACCAAAAATGATCCTCTATTATGTACTTAAAATTGACTATTGTTTACATTTTAGCACACCCAATAGGAAATTAAGCATATGTGAAACATAGATTAGTGTGATTATTGTTGGAATATCAAGAAAGGTAGGATGGTGTGTGGGGGGGTTGAGTTAGTATCCTTTAAAACTCTCAACCTTAAACAAATTTAGGTAATTTCCTTGACTCTTCTACAAATTAGTAATCACATAATGTTTACCACAATACTTGTAAATGAACGTAACTTAACTAATCTAACATGCATCAACCATAAACTTATAAACATAAATTCATAACACAAGTATTTGGTCATGAAGAAACCCTTGGTCAAAGGAAAAATTGTGGTGGGGATGGTACCCACAAATCCATCACTATTGTAGTAAGAGGATGCCTTGTTAGGACT
This sequence comes from Cupressus sempervirens, assembly GCA_028749045.1. NCBI lineage: Eukaryota > Viridiplantae > Streptophyta > Pinopsida > Cupressales > Cupressaceae > Cupressus > Cupressus sempervirens. Next base: position 44,297,390 of record CM053786.1, read on the forward strand.
ACAATATTTTTGTCACTTCTAGTGACTTTCCCTATTAAGAGTATAAAATCATATCTATTAGGATCTACCTTCTTCAAGGATTTTACAATAGTATACTAAGTGTGTACTTAGTTAGGAGATTTATATAAAGACTTTTAGGTCTACTTGTGAAATAATTTTTACTACTACAATGATTAGAATGTATAAACAAATGATCTATCTAAAAGAAATTTTGCTTGACCAAATATCTCTTCTACTCAACTATTTTTCACCCTCTAAAGATATTGCTCAAAACTTTGACCTCTGATATAGTCAACATTCTAATCTTTCTACCATAAAAAATTCTTAGTAATAGTAGTAATTTCCTTCTTACTTTCTTCCAAACTTCTCTTTTTGATAGCTTGAATATATTCCATTTGACTCCTTTTATAGTTTTATTAAATTTTCTCTCCAATCTCTAACCTAATTAGGGTTTAGGAATCCTCTAGAATACATGTGTTGATTGAAATAAACGATTTGGAATACTCCATCATTCCATGCTTTTCCTTTATATATTTTTAGTGGTCTTCTTGCCTTGGAATCTTAGAATACTCAAATGTATTTCTTTAAGAAATCTCCTAGAATATTTTCCTTGAACTATGTGAATAAATTTTCTAACTTGGTGTGATTATTGCACATAGTATTATGTGCCAATTGAAACATTCAAATGTTCTTTTTTCCACTTAGTAAATACTATGTTCTATATGTTATCACTAGGTATTATATCTACTTAGTTATCTTTGTCTTTCTTGGTGAGCACTAACCTTGATGCAGGAGCATGCAGTGGTGTAAGGGCAATCTTATATCACCCCAAAAAATTCTTAGTGTTAGTTTCTATTTAAAGTGTTTTTATTTTTGGATACCCATTTGGATCAAATAAAGAATCCAACTCTTATAGTTCCACTATTGGTTTTTTGGGTTAGAGTTTTTGAGCACCTTGCGATACGTGTCAATGTAGAAAATGGGTTACTTTGTAATTGATCCATAATTATGATGAGTTAGAGGGTGTAAGTTGGAGGGATGATTATATGTGTAATTTAAAACACTCTAGAAAAATAATTAGGTCAAAAGGCTTTATGATTTGAAAGTTATAACAATTTTAAGTTGCTTGGAGACCTCTTAAGAGTGCTTTTGAGTTAGATTTGAGGCATTAAATGACCTCATACAAGCCCAAAAAATGGGGAACAAGAAAAGATAGTCCATAGGGCTATATAGAACTTTGAGAGCTTTCTGGAAATGTAAATGGTTTGTCAATTAGAGTCTCAGATCAAAAGTTACGCCTCTTGGAAGTTGGACAACCATTTTTGGATTCTTCTAATTTTACACTGGCTTCTACCGTGATTTCTAGAACCTTCTATTTTCATAGTGGATGCCAAATGGTATATTCTAAAATGCATTCCTAACTCTAAACCTCATTGGGGTTTATTTAATAACATTTCTGACATTGTAAAGGAAGTTCTTGGTAGAGTTTGAGAGAAGGTATTGTGAAGGAGGATTTTCTCCAGGATCTAACCATTGTAAGCCCATAGGGTATGTCTTTTGGTTTGTTTACATGTATTGAATGCAGTAGCATATTTTACTAATAATAATATTCCCCTTTTCCCCTATTCGATTCATTCTAGTTGTGGTTTGTGTCTTCATCAAATCTCAGCAATAACTATACACTTATCCTTCTCTTCAAGTTCATTGCTCAAAAATTATAGTGACTTAGTTACTTTGTTCACTGCTAAACATATTCAGTTCATCTTTACTATCTATTTGACACTAATTAGTACTAGCAATATAATTATTTAGGGGAGTAACATTCTTCCCCTTTGACATTAGTGGCAAAAAAATATTCTTAGAAATAACTTGAAGTATACATAACTCCCCATATACATGTGCTTCCTTGGTATGAACTATGTTTTTCAATATATTTTTTATCAAAACTATTTTTGTTTGCAATATTAACTCCTTATAACTCCTTATGTAATTATAATACATATAAACACATATCATATAATTCTCCCCTTTTTGACACCCATGTAACAACTTATTCATCAACAAAAAAATACTTACTTTGGATGTAATCCAAATTTAGCAAGAAACTCTTTGTGATGGTTCAACATGATAGCCATCATGATGTCCCAATTTGTCCTGATTAGCTCAACTAGCCTACTTCTCAATCTACAATTGTATTGCAAGATCTATCATGTGATCAACAATAAATCTTAAAATATTTTGAAATACAAGGTTTGAAACATTTATAAAATTATGAGGGAGAGACAGAAAGAGAGGGATCATATTTTTCTAGCATGATAATGATTCACCATGCTAGGTGAAAATTTGAGTGGGTTTGATGGCATGAGAATCTTACCAACTATGATCTCATCATAATGTTGGCATCTAAACCTTTTTTACTGTCAAGTTCAATGTTGATCTTTAACTCTATGCATTCCAAAATGGAGTATATGTTTGGATCCTGAGTGTGTTTGCTGATAGGAATACCTTTCACAACTATTGGTATATTCCCCAAGGCCTTCTTTTTTGCTAGTTTGCAATCATTTAGGAACTTCTTGTTATAATATATAGTCCACTGATATAACTGATGGGGGGGTGGGGTGGGGGGCTGAATTAGTTATCCAACTATTATCACAATTATCAATCTTAAACAAACTTAACCATATGAGCAATATATATTGAAACCACAATAAGATACTCATACACAATAATACTAGATATTTTAACTAGGGAAACATTTGATCAGAGGGAAAACACTAATGGGGATGGTACCCACGAGATGATGTACTAATATAAATGTTCCTTGTCAGAGGATGGAGCCTGTTGGAAGTCTATGAATACATTTGGTACATAAGAGTCCCTGTTAGGAGACTTTGAATCCATGTTAGGAGATTCCAACCTTGTTCAAAGTTGTACCAACCCTATTAGGAGTTGTGCAAGACAAATAGACCCATTGCCCAAAAAACCTCAAGCGCAAGACCAGTGAACCCACTCTCCAAGTGATCTCTATATTATTCCTTGTAGAATAATAGAACTATATTGTACTATTCCTTCCTCTTTCTCTATCCTATCAACTAGACCTCTTCTCCTTCTGATCTTGTAACCAAATCAAAAATCACACATCCAATAATCCCTTGGATCACTTACATGCATTTAGTAAGTACTCTTCTTCTTTTCCCACTTTGCACTTCATACAATCATCACAACACATACACATCATATATCAAACAAGGAAAACATATTTTCTTTATACCCTATTTTGAAAATAATTCCTTGAGTTGTGCATATGGCTTTCACAATTAATTATAATAAGATAATTAATTAATTACAATTACAATGGCATTTTCAGCTCATGGTCTATACAAATCTTCACATGTGCAATACTAGCACTCGTGCAATTCCTATCATCACTGCTTGACTGTCATCTATCACTACCTGACTATGCATTGTCTTATTGCATCTCAAATTTAATCTAGAAATCAAACATTAGGAATTGCTTTCCCAATATTCTATCTCTGAACTGCTCTTTGTAAATTAGGTACAACTTCTGTACATTTTTGACTCAGAATTCACACACTTAACAACATCATTAGGCTACTGTACTAAACATTTCTATAACTATACATTACTAGACAATCAAACCATTGCCTGTACTATTAAGATCTATGTTTGCTACTCAACCAATCTTTAACATCAATGATAAACATAGTCATGACCATGCAACATGTCAATATTCTCCAATGCTTAGGATACTCCCCCAATGTAGTATCATCAACATTCATACTAACAATCTACCTCTTTGGCATTGATGGCAACCTAGATGAAAAAACCATCTAAGTTCTAAGAATACCAAACAATATTTTGTTGTTGTTGACCAGCATTAGTTGTCCATACTCTAAAAAGAATCTCAAAATAATATGTGCACAACATGTGCATACTCCTTCATGGACGTCAATTTTTTACTTCACACTAAACAATTCACAATACATAAAATGTACATTCCTACTTCCTTTCATGAATCTTTCTAAATCTCTCCAAAGAGATATCTCTCCCCCATACCTAGGAGATATTTATTTTCATGCATACTCTTCCTCATGCCTTAGGAGATGTTTTTTTCATGAATAATCTTCCCCATTGACATCAATGTCAAGCACCTCAATCTCAATGCTACTTCATACCAATTGCTAATAAGTTGTTGCAAGCCTTCAACAAGCTCAATGGTCTAAAGACACTATTCAAAACCATATACTAAGAGTCCTTAATAACTCTGCTCATCATAGTTACTACCCCATATGGAAAACATTAGTACTCAATCTAGGATAACAATAGTGTTATGTACCACTAGATTGATGCACTCTCTACATCGTCTACTCAGAAGTAGGCATGGTGATAACCCCAAGCATACCTCTCAAATACTCAAATGTATGGTTAGGCAAAGGCATTGTAAAAATATTTGCAATTTGATCTTTAGTTCTTACATGCTTCAATCTAATCTCCATTTATGTTCCTTTCCCTCTAAACAATGATACTTAATAAATATATTCTTAGACTTAGAATGCAATACAAGATTCTTAGACATACTAATTGCACTTGTGTTATCGCAGTAAATTATAACTGGTTTTTCAAACTCAATTCTGATACCCTTCAACATTGACTTCATCCACATAACTTGATTACAGTTTTTTTTTGCTACAACATACTCTACCTAAGTAGTACTCCACGAAATAAAATCTTTCTTCTTTCTTAACCGAGAAACCAATCTTCCCTCGAGAAAGAATGCTCCACCACTAGTGCTCTTTCTATCATCCATATTGTCTGCCAAGACTGCATCAGTATATGCACATAGAATGAAATCACTCGGTCTATCATACAAAATTCCATAGTTAAATGTCCCTTTCAAATATTTGAATATTCTCCTCATTGCTTCAAAATGATATTCCTTAGAAGCATCTTGAAATCTAGCTACAATCCAAACTGCATTTTTTATATCTGGTCTAGTGTGAGCTAGAAACTGCAAACCTCCAATCATGGAAATGCACTTCTTCTTCTCCACTATAGGTGTTTCATTTTTGTTAGATAACTTGTGACCAATTATCGTAGGTGTACCAATAGGTTTACAATTTTCCAAACCAAACCTTTTCAACAAATCATTTAAGTAATTAGCTTGTGAAATGAAATTACCATCATTGTTTTGTACAATCTCCAATCCTAGGAAAATTTTCATTTCCCCTATCATGCTCATTTCAAACTCATTATTCATCTCTTCAAAAAACTTATTACTTGCTTCATCATTTCCTCCAAAAATCATGTCATCAACAAATATTACAATAATAAACAAACCATCTTCAACTTCTTTCAAATGCAAGATACTATACCAGGTTCTAGGTGCATACTTCAGACCATATAAAGCTTTCTTTAATTTGCATACCATATCTTTGTCTTTTGATAAAGGAAAACCTTCAGGTTGCTCAATATATACCTCTTCTTCAAGTTCTCCATTTAGAAAGGATGGTTTAATGTCCATATGATAAACCTTGAACTTTTTGTTTTCTGCATAAGCTAAGAACATCCTTGTAATGGCCTACTTGGGAACCCAAAAGAAATAAACCTAGTATGTTACAAGGCATATTGAACTATTTAAAAAAAAAGTCTAAATGAAATCAAAGTAATAATAACATGGAATCAATATTTACATACACATTAAGAACACGTAATCAATTACAAATATAGTTTCAATTCTTCAAGGGTTCCTTCACATTGAGTCACATTTATTAAAGTTTTATTAATAAGTTTAAGTCTAAATTACACTTTCCATAATCATAAAATAAACACATACCTAATCATATAAGAAAATACATAAGTACAAATAACAATATGAAAGCACATCTAATGAATAACATCCACTGCACATGTCATAGTGTATGTGAAAATAGATACACGTACATCAATATACAATACAATATCTCATAGGATCTCAAAAAACATGATACATAGATACATCAAATGAACAAAATTTTTAAAGATAAGAGAAAGAATAATAATTTTACCACTATATCAAGGAGCATATAACATCTATCAATTTGAGGGGGACCCAAATGGTAAGAATACACTACCTCCTGACTGTGTGGTCACCTATTCAGGCTCCCACTCCCACCATGCAAGAGAGATAATGTACGATCCACAAATAGATAATCAAATAATGAAATAATCCTAAGCAAGGAATATATATATATATATATATATATATATATATATATATATATATATATATATATATATATATATATATACATACATACATATACATACATACATACATACATACATACATACATACATACATATAATAAAATTGGTTCAAGAGCTCAACTAGGAAAGAACTAGAAAGAAAACCCAACATCATTGCAATATGTACAAAAAGTTAACATCGATATATAAAAACTTTTTATATTGATGAACAAAGCTCATATCATCAGAAATTTGAAATTTGTCAAATTTTACATTTTCATCACATAGCAGGCATGCAGGCCTCAAAATTAGTCAAGATTTTCAACAATTTATATGACATGCTTGAAGTATGGAAAATAGCCCAAAAAAAAATAGAAAGAAACTTTTATGTTATCTTTCTACCATATCCTCGCTTGAGGTACCCATAACAGGAGTGGTTGCTAGACTAGGATTTATAGAGAAGCCCCATCAAAGATTTGAACATGATAAAGGAGCACCCTACCATCCTGAGCTCGGGCCCTTAGCAGCAGCATCTGAAATGCCAGTGGAAGATGGCGCACCCCAAACATTTTCTTTGGTGACATCTGACCGAGGTAGCCAAGTAGTTTCTTGTGAGACATGGTGAAAAAAACCAGGAGCATTAGGAGTCTGAGTCAACCATCCTCCTATTTCACTAAAGATTATTCTTTTTAAAGGATTTTTGTAGTGCTTCAAATGTAATCATAGCCTCATGATTCTTCATAAGCATGGTTCTTAAGAATATTCCACCTACTAGGGCATTTTTAGACAATAGAGCATAGCTCTGCATCACCCTTTTCAACTTATTTTCAGTCTAGTATTTCGGTCAGACCACCTTAATATAAATAACTTCCAATCTTGACATTGACTATAGGAGATCCATGGCATTAGATAGGAACATGGAAACCAAATTTGAAGGAAATAACACATTTCTTGTGGATACAAAAAAAGAGATCCTCCCCAATTATGGTTCAAATCACTCGGTGAATTTTGTAGGAGTGCACAATGAGCAAAGTGTCCAGGACCACATCATCTAGAGGATGAGAAATTGCATCTTCCTCCATCACCAGTTGAAGTTTTTGGGAAGAATGTAGCTATGAAATTGGTGATAGGAATCACATTTCACGCATGATTCTTGTGAAGGAAATTTAGATGGCAAGAACAGAGAATTGAAAAGATGAAGACTTAAGGAGAGGTCCATTTATTAAATCAAAATCCAATTGCAATTTGTGCAGGGAAAAGTACAAAGCCAATGCCCCCAAAATTTATGAATAAGAAAATTGATCTACTGCTGTATTTATTTGAATTTAATATTTCTATGTACAAAGTACCACATGTCTAAATTGAAATGAAATCGTACTTCAAATGATGTCAGCCAACTAGATTTTTCTCAGTGAGGAAGATTTAACACGATTTTACCATAATCTCACACATGGTAGTCTGATTTATAAAGATACCATTTAATGTTTGGTACCTAATTTGGATAATGCTCGGTGGCCATCGAGTGATGTTAGACTACCCATGAGTGCTTGGTTATAACTATGGTCAAGTAGCTTAGCATGAGTCATTTCCTTCTTAGCTTGGTAGTCACTCATGTAACTTGGTCATTATACCTATGAGTACTCAATAATAACTAAAGCCAAGTAGCTCAGCATGAGTCTCTTCCTTCTATGACTCAACATATGTAGACCACTCGGCACATGAAACACACTCAACACATGTAATTAGTGGCTAGCTCGACATTACTCGACACATAAAGTATTTTGGCTTGCACGCCATGAACTGTGACTCGACATATATGTATCATTCCGCACATGTAACACACTTGATACCTGAAATCATTGGCTTGCTTGATATAAAGATCACTCGGCACATATAACACACTCGGCACCTAAAGTCACTAGCTTTCTCGACATTGCACAACACATGTGGCATTCTAGCTTGCATGACATCAACTATGACTTAGCATCTATAGATCACTGAACACATGTAATACACTCGGCACCTAGAGTCACAAGTTTACTCAACATCAACTGCGACTAGGAACATATAAATTACTCGGCACATGTAGCATGCTTGACACCTAAAGTCACTCGGCACCTATAAGAAATTCTAGCTCAGCACCTAAACTCACTCGACGCCAATAAGAAATTTTTGCTTCACACATACATTATACTCGGCTTCGACAGATCATTAGCCATTATCTCCTGCAAGTCCTTATAATTCTCCATGAACACAAAAGGATTTAATGTAAAAGTTGTAATCCCATTACAACCTAAGGTGGAGAGATAATCTGCCATTCTATTACCCTCTCTATACATATGTGAAACTCTGACCTCTTGAAACTGATTAATGATATTTCAAATTTGTTGGAGCACATGTTTGTGTTTCCAAGATGATGATTGTCTCTTAATACAAGCTGAGATTATAACTTGAGAGTCACCTTGAATCTACACTTGATGGAAGTTCCCTATCTTTTCTAGAATTAGTCTTGAGAGAAATGACTGAGCCTTAGCCATATTGTTAGTTCCTATAGGTAGGGGTGTCATTGTAGTTGCCAGGACATTACTAATGCAGTCTTTAATGCAAGCTCCCAAGCCTGATTTTCGTAGAATACGTCTAGAAGCTCCATCAAAGTTGAGCTTGACAAAGCCAGGCATAGGTGGTTGCCATTTGACTGTAGATCTATCTGTAGGAGTATGCAGCTTTGAAGGAGTGCCAGTTCCAAATGGAATAAAAATTAATTTCCATTCTCAAATAATACTTCCATCCCAGGGAGTGATAATTGGATTAAATTTGCATCTAGTAACACTTGCATTGGTAACTTATGAGGTCAATTTTTCAATGATTTGGAACACTTTCTCCAAGGATGATACTTCTTTTCTAAAAACCATCTTGTTTCTTTCCCACTAGATAGCCCAAATTACTAATGCTAGTGTACATTTTCAGATTCCTACAAAGATGGCATTGGGGTAAAGAATTGGCCAAGCTAGAAATATGTCCCAAATATTATTTTGTAGTGCGGTATAAAAATTTAATTTATTTAATACAAACATCCAACATTGGTATGCAAATTGACAACTTGCAAACAAGTGGTCAATTGATTCATCTTCCTCACCACATAAAACACACTTGAAAGGAGAGGCAATACTCATCCTAGCAAATCTATCACTTGTTAGAATTCTATGCTTAATTGCTAGCCATGCAAAGCACCCAGCCTTGGGTAGCACTACTTTATTCTAGCAGAACATGAATGCTTGAGAAGGTGTTTTTGCCAACTCAATTTGTTGGAGAAGTTTGTAACCTTCATTGATTAAGTAGTTACCATTTTTTGCCAGAATCCACATTAATCGATCATCAGCCTTTTATATAAAAGCTTGTATATCTAAGAAGATACTTTCAAGTTGTTGTTTGTATTGGGAATCTAAAGGGAGTTGGTCTAGATCTTTCCATATTACTTTCCTTGAAAAAATGCAAATTGCACCCATAAAATGAATAGCAAGGTTACCCCATTCTACTTCTGTAACTGAGATGACATTTTGTATATTTGGAATTGTATTTAATGTAGGATGTCCATTCCATGAGTCACCCAAGAAGTTGATCTTGTCCCCATAATTGAATTCCTAGGAAATGTAATTAAGCACAATATCTCTCGACATAATCATGAAGTCCTAAATGATTGATCCCTTAGGAGGATCCAACATAGAGAATATTATGTGTGGCTCGTTGCTATCTAGATATTTTTGTTGCATAATTTGACACCAAACTGATTGTGATTTAGTGTACATCTGCCAAGCCAACTTACCGCCAAATGCTTTGTTCCTTGTTATCAAATGATGAATTCCCACTCCACATAAAGTAGGATGATATGCCATATTTTGGAGAAAAATAAGTGGAAGTTTATTTTCATTAGTCAAATTTGTTAACCATAGAAAGCCCTTAATAAGTTTTTGAATTTGTGAAACAAAAAAAGATGGTGCTTGCATGATACCCATATAATAATTAGGTATTGCAAAAAGGACCAACTTAATAAGCAATATTCTAGTAGATAATGATAGCCATTTAACTTTCCAAGAGGCAATTTTGCTCTTTATTCTTTGATATACACCCTCCCAAAAACCTTTCTGATTTGATCCCATAAAAAGAGGAATCCCAAGATAAGTGGAGGGTAGAAAATCCTCAGAAAACCCCAGGATATGCACAATCTTGTCTGAGATGATTCCATTTGTGTAAAACAAGAAGATTTTTGACTTTTGAGGATTAATTTTCTACCCTGAAACTTTTGAATATAGCAATAAAATTTTCTTAATCTGTTTAGCCTCAGAGACTATTGAGCCACCAAACAGTAATATGCCTTCAACAATAAATGTATATTATTGTATTTAAATATTGATATTAATTTCAATTTTTAAAATATTAATATAACTTTATTTAAGTCTAATATTAATATTTACTTTTTCTCTAATTCAAATGCAACTAGAAATAATATTATTAATTTAATTTAATTATTTATAATTTCTCTCATAAAGTCAAATAGTTATTAATTAAATGATTACAAAGTGAACTCTACCACAACTTCTCTTGAAATATAATAAAATTATAAATATTTAGTTATTAACTTCCCTTTTACATTAATAAATATTAAATTATTTATATGCAACTAAGAGTTTAATTAGACTTAAAGAATCACTAATATTACTAACATTCACTTTAACTAAATGAATAATATTTATTTAAATTTTTAGAAATTAATAAATAGTTTTTAAAATTTAATTTTTAGTTAACTAATTTATTTTTTATTAATTAATTTATTTTCTTTAAATAAATAAATCTGAAAATTAAATTAAATTAAATTAATATACACATGCAATTAGTATTTTTGCATGTCTTTGATCTCTCAAATCATGCAATCATACTATAATTATTTTTTCTATTTTTAGCATATTTGTTTTCACTGCAACTCTACTACACTTAGCTTTCTATTTTTATCATATTTATTTTCACATGCATGTGACCATACTATACTTTTAGCTTTCTATTTTTATCATATTTATTTTTACATGCATGTAACCACACTATACTTAGCTTTCTATTTTTAGCATATTTACTTTCACATGTGTGAAACCATACTATACTTAACTTTTTATTTTTAGCATATTTATTTTCACATGTATGTAACATTACTATACTTAGTTTTTATTTTTAGCATGTTTGTTTTCCCATGCATGCATAAGTTTAGTTATAATGTGTTTTCCTCTCAATTAATATTTTTCCTTTTTCCAATAAATTTTGTAATTAAATTATTTTAGATATAAGAATAATATTTATCTTTATTTAAAAAATTCATGGTAATCACATAGTTCTAATGACAAATTTAAAGTTGAAACACTAACTGTTCAATTTATTATTTTCTTCCAATTTTCAATAATCAAAATTTTCGTTATATTAGAAAGGGGTTTATAAGAATACAGTCACAACAATTTTCTACAATCTTTTTATAATTTTCCTCAGTCAAGTTTTCTTAATTAATAAATTTTCCATTTAAAAATCAACAACATAATTCTTTATTCAACAATCAATACAATAAATTAATAAACAATATGCAAACAGTTAGGAAGATACAAAGTAGGCAAATCTTTCAATAAAATTCTATAATGGGTTTTCAAACGCTACATCAAAACAGTAGCTAAAATCTGAGACAATCTGTGAATTCATGCAAATCCAAACGCTCTGAAACTTACAACAATTCTTTTGATCCAATTCTGACTTTTTCTTCCCAAACCTATGTATCTAGAAATGAGCTCTAATTTCTTTAAAAAAGAGTTTTTCCCCCCAAATCAAAGCTTTGATCATGCAATCATGCAAAAATCCTTTGTCTTTGATTACTATATTTTAATTTTCATGCACACTTTAAGCAATTTAATTAAAATAATATTTATTAAATTAAAGCATTTTCTCCCTTATTAAATCATGTGGCATTTTTAATATAATATTTATTAATTTAACTAATAATATTATTTAGAATTCATTAAAAAAACTCTTAATTAAATTATTATTAAATTAAATAAATATAAATACACCTGAATTATAACTTTAATCAAATCTTTTAAATTTAATTCTTAAAATATTCTTTTATATTTTCTTTTCCTCTAATTATTAGTCAGTGGAAGCACTAATTAAAGCATAGTTTATTATTTAAATTAATAATAATTAAAGCTCATAGTTGAAATGACACTCTAATTTAATTATTATTAAATAAATAGTTATAATAAAGCAATATTAAATCTTTAATATTTTAATATTTTAACTATCTCTTTTTATCCAACTTCTTAAATTAAAATTTTAAATTAAATCTTTTAAACTGAAGTACATGTTTAATTAATTGATAATTAATTAAATATCATCATATTCAAATTTCTCTTTAACCAATTTTATGAATTTAGACTTTTAAATTAAAGCACAAATATAATTCATTTTTTTTAATTAATTAAATATTCTCATGCTTTAATATTTTCTTTTTAATCAAATATTATTTAATAATTCTCAATATTATAAACTCATGGGTTTTAAAAAGGGTGGAAGGTGGAAAATCAGTTACAAGTCTTCCTTGCAATACAAGTATTTAGGCTATGGTTGGGATTGGACCTAAACATTATTTTTCCATTCTTACCATTGAGTTATTGTGATAAAGCATACTCATCCTGACAATTGAGGGAAGTTGATGCCCAATACCTACATTCTGCATAAAAGATGAGCATGTACATGTATATAAATATATTTAAACTAAACAAGCGATGACAGGGAGTGGCGTGTAGATCCCTACTAGCAAGTGACTATGACTCTCTCCCTTAACCACATCAAACATGAAAAACATAAAGATAAAATAAATACACACACCATACACATGCAAGTATGGTGCAAGTACCATAATAATTTATAAGTCAAACATCAAATGCTCCTATAAAATAATGCATCGTTACGAATATGAAGTAATCATCATTAAAGCATCATCTAACATTGCTATGAAAGAAATCACATTTATTAACTACAAATTATTAAAGCTTCCTTAATGCACTAGTAATCGTAACCATTAAACAACACATGAAAAATAGTCAACTAAGTAATCATCACTGATATATCTCTAGTCCAAGTTATGAAATAATATCCTTGAAACTAACACATCCATGAAATAGGCATAAAAGCATTTGGTAAATATAACTGAAAAGAAAACTATAGGTGGGCACTACATCCACCACCCCTAGAAATAGGCTTACTCTTGGAAGCCTACTACAATGACTAGGGTAACTAAAAGTCAAAGAGTGCTATCCACCATGTCAAACAAAAGGATCATTTAAGAAACCAATACCAAAAAGGTTAACTACGTGTACAATTTCAATCACTTAGAGAAATATGATTCTCTAGTGTAATAATAAATCAAAAAACATATTGATCCAACATTCATTTTTTTAACAAATACTAAAATAGATCCCCTAAAACACTCCAAACAAAATATCAACATCTCTAGTTTTGTCAGAAAAACATAAAATTTATAATGCATAAATATAAATCAAAAGGAAAGAACATAAATGTTATGAGTTTCCAAGTTTCATGTTCAAAAGTCTTACTACTACTATTTATTTTTTATTCAAACTATTTAGGTTCAAGTTTGTAATAGATGCATATAACAATTCAAGTTTTATTTTAGTTCAACTAGTTAACAACTAGTGGCATTCCAATATACCCAGAGCTCCCAATGTAGAAACTCAAGCTCTGATACCAGATGTAACGCCCCACTCAAGAACCCAAAATAAATAAGTCTAATATGTTACAAAGTTTACTGAACTATTTTTTTTTAAAGTCTAAGCAACATCAAAGTAATAATAATGCGGAAGCAATATTTACATACACATTAAGAACATGTAATCAATTACAAATGCAGTTTCAATTCGTCAATGGTTCCTTCATGTTGAGTCACATTTAATAAAGTTTTATTAATAAGTTTAAGTCTAAATTACAATGCCCATAATCATAAAATAATCTCATACATAATCATATAAGAAAATGCATAAGTACAACTAACAATATGAAAGCACATCTAATGAATAACATCCACTACACATGTCACAGGGTATGTGAAAATAGATATAAGTACATCAACAATACAATATCCCACATGATATCAAAACACATGATACATAGATACATCAAATGAATCGAAGTCTTAAAGATAAGAGAAAGAATGATAATGTTACCACTATATCAATGGGCATCCAACATCTGTCAATCTAAGGGGGGCCCAAATGGTAAGAATACACTACCTTCTAACTGCATGGTCACCTAATTAGGCTCCCACTCCCATCGTGCAGGAGAGATAATGTACGATCCACACACAGATAACCAAATCATGAAATAATCCGAAGTAAGAAATTTTGATAGCCAAAACTACCTCAAGGGTAACACAAACTACTCAAGAAGAAAATATAATCAAAATTGAAAGGACACTCATCCAATATAAACACCACATACCAAGTCAATATATAAATACAAAGACAAAAAATATAAAACAACCTCAAAATCAATGTCAAGTGTCACAAGCACAATGACCAATAGATAACAACTGTTGTCAATAAAATTAAACTACCAATCACTAACTCCAACAAAAAAAAATCACTAATAAATAATTGAGCACTCATTAATAAAAGTCAATTGTCAACAATAAATAACACTCAATCAAGGAGTAACAACTCACAATAAATGCACCATCAAAAGTAATATCCACAAGAACACCACCAGAGGCAAATATTAAAAAATCTTAAAGAAAACTTAGGCTACATACTATGGAGTGTCATCACATGAGCCAACTCTAGAGTGACCTTGGCAGTCTCTCAAGATCCTAGCCCCCTAGTGATTCTATGTAGAACTAGAATACCCTTTCATGATGATGAAGAAACTATTCATACTTCTCAAGGTATCATCTCCCTCTCATCCTTAGTCTATACAAGCACTCAAGGCATGGATAAGGAAAAATATCTAACTTATTTTTTTAATGTATCTCAAGGAATAGGTCTAGGCAAGATATTTTAATTACTATGTTATCACTTGTTACACAACTTACAATGAATTGCCTTGGCAACCACTTTAGGCCTCGGCCCCCATTGTAAGCCACTCCCATAGACATGCACCTAGACTACCTTCTCAAAAATCACAAACCACAATAGTGTCCCATACCACAAATAGTAATATTGATCAAATGTAGTTCCTTAATAGACAACCCAAAAAATAATATTTGTTCCCAAAACCTAAGTTCTCATAAATGTTCTATAGCATAAAGCTCATAAAACATAAATCTCAGTTCAAGTAATAAAGTTCATCATGACATCCAGTCAAATAATCATAAAAGAAATCTCAAAACTGCCTCTAATTCACATCCTAACTTGGCCAACTAAACAATCCACAAAGAAAAAACAATCATGAAAATAAACATCACAAGACTATAAATAGAATATTAGAAAACACGCAATTTTCAGCTACATGATTTAAATCGACCAATTTCTCTTGTTTAGTTTGGGTTATAAGGATGTGTTTAGAAATAAAGTAAGAATATATATGTTAATATAAATTGTTATGCTAATATAGTTATTTAAAATAATAAATATTTAAATACCCAATCTTTTTGTACATATAAAATATCATACAATATTATCATTTTATTAATTTAAATTATCTTAAATCATAAATGATTTAATTAATAACATAAATTTATATTTTTTGTATTTAAATATTGATATTAATTTCAATTTCTAAAATATTAATGACATTATTTAAGTCTAATATTAATATTTACTTTTCCCTTTATTCATAATGCAACTAGAGATAAAATTATAAATTTAATTTTATTATGTACAATTGCTCTGATAAAGTCAAATATTTATTAACCATATGATTACAAAGTGAACTCTACCACAACTTCTCTTAAAATATAATAAAATTATTACGCCAAGAGGCATAACCTATAGTGGTAGAATGGGGGGAATTGAAGTGTTGTGACTGTGTTAATGTTAACTTTTTAATATTAAAAATTTAATGTCGACTACATGTGAATTATTTTTAATGAATCATTGCATCCCATAAAATTAATGATATAAATATAGCTTCCATATTCGTGCTGAAAATCAAACCTTGATTGAATAATATTTCAATCCCAAAAGAGCGAAAGTTCACACCTGAAATAGAGAAGGGCTTTGGTAAAGAGTAATAATTCACTTATTTTCTTGGGATTCCTTCTGATTGATAATCAAAAGTAAATTTAAACAATAAAATTATATTACTGCATCTTTAGCTCTTAGCGAGCTTATTCAATATGTATCAGGTTTTTCTTTTGATTTTGTGGAAAGGCAAAATCAATTTACTAATTAAGATAAAGCAGCAAAGAATTGTTCATAGATTCTATAATTCCTCTCTTTAGTCCTTTCCAATAGATTTTAAAGTGCACATGTGGAAAACCAACTGTGATATTCAATAGAAAAAAATCACTTCACAAGCACACCAATGTCATTGATTCTGGAAAATATTTCCCAATGGATACTGATTCTTACGATTGAAAGTCATAGTTCATTCTTGAATCTCAGGTAGAGGCATAACAAACTTTGTCCATTTATAGTTATGCAATGAAATTTGAATGGTTTCTATGAATGTAGTATAGTTTCAAAATTCAAATTAGGGCAAAACTTGATGTATTCTATCTAGTTTCTTAGTATATCATTTTTATCCATAATTATTGAAAATCATAGACATCTGATAATTTATGTAGATTATCAAATTTTGATGTCTTCATAATTCTTATTATTTTTGTTCTACCCATATTGTATGATTTGAAGTGATTTGGTTTTGTATTATCTATTTAAGGTTTTGACGAGGAAGTTTGTAAGGCAATGTGATGCTTAACAAAGAATTATGCTCTTAAGAATTCATAAACATTGTTTAACCATTTCACTTGATTGTATTATCTTTTCCAAATGAAAGATTTGTTTTCAAGCTGTGTGAGTAGTATGTAACCAAACTGTTAATAAACATATATTATGACTTGATAGAAAGATTGGGGAAAAAATATCTAACCGATATGAAGTGACACCCCTTTTCTGGCTAGCAAATTCATGGATGTTGGGGACCTTTGTTAGAGGTTTAGAAATCAGAAATCAATAGTGGTATTTTTGCTGCTTGGAATCTGTTCCATCCTTTGTCCCTTCCTTTGGCCCAATGCAGAAAGAGATCTGACAGATTTTTAATTTAGATGCGATGGTTTTTAATTTAGATATCATCATGACAGAAAAACTGTAGTTTCACAATCTACTACATATCTTATTTTGACTAATGGAGGCATGCTCAATAATCTTTATTCTATAGCGCATGTAAGATGTCAATTCAAATTATGTGATATTTCTCAGACATATCAGCTTTAGATTAAATTTACCTATTCTGGCAAGGAATTCCCTCTTGGATTAATTTTCCATTGAATCTAGACTCACCAATCATACTTTCGTAAATATGGAATATCTTCACAAATTGGCTAAAAAAAATTCAAAACTCAATAAAGCTATAGTTCTATGATTTTTAGACTATTGTATTATAATTTAAAAAAATAATAGAAGTATATTGTTGAATGTCGAATTGTTTATTCTAAATTTTTGAGTTTGAAAGGCTAAAGTTCTTCAATATCCTCCCTATCACTTTCTCGGTTGGCAATATGATGTTATACAAGTCATATTAAAGTTTAAATATTGGTAGCCATCTCTCTCAATTATTATTTTCAGTGACGATTTTTTCTCCCCTACTATAGTCCATCTCTATATTCACGTTTGTCCAAAAAAAAGCTAGAAAATTGAAATGGATGATTAGACCAAGGGACAACATATGTAAATTATTTTTAAGGAATCTATTATATATAGTTAGACATATTTTTCAAGTAGATTTGTGGTAGAAATATATTAAATTTTTAAATAGTGAAAATATATCAAGTTTATTTTTAAAAATATTTTCAAATTTTGACATATTTTATCTATTATAAATTTTAATTTTGAAAATAACGATTTCAAAATCATTGTTATAATAATGTCAAACTTTGCAAGTTTGACATTATTAATTAGTAAGATTGACAAGTTTAGATTGATAATATATATTCACTAGAAAATATTTTTAATATGCTATTAGCTTTTTAAGGTTATGGTTTTCCTTTTGTATTAAATATTTAAAATAATATATAGTTTAATATATTTTATGTTTTATTTTTCCTCAAAGACATGAACAAAGGAATAATGCTCAAAGAGAGGAAGCTACAAGTCCTACAAATGAAGAGCAAAAAATACAACACAAAGAATATGTACGAAATTATATGAGACAATGATGTGAACAAATGATTAATGTAGAAAGAGAAGAAGAAAGAAATCATTGAAACCAACTTGATAGAGAAAGACATGTCAAGCATAGGGAAACCATGACAATGGAAGAGATCGAAGATGAAATGAGACAACATGCAGATAAGATGATAGCACATCACACAAAAACATCTCAAGATAATCAAAATATAGTGAGAAGACAAACAAAAAGAGCTATGAGCCTAGACGAGTTGAATGAAAGAAAAATACAAAAAATACAACTATGTAAACGTGACTCAAATCAAGGACAAGATAAATCTCATGAAAATGGTCGGTTTAGTTCTAATGGGATGAATTCTATGACAATAGATCATGTTCTACAAACACCAACTGATCGAGTAGAGGATCTTATGAATGTTAATTAAAAAAATTATAATTTACAATAGGAGTTCACATCACAAATAAGAAGACAAAGAAAACTGAAAAGAACAAAAAATACAATGGATAGGGGGACAATCAATACTATTCAAAATAATGGGATTGACTTGAGCACATTACAAATAATTTTTCAAAATGGACTAGATAAACTTGCTATGGCAAAAATGTGCTACATTTGTCAAGAAAGTTATCTTTCAATGAAGGTTGCACGGGTCCTTGAAGGCCCTATTCATCATCGATGTCAACAAGAAAAGAATGAACATCAATTTTTAGCATCAAATAGCATGGATCCCAGTCCACAACCACTAAAACTTTCTAATCTAACACAAATAGCAGAAATGTTGATAGCACGTATCAACCCCATTCTTCAAGTTACACATGCAATTGGAGGTCAATTTAAATATAAAGGCCATATCATAAGTTTTCCACAAGAAGTAAGAGAAATAGCCAAAATATTACCACATTGCATAAAATATTTACCTATTATCATTGTTCGTAAGAAGGATCAACATGGAAAAAGTTATAATTTTATAGTCAATAAAGAGAGGGTTTACAAAGAACTTCAATTTAAAAGAAATCATGATAAGTTCTATATAAATGTTCAAATGGATGAAAATCCACTTAGTGAGCTTACATCCAATTCAGATGATAACATCTTTGATCAGCTAAACTCAATTCATATGGAATTTGATTCGGATGCAAATGAATATGTATTTGTGGGTCCAATAATGGAGATGGATCGAGGAAATATTATGAATCATACTACATCAATAGCCTCTAAACCACCAAATGCATGAAGAGAGATGGAACTAATTCATGCATGGATAAATAATCCAAATGTAGATCCTACATCACTAATTAATTGGCTAGGAATTGGAATAGATCCAGTGAATGAGTATGTCTCAAAAGGATTACTTGATATGGCTTTTCCAACACTATTTTCGGATGGACGATGTGATTAGATTAAACCAAGATTGAGAAGAGCCTATCTTCATGAATTTGCTAAGCATTTACTTTGATATAGAGATCATCACTTTGGATGAAACCCATGATTTAGGTATTCTATGATGAATATGACCATGCAACATCATGCAAAAAATTCATCAACAGTATTTGCCAAAAAGAGCTTGCAAGATATGCCAATCACAATCAATGAGTTACGAGAACATATACAAAATGTCCCTCACTTAAATCTAGTAGATCGCTTGATGCATTTTGGTACAACTCTAAGGGGTACAAGGCCTTATTGGGAAAAATGTCAAGCTGAATTAAGTGATCTCTTGCATCAAATTGGAACACTGACAATTTTCTTTCCTTTGAGTGCAACAGATATGTATTGGCCCAACTTACATGCATTAATGCCAGGAATAGAACCATCTAATCCAAAAGAAGCACAAAAATGGTGAAAACAAAATATTATTGACTATCCACATATTGTTGCATATTATATGCATCTAATATATACAATGTTCCGAAAGGAAGTAGTACTAAAGGGAATGAAAGTAAAAAAAATTTGGTCAAGATATGAATGGCAACACAAAGGATCACTACATGTGCATGGATTCATATGGTGAGAGGGAGCACCTAACATAGATAGCCTTAATTGGAGAAATCATGATGAAATAAAGATAGTTCAAAAATATTTTGATTCTATTATACATGCATGGAATCCAAGGGGAGATCTACATCAATGAAACATATAGGTATGATACCAATTCTTCTATAGGTATTCAACATATATTATGCTTTTATATGAACCAGCAAGAAATGATGATCAAGTAAACACACATAATCATACCATACTTTAATAATGGAGAGAAAATGTAGATTGGCAACCCATTTTTTGAAGACATGTTGTAATGAATTATATTGCGAAGTATGTAGCAAAAGTAAAAACGAGTTCTAAGACATATCATCAAATGTTGGTAAGACTTGCAAATATTGAAAATCTAGATGAAGTAGCATCAAAGGCATATAAGATACTACTAACTAAAACCCTTATTGAAAGAGACATTGGTGCAGAAGAAACATGTCATATGTTATTAGAGTTTTCATTACTAGAAGGTAGCAGAGTATTTGTTATATTAAATGTTTCAAGAGAGGTGTTCAAGCCAGTGATAAAGAATGAAGAAAATGATGATGAAGCTCACCTAAAACTTTTCATTGAAGGATATATGGATAGACCATATGCAATGGAAAGTGTCACACTAATAGATGTAGCTAGATCTTGGACTTATAACTCTAGAACAAAATGATATAATGAATGGCAAGCAAGGACAATGGTAGCTATTGTGAGAGTGTTTCCAAGATTTACAAATATTCCTTCACGAAACTCACAAAAATCGGTTGATTTTTGTTGGTTTGAGTTATTACTATTAAAACCATTTCATAATATACAAAGAAATATTGGAATAGATGATACTACAATTGTATCCAATTGGGAGTCCCTTAATTATAATCAATGGCATGTGGATAGGCAGAGTATTGAAAATGAATCTGAAAATAATGTTGAAACTCATGATGATTCTAAAGATGAAAATGAATCACCAAATAATCAAAATATAATTGAACATGAGTGGGAAATAATATCAAGACTACATCATGGACAAATGATGGATCTAACTGAAATAGATATGTTGGGAAGAAGAGATATTGATAGACAAAATCCATGGAGTATAGAATATTGAGGAGAAGAATAAAAAAATAATGCAATACATTTTATCAATGCTATGAAACAAAATTATTTACTTATACCTAAAGATATGATGATGAGTATATCATATGAAACTTTAGGTTCTAAGAAAAAGAAAGCACTTGATATTATTAGACGTGTCATGCCATTATGTATGATAATTCAACGAAAACCTAGAACAAGGAAATGATATCTAATTCAAGCCATTCATCAAGATCTTTATGATGCATCAACACCACAATGTTCTCCCCTATTAATATTAGAACAAACTAGAATTGCAGCTTTTAACATCAATTGGTGCATCAACAATTCATTCAACTCTAAGAATTCCTCTTACAAATTTTTCTGACTTACAAGGCACAAGGCTCACAACATTACAAGAAGAAATTTAACATATTAGGTATATATTAATTGATGAAATTAGTTTTTTTGGTCAAAATTTGTTACAAAACATAGATTTAAGATTATGTCAAGCTTTTCCAAAAAATTCAAACATGAATTTTGGAGGAAGATCGATTATTTTAGTAGGAGATTTGAGACAACTACCTCCTGTTAGTGAGAAACCACCTTATGATAGTAATGTTCATGCAAAGTTATTATGGGAAGAGTTCAAGACTATTGTTACTTTTTATAAAGTGTTTAGGCAAGAAGGTGAAAGTGAAGACCAAGAAATGTTTCACCAATTATTAACTAATACATGAGATGCAACTCCAACTATAGATGATTAGAAATTATTAATGACAAGGATAGATGTTTCATCGCCCCAAAATGTTAAAGAGGAATTTGATGATAATATTCATCTATTTGCAACAAATGATAATGTTCATAACCATAATAGAAGGAAATTACATTCACTAAAAAAACCAGTTGCCTACAGCATTGCATCAAAAGAAGGAAGTACTAATCTAGGGGGGAGATCAAAATGATGAACTAGATATGGATTGAAGTAGGACTTGTCAATGGAGCTCTGGGATACATTCCAAATATCATATACAAACATTGAAATGCCTCACCAGATCCACCAACATATGTTATGGTTGAATTTGACTATTACTTTGGAATGCCATTTGAAGATGGAGCTCCAAAATTAATTTCCATTTCTCCAATATAAAGAGGTCACAGACATCAATTGCCCTTATGTTTGGCTTGGGAATTAACTATCCATAAATCATAGGGATTAACACTTTCCAAGGCAATAGTTGACATTGGACCAAGAGAAAGGATTGGTCTAACATTTGTTGCTATATCACTAGTTAAGTCTTTGGATGGACTCTAAATTTCACCACCATTTTCTTATGATCGTTATGAAAAGATGAAGACAGGGAAGCAAGTTGTGAAAAGGAAAGCAGAGGAGGAACGACTCAAATCTTTAGAAAGAGATTAATTGTATTAATTGTATATACTATATTTCAATATCTATAAAACATAATGGATATGACAAGCATCATGCTTTAAAAAGAATATTTCAGATTAAAAATTAAATAGATTTTAGTTTTACATATTGCGCTGCGGATGCTACTAGCTTAGATATCTTTATACATCTATCTAAAACACGTTGAGAGATATCAATCTCAAGGTGCCTATCTATTCTCAATAACTCTTTATTGAAATAGGTGCCTCGAGATTGATATCTCTCGGTGTGTTTTAGATAGATGTATAAAGATATTAAATATTTAGTTATTAACTTATCTCTTGCATTAATAAATATTAAATTATTTATATGCAACTAAGAGTTTAATTAGACTTATAGAATCACTAATATTACTAACATTCACTTTAACTAAATGAATAATACTTATTTAAATTTTTAGAAATTAATAAATAGTTTTTAAAATTTTATTTTTAACTAACTAATTAAATTTTTAATATTTTTGCATGTCTTTGATCTCTCAAATCATGCAACCATACTATACTTATTTTTTCTATTTTTAACATATTTATTTTCACGTGCAACCCTACTACAATTAGCTTTCTATTTTAGCATATTTATTTTCACATGGATGTAACATACTATACTTAGCTTTTTATTTTTAGCATATTTATTTTCGCATGCATGTAACCATACTATACTTAGCTTTCTATTTTTAGCATATTTATTTTCGCATGCATGTAACCATATTATAATTAGCTTTCTATTTTTAGAATATTTTTTTTCACATGCATGTAACCTTACTATACTTAGTTTCTATTTTTAGCATGTTTGTTTTTGCTTGCATGCATAAGTTTAGTTACAACATGTTTTCCTCTCAATTAATCTTTTTTCTTTTTCCAATAAATTTTGCAATTAAATTATTTGAGATATAAGAATAATATTTATCTATATTTAGAAAACTCATGATAGTTGCATAGTTCTAATGAAAAATTTTAAGTTCATACGCTAACTGTTCAATTTATTATTTTCTTCCAATTACCAATAATCAAAATTTTCATTATATTAGAAAGGGGTTTATAAGAATACAGGCACAATGATTTTTTACAATTTTTCTATAATTTTTCTCAATCAAGTTTTCTTGATTAATAAATTTTTGATTTCAAAATCTACAATTTAATTCTTTATTCAACAATCAATACAACAAATTAATAAGCAATTTGCAAACACCTAGGAAGACACAAAGTAGACAAATCTTTCAATAAAATTCTACTATGGGTTTTCAAACCCTACCTCAAAGCCACAACTAAAATCTGAGACAATCTGTGAATGCATGCGAATCCAAACCCTCTAAAAGATTCAACAGTTCTTTTGATCCAATTCTAAATTTTGCTTCCCAAAACCTGTGTATCTAGAAATGAACTCTAATTTCTTTTTAAACAAGTTTTCCCCCCAAATCAAGGCTTTCATCATGCTATCGTGTGAAAACCCTTTAGCTTTAATTACTATATTTTAATTTTCTTACACACTTTATGCAATTTAATTAAAATAATATTTATTAAATTAAAATTTTCTCTTGCTTATTAAATCATGTGACATTTTTAATATAATATTTTTTAAATTAACTAATAATATTATTTAGAGTTTATTAAAAATAAAACTCTTGAATAAATTATTATTAAATTAAATAAATATAAATATGTCTAAATTATAATTTTAATCAAATATTTTAAATTTAATTCTTTCATGCACATTTAAGGAACTTTTTAATTAAAATATTCTTTTACATTTTCTTTTCATCCACTTATTAATGAGTGCAAGCACTAACTAAAGCATAGTTTATTATTTAAATTATTAATAATAATCAAAGCTCATTGTTTAAATGCAACTCTAATTTAACTATTATTAAATAAACAATTAAAATAAAGCAATATTAAATCTTTAATAGTTTAGTATTTCAATTATCACTTTTTGTCCAACTGCTTAAATTAAATCTTTTAAACTAAAATACATATTTAATTAATTAATAATTAATTAAATATCATCATATTCTAATTTCTCTTTAACCAATTTTATAAATTTAGACTTTTAAATTAAAGCACATATTTAATTAGCTTTTTTTAATTAATTAATTGTTCTTATAGTTTAATATTTTCTTTTTAATCAAATAATATTTAATAATTCTCAATATTATATGATTAACTAAAATATTATAATTAAATCATCAAGAAAATAAATCACAATGAAATCCACATAAAAGCAACATTAACAAAACAGACCGAAGCTCCAAATCAAACAACACACACAAAGATAAACTCACAAGTTTTAAAAAGGGTAGAAAGTCAGTTATGAGCCCTCCTTCCAAGACAAGTATTTAGGCTATGGTTGGGATTGGACCTTAACATTATCTCCTCATTCTTACCACTGAGTTATTGTGATAGGACACACTCATCCTAGCAATTCAGAGAAGTTGATGCCCAGTACCTACATCTTGCATAAAATACGATCATGTACATGTATATAAATATATCTAAAGTAAACATGCAATGGCAGAGAGTGGTACATTGTGTAGATCCTAACTAGTATGTAACTACGAATCCCTCCCTTAACCACATCAAACATGACAAATAGAAAGATAAAATAAACAGATGCATCATACACATGCAAGTATGGGGTAAGTACCATAATAATTATAAGTCAGACATCAAATGCTTCGATAAAATAATGCATCATTACGAATATGAAGTAATCATCGTTAAAGCATCATCTAACATTGCTTTAAAAGAAACCACATTTATAAACTATGAATTATTAAAGCATCATTAATGCACTAGTAACCATAATCATTAAACAACACATGAAAAATAGTCAACTAAGTAATCATCATTCATATATCCCTAGTTCAAGTTATGAAATAATATCCTTGAAACTAACACATCCATGAAATAGGCATAAAAGAGTTTGGAAAATATAATTGAAAAGAAAACCATAAGTGGGCACTACAATCCTTACAGCTTCCATTCTA
Organism: Cupressus sempervirens; assembly: GCA_028749045.1. Classification (NCBI taxonomy): domain Eukaryota; kingdom Viridiplantae; phylum Streptophyta; class Pinopsida; order Cupressales; family Cupressaceae; genus Cupressus; species Cupressus sempervirens. The sequence continues at coordinate 44,323,549 of CM053786.1, forward strand.
TGTATAGGTGCATATGTCTCCTCATATCATATGCCTTCTTGCTATAAGTATCTCTTATATATACAAGTCTAGCCTTGTTTCTCACAACTTTTCCTTGCTTATTCATCTTATTTCTAAATACCCATTTGGTTACTCACATTCTTGTCTTTATGTCTACCAACTAACTTCTATGAATCATTTTTCACAATCTGATCTAATTCTTCCTTCATCACTTGAATCCAATGATCATCTTTGCATGCTTCATCTGCACTCTTAGGCCCAACTTGAGAAAATAAACATATCTCTTTATTAACTCTATTTCTTGTCATCACTCCTGTGTGTTTTCTTCCAATTATCTTCTCTAGAGGGTGATTCTTTGATATACTGTTTCTAGGTGTTGTCAAATAAACTCTCTCTTCTTTTCTAGGCTCAAATTTATAATATTTAGTCTGATTCTCATTCTACAAATCATTTTTAGTCTTAATGATAACTTCCACATTTTCATGGTTAGCCTTTGGATCAAAAATACTTACCAACGCTATCTCTTCTATTACTTCCTCTTTCTTAATCAATTCAGGATCATTATCTTTATCATTACATTCATTCAAGAGTCTATGAATAATTTCTTTAAATTCTTCATAATCGTTAGAAAGAGAATTCTTTCTAGATTTTCTTACTCTAGTAGGACATCTAGACGAAAAAAGACCAAACTCTTTACATGTACAACAAATGAAAATTTTCCTACCTTCTAGCTCTCTTTTCATAAGTAGATCAATACCTTCTTTGATCTTTATGTCTTCTTCAAATCTCAATCTATCTTTACTTGTGCCTCTATTATTTTGTGTGTAAATAAAGGATTTTGGACCAGGAAACTCAATGCTCAATTCTTTACATATTTCTATTGTCTCACCAAGAAGCTCCATCTTCCAAAATTTCCTCCATCAAACTTAGGGCTATCCTTTATAAAATGACTCACCAATGATCTCCCAAATATTTTAAGCTTTCTATTTAAGGACTTAATGCTCTAATACCAATTGTTAGAATATATAGTCTAGTGATATAACTAAGAGGGTGCAGGGGTGAATCAGTTATCCAACTATTATCACAATTATCAACTTTAAAAAAACTTAACCATATGAGAAATATAAACTAAAACCACAATAAGATACTCATACACAATAACACCAGATATGTTAACTCAAGAAACCCTTGATCAAAGGGAAAACCCAATGGGGATGGTACCCACCAGATGATCTACTAATAATATAAATGTTTCTTGTTAGACGAAGGACCCTATTAGGAGTCCATGAATACATTTAGTACATATGAGTCACTATTAGGAAACTTTGAATCCCTCTTAGGATAATCCAACCCTATTAGGAGTTGTGCCAACCTTGTTAGGAGTTGTGGGACATAGCTAGACTCATTGTCCAAATAGCTTCAAGGGAAAGACCAACGAATCCACTATCTAAATGATTTTCCTTGCAGAATAATAGAATTCTACTATACTATTCCTTCCTCTTTCTTTGTCTTTTCAACTAGACCTCTAATCCTTCTAATCTTGTAGCTAGATCATAAATCACGCATCTAATAATCCCTTAGATCCCTTAGATGCATTCAATAAACACTCTGCTTCTTTTTGCACTTCACACTTCATACAATGATTACAACACATACACATCAAGTATAAAACAAGGGAAACATCTTTCCTTTATAACATATCTTCAAAATAATTCCTTGATTTAGCCTTGAGGGTTTTCCAATTAATTATAATAAGATAATTAATTAATTACAATTACAATAGCATTGTCAGCTCATAGTCTATACAACACTTCACACATGCAATACAAGGGCTCACACACTTGATCACATCACTACCTGACTATCCTCTGTCATTGCTTGATTGTGCATCTTCTTACTACATCTCAGATGTAATCTAGAAAACAAACATCAAGAACTTATTTCCTAATACTCTATCTTTGAACTACTCTCTGTAAATCAAGTGCAACTTTCATACATCTTTGACTCACTATGTGCACTTATCTACGACATTGGAAAATTGTATTGAACATGTCTATAATTGTGCATTACTGGACAACCAATCCATTTCTAGTACTATTATGATCTTTTTCTACTACTCAACTAGTCTTTACAAAAATTGTGCTATGTTGACATCAATGACCAACATAGTCACGAATGCAACATGTCAATGCTCTACAATGCTTAGGATACTCCCCCAATGAAGTATCATTAGCATTCATTCTAAAATTTCTCTCCTTCATCCAATTGTTGATCCATACTATCATGTTTCCATTTGATTTTTTCCAACCATATGTGGAATTTCTCTTCTTCTTCACTTGTGATCAATTTCAAAGATTTGACTACATCATTATGCATTCCTTTAATCTCTATCAAATTACAATTAATTTCTCTCTAGAATGATTTTTGTCCCTTAAGAGTGGGAAACTCTTTTTGAATGCTTTTATATATGTGATTTTCCTTAGTATATGTGACCTTTACCTCATGAAATAGGTTTGGGGCTTGTTCTTTCATGTGTTTTAGTCACACTTTTACCATATTACAATATGCCTAACACTCTCCTATTTTTCAAATGACATCTCCATCAAACATCTTTTTGGGGATCTTCCATTATTTTCATAGAAGCACTATGATTTGGTGGTGAATCACCTACCATTGATCGGATGCATTAAGAAAGGTCTTGAACCTTGTGCTTGAGCTTATTTTTAACCTACTTGACTCTTTGTGACTATTCAATTAGGATAGTGACTAACACCTAGTAGTGGTGCTCTCTACCCTAACAAATTAATTTTAGGACCTATTGGGGCTAAGAAATGACAAACAAAAAAAATCATTCTTTCAAAAATATAATTAATTTTAGAATATTAATTTGAAAAATGATTTGTATTTATATAAATTAAATTTCCTTTTTTATATAGATATATCTATTTAAAAAAAATTAATTCAAAATTCAATGATTAATGATTATATTTATTTATTGAATATTTTTTCTAAATTAGTTCAAAATTCAATTATTAATGGTTATATTTATGTATTCAATATTTTTTCTTCCAGACTTTCTAAATAATAATAATTTATAAAAAATATTTATCTAAAAGTTATCTTTTTAAATGAAGGAATATTAATTTTTTATATGTCTCGTTATTTTAATTATTATAGAATTAATGAAATAAAATTTAATATTCTTAGAATGAATTTTTTTCACTTATAATAATAGTTAGCTCTTAAAGATAGCTATAACATTTCAAAAATGCAATTATTCATTTTAGTTGTCCAAATCTTATTTTTCAATTCCTTTTTTTAATATATATTAATATTTTCATCTTTTTCCTTTTTCACAATAGAGGATATGTTAAATAACATTAACTATATATACAAATTGAAAAAAAATCACGATTACAATAAAATTTGAGCACATATATCATATAGAGACAAAATTGATAAAGCCTAATGTGATATTCCACACACATATGCTATAGACACCTACCTTCTTGATAACTATTGTTGTCTCACCTGATGTATAAAATTTTGTTATCCAAGTTTATTTTTTATTCCCCATTTTCCATTGGGATCTACTCTTGCATTTAAGAATAATTACTCTAGTAGAATTCTTTATTGATTTTTCCACATCACTGAAATGATTGGGTAGTAATTTCTGGAGAGTTAACATCAGCTAGATAGTACCTTGGCCAATTTGTAATCAAATGATGGGGTGTAGACTTGGCATATGAATTTTTTGACAAAATCTCATTAACAAATGTGACACCATAGACTAATGATTACTGGATTTGCACATTGAATTCTTAAAAAGACTTTAGAAACTAATGAAAGATATGGCTGAACAAATCAAAGGGATTTCATCTCATGAAATGCATTGACAACAAGATTCACTGAAAATGGATTGATGAACCAAATTTGTAGAAGACTTTAGAAAATGGATTGATTGATATGATTACACATGTGAAATTGTAAAGAATGAGTCCATATTGTTTAATGGAAGGCTTCGGAATACATGACACACCCCAATTGTTTGACATAATTCCTATGAAGATGTAGCATTGGGAGATACCATGAATACAAAATGTCCCCATTACAAGTTTATTTAAATGGTTTACAACCTCCAGAGAAATAAAATTGATAGCGATCAATCCAAATTTCCCAATGGGGTCATTGTGGTTAATCCAAATTTTAAATAATACAAAACTGTGGAACCATAGATGATGATGCTATGAACTATTTGATGGAATGCCTCAATTAGATGTCACAACTTCTACAAAAGTAATGAACCCAATGTGAAAGCTTCGAAGCATAGACATGTCGTTTTATGGAAAGGTCTACAATTTTTAAAGCAAATGTAATGGCACAAATCGTGCCAATTTCTTAACATTTGTCAAAACCCTGTTGTGATACAATGAGAGCTTTGGAATGAGATATTAACATATATCAGTGGGTGAAGCTGAATATAAATTAGAAAAAATATTTTTAAAATGAAACCATTTTTCATCCTATTTTGAATTGAAGTATTAAAAAGTTGAGGAAATATTTATACATCAAATAAAAATGCATATCTTACCAAATGGGAATTTAATATATGTCCACATGGATTTCTATTCATTCAATACTATATCCCAAAAAGTATGCCTCTCAAAATAAGTCAACACTATGGCACTCACTAAATCATCAGATATTTGCACCCACTAGCAGTGCCCATTTCCCATCCTTTTAAACACCAACTATTGAATGGGTCCTCAATCAATTTGTATGGGACCACTCTCCACTATCAACAGATAATTAGAATTTTCTAAAATTATAATAGAAGTTATAAATTGGAGAACTGTACTCATTACACTTAAACTAGAGATGAGCTATTTATTCAATAGGCAGGGACTCTAGCTCTTCCAGAGCTCTTGTTTAGTATTATTTTCCCCCTTTTAGTCAAGGACAAATCAAATGAGATATTTCTTGACTACATTGCTTAGGATTCTCGCTGCCCATGCCACCCCCAAGAGCTTCTTCACAATCCTACCATGGAAACCCCCAAAAGTTCCCTGTGTGAGTTGCGTGGAGAAACAAAGGTCCAGGGTTCGAGACAATCTCAGGGTCAAATTTGTATGTTGTTTCTTAACAAAAAGAAAAAAAAATAGGCTGGGTTCTATAATTGTTAATCTTAGGTTAGTGGAAAATGTCACGCACAAATAATTGTTAACTGACAGAATAATATTTAAATATTATTAATTTATATTATATTGTATTTCGCAATACAATTTTTAGAATTTGTAATTATTTTATATTTATATCCATATTATTTTCCAATTTTCTTAAATATGTTTTTTTATTAATTATTCATTGTAAAAATTGTAGAATAGATCACATTTTAAAAATTCTAATATTACAATGTTAATCCTACTATGGAAACCCCCAAAAGTTTCCTTTGTGAGTTGCATGGAGAAACAGAGGTCCAGGGTTTGAGACTATCTCAGGGTCAAATTTATACGTTGTTTCTTAACAAAAAGAAAAAAAAAAATAGGTTGGGTTCTATAGTTGTTAATCTCAGGTCAGTGGAAAATGTCATGCACAAATAATTGTTAACTGACATAATAATATTTAAATATTATTAATTTATATTATATTGTATTTTGTAACACAATTTTTAGAATTTGTAATTATTTTATATTTATATCCATATTATTTTCCAATTTTCTTAAATATGTATTTTTATTCATTATTCATTGTTCAAATTGTATTATAAATCACATTTTAAAAATTCTATTTTTACAATGTTACTCATTAAAATTCAAAATCAAACATACAAAAGTACGTGAAATATTAAATAGAGGGCAATATAAATTTTTAATACTAATACAATTATATTTGTATTTTCTTTATTATTTTTCTATTCACTTAAGTAAACAAATAAGTGCAAAAAATAACACATTGATTTATAAAATGTAAGATGAAGCTCTAATAATAAACAACAACCCCAAATTCCAAACAACAACATTAAATTAATAAAAAAATATTGGCATAAATATTCTTAGTGTGAAAGGGATTTTTTTGTTTTTTTTTTTTTTTCTATATTTTCCCTATTACTCTATTAATTATATAATTTATTTTCTTATTCAAAAAATTCTTAAGTAAACTTTAACAAGCCATTTTAATACCTTAAAATCAATTTTATAAATATATTATTTGGAATTTTATATATAAATAGACATATTGATAATGACTCATAAATTATGTCTAAATATTTCAAAGGTGTAATAAAAATTATCTTAAACTTATGTTCACCTCTAGTAGCTATAGATTAGAGAGAGCAACCACTTTATATTTTGGTACTTTTAATTGATTTTTTTTTTTTTAATTTACAAATATAACATATGAGTAGACTAAGTTTAATCAAATGAAGTATAAAGTTGCCTAAGAGTAGATGACAACTAGGCTAGCCTAAGAAATTTTAATTACTTATATATCAATCTATATCCAACAACGTCAAGTACCACCATTCTTATCAAACTAAATTTTGGGACATGATTCACAATAGAACAACCAAACAGAAAATAGAATTAAAGTTACAAATTCATATAAAATAATATACTTTTGATATCTAAAAAATAATATTATCTTTTACATTTTTTAAAATCTTACAAGTACCCTTGCACAAGGTAGGGACTCAAGCTCACACAGAGCTCTTTTTATGAAATAAGTAAACTACTATAATGCACTCTCAAATATTTTAACATTAAATTCACTTTGCACAGTAGTTAGTTAGAGTCTCCTTTTTTTTAATAAAAAATCCAAATAAATTTCCACATTGCACCATCTTTTTAATATAATTTATATTGATAATTATAAATAAATCAATTTAATTTATTTTTCATGAAATGCACTCCATTATTGTACATTATAACGAAAACATTTTAAAAAAAGTTCGAAGAATGTTTCATAATTTTAACATTTAACTTTGTCGAATCATTTAATTTATGTTTCAAAATTTTAAGGAGACTGGAGTGTATTTAGATACTAAACTTATAAGATCATGTATTTTGGTTTATACAATTCATTTATATTTTAAAAATTTTGGAGTGTATTTAGATACTAAATTTATAAGATTGTGTATTTTATTTTGTATAACATCATATACTTTGAATCTAAAAGAAGTATAACTAGCTCATACTTATCAATTTTATTTTATTTTTAATTCTTACCATATCATTTTACCAACTTTAAATGTTATATGTCAAAATGGTATTTTTACTTCAATTTCTCAAGGACTCTAGAATATATAGTATAAAATTGTTAAGAATCTTTATGAAAAATAAAATTTATAATCTTGTAAGTTGAAATATCTAACAAAATGAAATTTTATTGAGTATGACCAAATTTATATAGTACAATTTATTTTTTACACTTTGAATAAGATTGCATAAAAGTCTAGAATAAAATAACTTACAAATAGGAAAAATTCACATAGACACAACATAACACTTTTACAATTCAAATTGAAGCTTATTTAATGTGCATTATGACACCATTATTATCCATGATTTTAGTCATAGGATGATCAAAGAGATGCGAAGTAAGAGGTATACAAGATGATGAAGCATTTTGGGAAACATGAGTGTGAGCTTTGGCTTTAGCTTGACATTTTCTATGATGAACACAAGAACATTGGTTATGTTTAGTTTGGGAAGATACTTGAGGTGGGTTAGGGTCAATTGACATAAGGCCCCTATCTCAATGTGATGGAAGAACAAAAGGAACAACACTGATAGGATCAATCTTAGATACACTAAATTCATGGATTTTCTGGACCTCAAAAGCTTGATAAAAGTGGAAAAGATGATTGGAATGTGGTGGTGATGAGTTATTGATAGAAGGCCAAAAGAAATCAAGCTTAGAAAATTCTCAAGGCATGGAGGGATGATAAAGACTATTGTTAAGTTATGAAACTTAACAACTATTGTGGCCCTCCCTAGGATGAAAAACATTAACAAATTATTCCAATAGAACCCATAACCTAAGACAAGCACACACAATTTCAACTAACTATAGCCTAGACTATCACTATCCATAAATCGTAACAACTTACCCTAGATAGAGTCATTAATTATATAGGTAAAATTGAAAGGTGGGGCCTTACCTTTATAATGGTCTCCATAGTCAAGTCCCTACAATGCCTTCACATTAACCATGCCTTTTCTCTTGAACACTATGTCAAAATGAAAAAAAAATTGTATAATATTATTAGAAAGAAAGAAGAGCCTCTCCAATAGTTTCTCTCACATGGTACTCATGTATTTTATGTCTACCTGATGCAGGAGCATCCAGAGGTATAAGGGCAATCTTGTGTCACCCAAAAAAATATACTTAGACTTAGTTTCTGTTTCATGTGTTTTCATTTTTGGATACCCATTTGGGTCAAATAAAAGTTCCAACTCTCACAGTTCAACTATCAATCTGCTAGAAAATCCCAAAAAAATAGGAGCATGCAATCTGGCCATCATTTTGGTGACCTAGAAGGTGTGAATTGGCCAGATGAATGTAATTGTGATTTAGAGCATTCCAGAAAAAAGAATCAGGCATTGTAAAAGGCAATTCGGAGTGGAGTTTGAGAGGAGGTACTAAAAGGAGAAACTATCTCCAGATTTATGCTATTGTAAGCCCTTAGGGCATGTTTTGAAGTTTATTTTCTCTGTACTGTTTGTACTAGTTTATTTTCTCAATTAATACAATTTCCCCTGTTCAGTTGTGTAGTGCCTGCCCCTAGATCACATTTCTGTTATCATTGTCAAATTCTTTTAGGTTGATTTTATGCTTTGATTAGCTTTAGAGATACTAGTTTTGTAATATTATGATATTATTTCATGACTTTGATTACAAATATATCGGTTATAATTGTTTAGTTGATTTCACTTCACATGATGTTAACGATGATTCCTAGTTAGTAAATGTGGTTCCTTTCATAAAAATGTTAACAGGATGTCTTTAATGATGATTATGTTGTATTGATAGAGATACATTATTATGTGTACGCATTTGATATTAGACTTGTGATTTTTACGATACTTACCCCATACTTGCATGTGCATGGTGCACGTGTTTATTTTATCTTTCTATCTAACATGTTTGATGTGGTTAAGGGAGGGAGTCGTAGTCACCTGCTAGTCGGGATCTACACGATGAACCACTCCCCGCCATTGTCTGTTTAGTTTAGATATATTATATACATGTACATGCTCGTCTTTTATGCAGGATGTAGGTACCAGGCATCGACTTCCTTGAATTGCCAGGATGAGCGTGCCTTATTACAAATACTCAAATGGTGAGAATGGGAAGATAATGATCAGGTCCAATCCTAGCCATAGCCTATAATATTATTATGATAATGAAATATTATTATGATATTATGAATATTTAATTATATTTAATTAATTGAGAAATTAATTAAATATAAAGAATTAAATTGAAGATAACAGTTTTAAGATTAAATTTAGAACGTGATAATATTTATTTAATTTAATAATAATATATTTAGAGTTCATTTTTAAATAAATGATAAATATTATTTTTATTTAAGTTAATAAATATTTATCAAATTAAACGTTCCAAAAATTAATTAAGAAGTGAAAAGATATTAAATTATGAAAATATTTTTTTAGTTCGCATGAATGAGATTAAAATATAGAAAATTAATTAAAAGATAAATATGTGAACTTAATAAGGATATTTTAAAGTGTGCATGAGATTTAAAAAGTTAATAAATTAATTTTAAAAGCAAAGTCAAAGTGGAAAGTTAAATAAAGTAATTTAATGAGTCACTTAACGTGCATGAAAGGAATAATAAAATAATATTTTAATTAAAAAGAAAATTAATTGTGCATGAAAGAATTAATTATATTAAATAATTGTAATTTTAGAGTTGTGGAGACAAAAACCCTAAAAGGTAATTAGATTCTATATTAGGGGTTTTCGGGTAATTATTGGACACACAGGTTTCAGGGAACACACTTTTGGAAGAGGAACAAAGAAATCTTTGGAAGTTTTGAAGGGTTTGGATTAGCAAGGGTTCACCAAATTGTTAGCATCAGATCAAGGTAGGGTTTGTGAACCATTGTAGGAATACTTTCGGATCTCTGTCTTCTTCGTACTTGTTGAAAATTGCTTTCTCAAATTTTATTGACTGAATCTTGCTACCTTTTTTCTGAATCTTTTGCTTTCTTTTGGGAATCGAGATTGAAAAACTATTTAGATAACCTTGTTCTACAATTGAAAGGAATTAGTATTAAATCAAGAGTTGGGTTTGGATTAAAATGGAATTAAGAAATCTAAATTTGGAAGGGGTTTGTTTTTCGAAATGAAAATATTAGGATTGAAAATTCGAAGGGTTCGATTTATTTTTCCTATTAAACTAAAATTTCAATCATTTATAAACAAAATATATATTTGCATTTGCATTTTTATGTGATCATGGAAAAGAGAGTTTTATTAATTTTATTAAACTTTATATAAATTGAAATTTATGAAACATAATTATAAAAAAATTAAAAAAAGAAGAAGATATATTCTAAACATGTTTCCTTTATGCATATAAAAAAAAATGAATAAAATAAAAATTTAATTGTTATGGGGGTTTACCCCCCCACCTCCTACGACGTACAGCCGTCGACAGTCTCTCCTGATGCAGGTACTATGTAGACAAGCTGCCGCAGGCCCTACGTCGGCAGGCCTGCTACACGGTAACGAAGCCTTTGAAGGCTTGCGCTTGCTTTTTAAGCAATGCGCTTTTTGCATTGAAAAAAAAATGGAAAGTATTTAAATCATTTTTGAGTTTTTTTTTAATTATTACGTTTTAAATTAAATCAAATTTATATTATTAATTATTAATAATTTTATTAATAATTTTTATAAATTTATTTATTAAAATTTATTATTAATTTAATAATTATTTAAATTATTAATAATTGAAATATGGTTTAAATAAAATTAATAATTGACTTAATTAAATTTGATTTAATTAAGAATTATTATAACGAGAGTTATTCAGCGAATATGTAAATTTATATATGATTGTTAATGATCATGATTCAATTAAAATTAGTAAAGCGTTACTTTTATAACTTGAAGAAATAAATGGGTATACTCAGACTATGCTTTTAGGAAAATTGACTTTTATCATGAGCATAACTTTATATATTTGAGTCGAATAGTTGAATGGGTTATTGGGTGGGATAAACTGAGAATCTTATACACTTAAATGTTCGTTGAAATGCAAATTGAAAATGTTATTTTTAACTCTATTATATCTTTTCAAATCAAACCCAACTATGAACTGTATTGTTTGTTTGTAATATCTATGCATTCGGATTTTGGAGTCGAGTAGGTGTTGACGAGTCTAGGATGTACACCAGAGGTTTTGTAAAATTTCTTGTATACTATTTATGGGGCTAGATGTTGTGATGTGTTTTGTGCTTCATATTGGAGATTATATTTATGAGGTTTATCTTGCGGAGAAATTATGTGTACTTGGATGGGAGAACCATCTTGTTATCAGGTTGCCTGTTAAGGAACCAAGTTTGATCTTTATGGGTGTTGTGGTATGGGACACAACTGTGTTTTTATGTGCTTAGGAGAGGTTGTCTAGGTACGTGACTTGGGAGTGGCTTGCATAGGGGTCCGAGACCCAAAGTGGTCAGTGCTAGGGTAACCTAATGCAATTTATGTAATAAGTGATAATCTAGTAATTAAAATTTATGGGGGGAAACACACTAAAAAGATAAGTTGGAGATATTTGATCCACCCATGCCTTGAGTGCTTGTACAGACTAAGGATGGTAATGGGATGAGTGCCTCGTCTTCTTGAGAGGGCTTTCTCGTTTCCATATGTGTGATGTTGAGGGTCCGGGGTTCAGAGTAACCAGTCCAAGGTAACTCAATGCTTGAGGGTCTATTAAGAGATCAGTCCAGGGTAACTCAAGCAGCCATATGATGACACTCCCTAGTATGTAGCCTGAGTCTCCTCTGTAGATTTGTGTACCTTTGGTGGTGTACTTATTGTTGGTGGTGTATCTATTGCCAGATGTGTTTATTATAGTTATTTACTTTCATTGATGATGATTGGTGATTCATGCATGTTGTACTTTTGACATGTGGCTTTTGACTTGAGATGATTATCTTTCATTGACTTTATCTTATGATCTTGGTATTTTGTTTATACTTGGTTTGTGTATGATGCTTGGTTATGTGGTGTTGGTATTGAATTGAGTATTCTTACTTCTGGATTATTTTATCTTCTTGAGTAGCATGTGTTACCTTTGAGGTAGTTTTGGCTATTAGGGGTACCTTTCCTAGGAATGTTTTATGTTCGATTAGCCGTATGTGGATCATTCATTATCTTCCCTGCATGGTGGGAGTGGAAGCCTGACTAGGTAACCACGCGGTCGGGAGGTAGTGCCTTCTGACCATTTGGGTTCCCCTCACATTACCAACTATTGGATGTTCATTGTAGAAGATGTACCTTTATCATTCTTATTTCATATTTCAAAGACTTTTTTTCAGATGATGTATATATGTTATCATGTATTCTGATGTATTGTATCTTTTCTCACATACCCTGCGACATGTGCAGTGGATGCTATTGATTGGATGTACTTTCATTGTATTGTTTATTCTTATGCATTTACTTATGCGATTATGTATCTATTATTTCTTTATGATCTTGAGACATTGTACTTGGAACTTAAACTAATTAATTTAAAAATTATTAAATGTAACTCAACGTAAAGGAATCCTTGAGGAATTGAAACTATATTTGTAATTGCAAATGTGTATTTGATATGTATGTTCTTATTGCTTCCGCATTAATGTTATCTTGATGTTGTTTAAACATCAAAAAAAAAAAATAGTTCAGTAAACATTGTAACATGTTAGGTTTAATTCTCTTGGGTTCTCGAGCGGGGCATTACATGTTGTGTCCATTTTGTTCTTGGGTTGTGTTCCCATCACTACCACACAACCACTTTGATAGTTTTATGGTTCATATCATTACTTCATTTACATTTAGCATATTTCAACTTCTAACACTTTTTAATTTTACATTTTCTATAGGTTCAAACCAGTCGTCAAGATGAAGAAAGCAGATGAATTATTGTCTTTCAAACATTTCATTACTACGTTTTTTCTTGATAAATCTACTAGCTTAACATTTTATTACAACACTGTAATTTAAATTCATCATGATTAGATAATGCTCTCTAAAATACTACTTTTTTTAGTAAAAGTTTAGTGTATAATGACACTTTAATAACTTCATTCAATTTTACAAACCTTCAAATTAACATGTACATTAAATTCAACATAGTTAGGCTTTTTTTTCAATTAGGAGAAATTTTTTAGACTACAAATGCACTTCACATTTCAACCACCAGAATATGCTTTGTTTGCGGCTATATTTCCTCTGCTTCAAGGATTGAGTTGGATATATGCAATATGTCATTCAAAAAAGGAATATTAAGGTTTTTCATCTTTGTTGATTTATAGACTCAAGTATTTTTGTGTTGTTTGTTGTTTTAGAATGTTAACTTGGGCTATGTAAGATGTATGTTCCTTGCTCCCACAATTTGATTCATTTCATCTCTTTTATGTTCTATATCCCACTTCTACTCTTCGTGGATACTAAAGGTGGAATGTGTAAAACTAAAATGCATTTAGTTTGTAAGTATTCAACCAAAATGAAATGGGAAAATACTATTCTTTCTTTATGAAAGATTCAAGTTAATTTCCATTCGTTGTTGGTCAAAAAGTAACTTTTGCTTCCTAATTTCTTCCTTTTGTGCCTCTTATATATGGGTTTATATATACACCATTGCTAATGTGTTGGAATTAATTGAAATGGAACAAGCAACACTTTCAAAAATTATATTTTGGTAAATGCTACTTTCACTTCTATGACCTATCGACATACCCCTTGCACCTTTTCTCGGTGCAAACTTGCTAGTTTATTTATGATTTCTACAATAGGCAAGGATGACTCCTCAAACATAATTTTTTTTTATTAAAGCATTTCAGTTATAAAAGTATTGATATTTTATGTCTTGGGTCTTCTACATTAAAAATCAACATTTTTCTCATTTCTTTATCATGAAAATAGTGTAGCAATTGATTTTGCTAGGGTTTGAAAGTTGAATAAACAATTCCATTTTTAGAAAAACATAGAACATTTGCAAAATTGGTTTTAAATTGCAGATTACATTTACATTACCATAGAATCTTTATTTTAATTGTGTGCAATAGAATGATAAGGCATCTTTCTACACAGACACACACACACATACACACACATTGTTAATAATTATATAAATGTTCCATGATAATGATAGTATAGGATAGATATCAAATGTTTAAGGTCGATAGAAAATTCACATATTTGATTTCATTGATTGGGAATAATCCAATCGAACCCACAATGATGAACACTCCCTCTTAGCTAGGGAGGATGATTTCTATGCAAATAAAACAACACAGAGTATATTTATTAGCTTATGGTAATATCAAGCATATGGTATGCCCAAGAATACCAAACATATAATATTCACCATACATATAATAAACATTGACATCACATAGCATACACCATGTCATATCTCAGTAACCTTAGAGACACATGAGATATGCACTATCATATTGTATGGCATTGTTGAGAGATATCTTGACTTGGAGATGTCCATCATAATGGTATCATCTCATGATATTTACCAAGTACTCAGAGAAATGGCATACAAATCTAATTCAAATTGAAGCTTCTTTTGAGAGTGTAAATTAAAATTTTAGGGAGTGAAGATCAAATTCAAAGATGTCCATATTTTGATTTATAAGCATTTGTGACTTTAACATAGTGTGCATAAGACTTTGCTTCTTTATTTTAACTTTCAATTAAGGTGGCATCTTGAATTTTTTGTTCCTACCTTACTATCCTCTTCTCTTCTCTCCTTGTAGTGACCTGATGACTTAAGAGTAGGATTTTTCGACTTGTTGTGCTCAAGCATCTACACAATAAAATACAATTTACATCATACTTGCAAAGTTTTCAAAGTTCAAGTCTGTCTATTTTAGGTGCTATAAGTTTGTGTATATATGTGTTATAAGACTATTTATAGGTGTTATAAGAATTTAGTAGTAGATTTTAGACAGAAAAGAGAGTATTCTCCATAGGTGTTGTAGGAATTCTGGTAGATGTTGTAAGAACTAGAATAGGCATCATAATACTTCCTATAGGTGTTATAAAACCTAATGTAAGCATTGGGAGACTCTATAAATATGCGCATGTACCTACAAACTTGTTAAATATACAACAAAAACACTTCAATTTAGTAAACAAATATCAAATGTTGTAAGATTGAGGCTCCAACCCCAGTCTCAGCACCATTTTGTGTACTATAAAAAGTATATTCATGAAAATTTAACTTGGGATACTCACTTTGATAACAATTAATGATTAGACTTCATAAATTACACTCTCAAAAATGTTTAATGTTCCTTTAACTAAGAAAACTAAGGATTCTTTAACATGTACAAGCAATCTTAAGTGTTAATTCCTATAATGAAATGTAAATTGAAACAAAATTATAAGAAAACTGATAATAATAAAATTGTCATCCTTATATAATAATTTTTTACTATGTTTTTTTAATTTTTTATTTATTATAAAATTCTTATCATTTTAAAATTTAATTTCATGTATATTTTAAAAATTAATAACTATATTATTCACATTGCTTTATTAGAAATGAAAACATATTTGTTCCCACATTCAATATGTATACTATAATTGATATAAGTATACAAAATTTTAACATGTATACTATAATTGATAAAGTATATAGAATTATTAAAAAGTAGAATATATTTCTTTTAATAAAGCTATTCTTTTCTTAAAATATCAAATGAAAGTTGGTACTAGGGGTAATGATCAAATTTCAGCCTGAGGTCCAGTAAAGACCCCCCAATTTTTCTTTATTGTTGGCAGTGGGCAACATCTAAATAACTGAGTAACTAAAACACTTTCCATAAATCTTGGAGTGTGTTCCATAGAGTCCGAAGTGCATCTACGTAAATTCTCCCATTATATGATTTTTTGTTATGAAATATTGCCACATTTTTCAATAGAAATGTCTATCCTATAGACATAATGGACATTTTAATATTATTTAGTATTAAATTAAAATTATAATATAATAGTTTTATAGTTTCTAAACTATTAATAAATTCAACTATACAACCAATTCATTTTTCAATTGTCCTATATTGTCGTAATTACTTTATTCTGGTGGGCCTTCCCACATCTTATCCACAGGATGTTAGAAATTCATTTCATTGGCTCGTAAATGCCATGTGTTTGTCGAATATTACTGTGGCGGCTTCATCACGATGTGTCGTAACCACATCGTTTGTAAAATCCTATAAATTGTCCTATCACTCCCCACTATTTACATATTCAAGTCTCTCTCACTTAAAACTATATCACATCTCTCAAGATTCTTATTTCTTCATTTTGGTGGTATTTGTATTTATTCACATAGTCTCTCTCTTTTCTCTTGTAATGGCAGATTCAAATGCACCAGAGCATCAAGATTGTGGGCTTTTCAGCTTGTTTGGGAAGAATAAAGAAGAGGAGACACATCTGCAACATGGTGGTCCTATGGACGAACACATGGTAGCCATAGCTCAACATGCTACCCGTATTTCTCATGGCCACGTCGATGGAGGCAAGCCTCACCCTATGTATTGCCACATCATCGAGGCTCATCTTGCTCCTGTATTTCATGTCCATGTAGGCAAGATTCACCCTGCACCAGTGTCTCATGGCCATGTGGAGGAGGGGAAATCCCATGGCAAAGGTGAGGAGAAGAAAGAGGAAAGGGGACTCAAGGGAAAGTTGCATTGCAACATTACCTTTCTTCAATCTCTGTACATTTTGCATGCCCATAACTTCTTCCCTAATATATTTTAATTTCAAAGTTCACTTATTTGGATGTGTTTTTTATGCATAAAATGTATTTGGTGTACATGCCTAATTTTCAAGAGTATTATACATCTGTCATTTTCATTGTCATTTCTACAACTCCTTGATAAGAACTGCCCCTGTAAAACCAATTCCACATTAGCAATCCCCATAATATGGAAAGTGAAGGAGAGTTAAAGTCATTTAAATATTGACCGTCAACATTAGTTGATTAATTATCATTAAATTTAACAAAAATGATAATACATATATGCTTGAATCTAAAAGAAATTGTAATTTAGTTACCAGAATACCAAGATGTATCGATTATGTCAGCATTTTTGACAAAAGCTCTAGAACCTGTCTAAGAACATAAGAGCAAGAATATTGTAGGACTACTTTACCACCCTACCACAAAGCTATTAAGTTTTCCTGGAATCTTTCGTAACATGAAAGACCCCGAACCTGATATTGAGGAAGACTAAACAAGAAAAACTAAGAGGAGAATAATGGAATTGTGTACAGATTTTTGATAATATAATAAGAAATTTTTATTCATAGTTTAGCAAGAAAGTAACACAACCTATTAAAGCCAATGAAAGATAACACATTTTAATCAATTACACAAGAATAACATTTTTTACTGAATAGAAGCATATCACAAGATAAGAAAAACTCATTCCAATATCATAACTTCATCAAGTAGCTCATTCACTCTCATTGTGACTCACAGTTCAAATCAATGTAATCATGTCACAATAGACCTAAGTGATGATCACACTATAGAGAAGATTTACAAAGCTAAATTTTGTGAGCATTATTTCTAGTTATGTTATCCAATGAAAAAAGACACTACTATTAGTGTAGAAAATAACATCTATTAATTAGAACTATGGAAATCGCATTCTTATAAATTGGACATATACTTTACAAGAGCACAAATTAAACAAAAATATACTTCTCTTTAAATCCCATATTCTACACAAAATTTCTCACACAAGGAAAATTTAATGAGTAATGAAGACACATCTCATAATCCTTAATTTGCAACATCAAACCAAAAATAATTATTTAAAGGAATTGCAAGCCTCACTCCTTTGAGTAACTCCAATGATGAAGAGGATTTGTCCAAGTGATTGAGATGTGTGCTCAAGTGTGTGGAGATGTGTGCTCAAGTGTGCCTCAAGCCCTCAATGGACGGGAGATTGACTATAAAATGAGTGTGAATTTGAGCATGGTAAGGGTGTATTTGATGACTTTGTTCTTCAAAAGATGATTATAACTTTAGCTTCAAGTGTGGCTATAAATGTGAAGGGAGAGGGGTTCATTTTATAGGAAAAAGGGTAGTGTATTGGAGGGCCAAGATGCATAGTTGAGAGAAGGTGAAGGAGGGCTAGGATGCAAGGAGAGGGAAGCACATGGATTGTGCTTTCTCAAATCCATAGCATTTTTGCAAGTGTCACAAGGAGAGAGGATGTGAGAGCATAAGCAAAATGGAGATTTGTCTTTTAAATGTCATATACATATGCATTAAGAATGTAATTTGGAAATAATAGAAATTAGAAATAGTGTCAGTACACTTACAACATTCTTCTAAATATAAACATATTCATCAATAAGAATTTAGAAACTTGAATCTTAGAAGGAAAACACTTTCTCATGAGAAAACTTGATGGAAATCTTGTTTTTCTTCATTGTACAAATCTCTTTCTATCCTCTAACTAAGTTATTTACTAATTACTAATTATATCATTTTGTTATTAATGGAAGTAAGGTTAATCTCTATCTACTGACAACATGTAGACTCCTCTATTGACAACTTGGTTGAAGAACCGACACTTGTAGCAAACAAAGGTGGAAACTAGAAGATAGATCTGAAAAAAAATAAAATTAAAATAAGTTTTAAAAATATCAAAAACAAAAAGCAAATAAGTTGAGTTCCAAGAAGTTGTAGACTAAAAGTCAATAGAAGAGAAAAATCTAACTGCATGAGTTCCATGACATTTTAGATTACAAGTGAATAAAAATAAATCAGACTTGTGACATTAGAAATTTGCGTTACTCTTGAACTTATAGGCTCCAATTGCTAGTAGTATTAATTAGATATAGTATAAAATCTCAAACAAATTACAATTAAACAAAATTCAATGCCTTAGATTTCAAATTTGCTAAATTCAATGTGTCATAATTTAATTTGGCTAAACACGCATACCAGAGGGCCTTGACTAAATTTGATGTGTCATAATTTAAATTTTCATTTGACAGACTTCAATTATTAAATCGGTAAAGTGGGGTTATCTGTAATTCCATACTTCTAATAACTTTCTTCAAGTATTTGAAACACATACGTGTCAGATTCTCCGCTAACGCGTGGAGCTAATTCCGTAGAGCATGGAACGCATACCAATTATCCTGACTCCTTATGAAATTTTTTCAGCTTTTCAACCATCCTCTATTACCAACCTTTCTCTGCTTTGCAAAGAAATTGGGATAAGAGGGACTAAGGTTGGGGTCCCATGGGCACCCGCTTGCTTAAAAATAGAGCGGGTATCGCTAAGCTTTTTTAGGAACATTTAAAGGGAAGCAATCCCATGGGAATTCTGCTTTAAAAAAAAAATTCCTAAATCGAAGACAATATTAAAAAAATATAAATTGTTGTTTTTAGAAGTTTTGGTAGGGTGATTTCAATTTGGAGGGAAAATGAAGGGTAGGTCCTTGCCAAGTGGCAAAATTCTTCCCTAAACAATAGGGGCTATTTCTAGCCCCCCCCCCCCCCCCCCCCCCCCCCCTTTTCCATCTGCTCAACTAAAAAGCAAGGGCTCCTAGTTAATGGGAAAAGATTCCAAATTAAGCTTTAGCCCCCCCCCCCAAAATATTATCATGGGACCTCCAGCTCCTTAAATATAGAGCCCAAGCCCCCTCCATGGGACCCAAAGGTAAATCTTCAATCCTCTTCATTTTTTTATTTGCTTTATTGAAATTTATTTCATCATAAAAGATCACCATGACCTTGTTTCTAAGTTTCCATTAAAATTTAATAAGAAAATAAATTTCATTATTTTTAAGATAATATTTTGATTTGAAATTTCCATATCAATAATCTCATTTTTTTTTTTTAATGTAATTTAGTAATGGAAGTTGAAAATTCAATTTTATATTCATCTATTTAGAAGAATATTTTAAATAGATATACATTTATGAAGATTGATTAGTCATATATTATTGTTTATATAGATTTGTTGTATCCTTTTTCTTTTTTCTTTTTCTTCCTACTATTTAAACAATAATAGAAGTGGATTTTTTTTTTAAAATTAATTATTAATTTTTTTTTAAAAATTCACAATGAAAATACCACAAGACAATAAAAAATAAGTCAAGCCTTAGTAGTAAAGCATAAAAGAAATCTATGTTTAGTTACAACTTAAATATTCTATTTTAGATTTTAAAGAATAATAGAATTTATTTTAAAATTGGAAAGTACAAATGTTAAATAAAAAATTTAGAATGAAATAATGAGAAAATAATAAGTAAGGTTACATTTTGAAGTTCATTTTTAAATTTTTTAATTAAAAAACTTTTGTAAATGAAAATTATAGAAAAATACAATCAAAATAGATAAGTTATATAAGATAAGATAAATTTATTAATGTCTAGCAGGAGACCAACAAGAGTCTATGGGACTGAAAACTTATAGAACAAGAAGCAAAGAACTAGCAGACCCCCAGACAGGGGTCCGAAAAGCAAAAAAATAGAGAAAAGAAAACCAGATACAAGACATAGACTAAGGGTTCTTCCTGTTAGTGGGATAACACTGATGAAGATGAAGATAAGCCATGCAGGGTTGCACGGATCTAGAGTGAACAGTGGTGGAGCTATCCAAGGGCCACTTCACACCCCGCCCAAAGGGCAAGGGCAAAACGAAGTTTGTAATTAGCTACGTTGCGGCCTTCTTTAGGGGGAATAGAAGCTGCA
Organism: Cupressus sempervirens; assembly: GCA_028749045.1. Lineage (NCBI taxonomy): Eukaryota > Viridiplantae > Streptophyta > Pinopsida > Cupressales > Cupressaceae > Cupressus > Cupressus sempervirens. The sequence goes on from CM053786.1 coordinate 44,344,534, forward strand.
GGGTGTGGTCACGAAGTTGCATCGCCTCCTCAGAGATAAACTGCCAAACATCTTTGATCTTGTAACTAAAGAAGGAGGTCAATGCATTGCACTCTCTTAATGAAAAATAAAATCTCCCTCTAATCTCATAATAAATAGTGGAATGGAAAATTAAGCGTAACTTAGTCTCAATCTCGTTCAATGTGCATAGCCTGCAAATCTGGTCCTCTCTATCAATGTAGTGGTTTGTCTGGGCCCATAGATGGTGGGAACCAATCCTAAAATATCCTAATGTAAACTGAAGGGCATGACACCAACTTTGAGATAAATATATGGGTGAACCCACAATAATGGGTTCCACTTTAGTGGGATGAACAAAAATGAAAAAATTGCAAAATGAGAAATTGAGTTTACGCTAATATATTTCATATGTTCGTGTGAACATATGTGATATATATGTTCGCGCAAACATGATTTGTATGTTCGCGCGAACATATGTTCACGCGAACATGGTAAACGTGTTCGTGCAAACGCCATGTTCGCACAAACATGCAAAATCACAAAAATTTTAAACTTCTTTTCTTTTTTCTCTTTTTTTGCTCTTTTGACTGCCATAATTGCAGGAGAATGATCTCCTACTGTAAAGTAAAAAATTTCAAAATGTGTTGCTCGGAGCAAGCTTTCCAATGACTATAATTTTATTACATAATTTAATCATTAAGACTTTCAAATATGAGTTTAACTCATTATAGGTTCATTACTGATTGAACATCAACCAACTTTGACACCTCGAGAAAATTAGTAAATTAGGTCAAAATTTTTTTGAAAAATATGGAGGCACTGGCTTATTGAGATACATTTCTATTCAAAAAAAAAAAAAATAGTTTATGATAAATTGAGTTCAAATTATCTGTGTCAAATGGAACATATGTCTGAATTACGGTTCATGTCACTTCAAAACTTCATAAACTATACAATATTCATCAAAAATAAATCAAACCAAATGCAGACACTAGATCTTGATGTTACAAATCCAACGCCGAAAGAATTACTCCATTATCATTTCTAGAAAAAAAGTTATGTGTGTCAAACGGACTGTCACTTTTCAAAATATTGAATTTTATTATGTACCACTTTTTGGAGGAGATAAAAAAATTGACATAAATAAACATAAAATTTAGATTAAAAAATATGGTTACAAAGTAGGAACAAAGTACTCAAAATCACTAGTTTATGTCATCTTGAAATTATTTATAGTTTTGGAGATATAGTCACTTGAACGTGACGTTTGTTGCAAAAATATTGATTTCAGTGTCAAAATTGGTCAAAAAGTGGAACCCATTATTGTGGGATCACCCATATGGGTCAAGAAATAATCACATCTTGTGTGTCTAGAAAGTGATTAACATAGAAAACCATCCTCAGACTTAACCCCCCAGATGGGTTTGTTGAAGTCGTAACAAGGTACTGTCTATAGATGTCAAGTTTGACCTGCTCATTCAACTCCTATTTGGAAGGGAGAAGATGAGAAGGAACGTTTAATGGGAATTGAAATGGGGGCAAGCGATCAATGTCTATCTTGATGGAGCTCAAAAGTGATGTGGCCTGGGCATACCAGTAGCAAGCTCTAGAAGAGGTGTTAGATTTGGCAAGTGTAACTGAGGAGTAGTATGCAAGGTAAGAATATTTGTCCCAGCCATTAGTGGAGTCTGCAAAGCAACCAAGATGGTGGAGAAACTTTATAAGGTCAAAAATAGCCCCCAACCTAAAGGGATGAGCTCTGAACTCAACCAAAATGATACTGTGGATGATAGAGCGATGACAGCTGATAATCCACCAAAGGAAGAGAATTTGAATACGCTCAATGGAGGCCCAATATGAATCTAGCAACGATGGTCCCCAAACAATTGAACCATATAGAACAGTAAGTCTGACCAAAGAGTCCAGCAGGGACAGCTTGGACAAGGTGTCTTGGAAATGGTTTCTGAAGCACTATGTCTCAATCATGGCAAGGGAACCCATCCCTTTACTGATTGTAGGATGAATAGTGGGTCTCAAACTAAAACAAGGATCAAAGAACTTGACCCTAAGGTAAGTGTACGAGGAGGCAATCTCAATGTCCTGGCTCAGAAGTAGCAATGTAAGTGTGAGATCTTCAAGCAATTGGAGACCATGACCCAAGTCTTCCCCAAGTTAACCACAAGCTATCTCAAGTCACAAAAGGAGGCTAAGTTGTCCAGATCTCTCTAGAGGCTCTTGAGTGAGTAGGCAAGAAGAATCACATTATCTACAAAAAGAAGGATGAAGACTAAAACCTAATGTAAGTAACAACCATCATGTGGAAGGGATAATTCTCTAATAAATCCCTCAAGCTCATCGATGTAGATTTCATAAAGAGTGGAGGAGGGGGGGCACCCTTACTTCACCCCAATAGTGCTCCAAACAAGATCAAACAGCCTCGCTAGAGTCCTAAGTCTGCCCTCGACTCACTACTAGAGTCTCATAATGGCCATCAAAAGAATATTTGATATTCCAATGTCTCTAAACCTCTTAAAAAAGGGCTACTCTAGGTACAAAATCAAACATCTTATGAAAGTCCACAAAATAATAGTAGACTTTTGCAAAGTGATAATGAGCCACCTTAATGACTACCCGTGAGGTCAAGATATCATCCATAGTCTGATAATCTACTCTAAAACCAACTTGACCTCTAGCCCTACAGCTCATCCTATCTAGTTCCTGATGAGAGCAATTTATGTCCCAGATTATGCCATATTTTAACCTTCGTATAAACCTTCATATTCATTTCAATTTCCATTTTCTATTCTATTTCCTCCTTCTATGTTGCATATGATCTAATATTTATGAGTAATATTTAATATAGTTATTAGATAGAATATGTGAATAAATAGATGAAATTGTATTTATCTAACAAGTTGATAATATGTTATGATTCTTCCTATCACCTTCTATGTAAGAATCTTATTAACATTCCTTGTTTCCTCAACAATTTAAAGCATTATTCCAAGAATATTGACCAAAGATTATGTTGAGAAAGAACTTGACCAAAATGATTAGCAACTAAAAATAAAGATAAATAGTTTTTCATTTCCTTTCACGAACATATATAGATGAATCTCAAAAATATGAGACATGGGTATTGTCCAGAACATGCCAAATTACATTCCCATGTGGCAAAATCTTTAGAAAGTGAATGATGGAAAAGTTAGAGGTTGTTTTCAAAATGTGATTTTTCTAGTTTACTATTATGGTTTCAGATTTCAATTTTCAAAGTTTGTTCTATCTTTTGTTGTTGTTATGACCATATTACTAGCTCAACATAGAACTCCTCTAGCTTAGCTAAATACTTACGTGGATAGCAAAGAATCCAACCAAGCATAAAAGGTTATTGCTACCAAGGAGAAGAGATAGTATAGTCTCATGTGGAAATCAAAATCACTCATCTATAATAAACTATTTCAAATCCATATTGTTGTAAATAATTTTTGTTGAAGACAACATTGTTGCTGCAAAGCATTGCCTATTCTTGGCATGGGATATATTTTGTTCTAAGCCACAAATCCTACCTATACCTACAACAAATCACATGGCAGCATATGGAAGTAAGCTTGGCCCGTAACAAACCACTATCATTGCTTATAATAAAACCATCAATGTGGTTCAGCAAATGTGAATGAAGGAAATACATTCTATTTGAGCAATGACATCAAATTGGTTATTATTTGCAAGCCATAGATTTTTTTTATAACTCCATTATGTAATAGCCAATCTTTTTATAGAGTGCATAACAAAGTAGTTATTAAATTTTTAGAGCTGGATATTTATAAAGAACAGGAGATCGAAGTAGGGAGACACATATAGCTCTGAAAAGCACACAACAGTGTACAGAAACATTGTTATTTTAAATCATAAGTTCTATATTCATGTGCATGGTTAAGAAGTTGTAAAAGAAATTTGTCTCTTCATCACCAGGAAGCTGAGGAGGAGGGCCCACTCTAAAGTCACTTGGTGACTCTTTCTTTTATGGAGTGTTTTAAAGATTTTTTAATTTGTATTTTGATCAGTTTAGAATTACACGATATGTGTTTTAATCATGTTATATTAGTTTATACATTCAATACCTATGTTTTATTGCATAATAATATTTCATATGAATTTGATCTATTGTGAGTTACAGTTATCTTTTATTGCAAATTAATTTTGTTGTTTTCGTTTCTGATGTTCTTGTCGCCAGGAAGTGACAGTTCCTATTGCTGGGATTTCTTTAGTTTTTCATAGATTTAATTCTGTGTGTTGTAGTTGCATTCATAATCCCTCATTTCACAACTATCATCCCTTGATGGCATACTGCTCAAACACCTTTCGCAAGCTTACACTCTCAGATTGACATGTATAGACCAGCCAAACTTCATCATAAAATTATTAATTATTTATTATTATTTTCCCCATCATTGGCCTATCATTTCCCCTAAAAGAATAATATTCAATGTTCTGGCATAAAGTTTGGCAAAGGTATGTCCAATCATGATGGTCTTGTAATTGTTGGGGTCAAAATTCAGCCTTGTCTTATGAAACAGATGAATCACGTGCCTTGACCAAGCCTTCAAAAAGCTAGTACAAACCACTCTATTAAAGAGTGTAGTGAGATAGGAGCCAATCACTGAGCTATTGGGCTTGAGTAGTTTTGCCTAGAAACCATACTCATCAACAACTCTACTGCATTTAACCGTTCTGACGATCTCGTAGATGATGGAAGTAGTAAAGATATCTAGTGAGGGTGTGAGATGAGGTGAAGAAGCAGTTGATCTAGGATGTTGTAAAGGGTGGTGGTGTGGGAGATGATGAAGCACAGGTCGATGGAGCAAGGCAAAGTGGATACAATGGGAACAAGGTGCGCCAAAAGAGCTTCGGGTCCTGGCTAAGGGTATTGTGTAAGGAGCTGCACTATGAAGCAATGTAAGCACATTTCTTCACCCATAGTTCATAGGGCACTTGTTCTAGTGCTTTGATCTAAGGATAGGGCGGTGGGGGATGGAAAGGAAAGTCAACTCCCACATGGCTATAGTTAAAAGATCAAGCATGGAGGAATCATGGTTACACTCAAAGAAATAATAGACAAGAGGAGTTGATGCAGGTGGAAAATGAAGAGGTCCCCATCACCTTAGGCAAAGCAACAGTGGAAATGGCTAGGGCTATGATCCAAAGTAGCCAGGGGGGTGGGGATATGAGTGAAGGTGTGGAGTGGCCTTTCCCATAGAGGGAAAGGGGGACTGATGAGAGGGCGGAGAAGTGAAGCACTAGGCACAAAAGAGAATAGTAGGAAAGCAAGAGATGGGTGATAGTGATGCTACAGATGCAAGAGATGAAAGAAGCACCAATGATAATGTAGTCAACCACACTACACCCCCATAGTGTGACTAACAGGTAAAAGGCTCAAATCTAGGAAAATAAAGAAGGTTGTTCAAAATAACTAGATCAGAAGACTCACACAACTAAAGGAGGTGATGACCATAGATAGATGAAGGTCCATGGCGATCATCAAAGATATGTTGGAGTCCCAAACTGACATGATCAAGTTCTATAATATAGGTCTAGTCCATGCCTCAATCATGTATAGGGGTCTGCCATTCCCTAGTCTATGCATTGAAGTCACCTAAGATAATGTTGTTACCCAAGGCACTGAATCTAGAAATGCACTCAATCAGATCAATAAGTGGATCATTGTTCTCGGTACTGCGAATGGCATAGGGTGAAGAGGCTAGTGGAAAGTAAAAAATTGTGATGACAGTGTCTGTTATGGCATACTTGAATCCACATAAATCTGGCATGTCTTTCAGAAATAGACCATAGAAGTAGCATTGAAGAGGTTGTCTCTAATCAGGCAGGCAACACCTCCAGACCCCCACACACCACCTGAGGAGTGAACCTCATCCCTGAAGACTGACAACCATTGATAACCATTGAGACCCAAAATCTCATGGGTCTCAGTGATAGATAAGATATCTACCGACCCTACAACATCCTAAAAAAGACTTTGAAATGTCATATTTTTTTTTGAATTAGAATTAGTTTGATCTTCAAGATACCACAATTAACCAACATACTAAGTGATGAACCCAAACATAAGAAACTTACCTTCATAATTAAAAATAAATAAATAGAAATTATAATAAAGAAAAATATTATCTTCATAATTAAAAAAGAAATAAATTAAAGTTTTAACAAAACAAGTTTATCAATTTAAAACATTTAATTACAAAGAGTGGTTGTGCTTTTTTTAATTATTTAAAATAACAATTTAGAATATCTAAAGTATGATTTAGATAGAATTCAAAAATAAATAGAAATAATATATGATAGTTGAAAATACATATAATTTATTGTAATAATTACTACCAAAAATGTTTAAAATAGAAAAAAAGATAAACAATTTTGCAAGATAGATAAAACAATAAACTTTAATTGGGGGAAATTTATAGATATCTGTTTGATTGAAATAAACTGGAGTTTAATTCTAAGCACCGTGAATTTTAGGAAAATACATAAAAATAAAAATTGGGAAAACACAACGCACAATTTTTAACTTATGCATATGCTATTGTAGAAAAAAGTAAGAAGAGGCATTACATAAATGTATACGTGAGGTTGTTAAGGTTGTCAATTAAAATTTAAAATGTTTGAAATGTAATAAACCCAACCATAATCTTAATTATAATCTCTAGGCCTTGATCATTATCATAAACCATAACCCTAATAATAATACAACCTTACCTAATACTAATCCTAATCATAATCATAATTTGAATTGAAAACCCTAAACCTTAATCCCAGGCTCAAACACCCTAATAATTATTGTAATGAAAATATTAGATATATTTTGGTTATGATTATGTTTTTATTATGCTTAAAATTAGGGTTGAGATTTTATATATTTATTAGGATTCAGATAGTACATTAAAGTTTAGGGTTAAAGTTACAATTTGATTGAAGTTAGGTTCATGGTCAACATTGTTTTGATAAAATGCATGTTTTAGCCTTCACCTGAGCTCTAAATCTTTGTAACCTTAAGTCCTATATACTAAACCCTAATCTTAGTCCTACCATAAAATATAGTCCTAGATGGGAAATCTAATAAAAAATTTAAACCTCTAATTTCATATTTTTTTATCCTTTCATAATCCAAACTATATAATTTATCATTATCCTAAGTGCAAAGTAGACCTGTTGGCCAAATATTTCATATATCATAATCAAAACTACAACCTTTTCCCTATTTCTAATTATAATCTAACCCTAATGCAAACCAAAACTCTATTTTGACTCCTAAATTTAATTGTAATCACAATCTAAACTCTATTCCTTAGTTCAAAAATATATAATCTAAGCATCATCCCAAACTATAATTTTTAACCTACACCTTAAAGTTATCTTAATAATAGATTTACTCCTTCCCTTTTCTCAAAACCTAACCATAGAATTAACTATAATTACCATTCTAAAACTAACCTTAATCATAAATCATAAATGTAATCATAATCTTAAGCATGCCTTTACTCCCTAAATGATATTAATCATACCTTTAAAATGTATCCCTAACCTTAATACTAACCATAACCCTAATCCTTACCCTACCCCTACCCCTAACCCTATTCCTTACTCTACATGTAAACTTGACTGTCATACTAATCTTTTCTCTAAACACCAACCCTAAACATGATACAAACCTTAATCCTAATCCTTATCCTATGATTTATCCTAACCATCATACTTCTCCTATTTGTAAACCTTGTACCGCCCATGAGGTCAAGATATGATCCATAGTTTGATAATCTACATTAAAACTAGCTTGACCTCTAGCCCTATAGTTCATCCTATCTAGTTCCCCTAAAAGAATAATATTCAATGTTGTGGCACAAAGTCTAGCAAAGGTATGCCCAATCACAATGATCTTGTAATTATTGGGGTCAAAATTTGGCCTCATCTTATGAATCAAATGGATCATGTGCCTCGACCAAGCCTCCAGAAAGCCAATACAAACCAGTCTATTAAAGAGTCTCGTGAGATAAGAGCCAATCACTGAGCTACTGAGCTTGAGTAGTTTTGTCTACAAGCCATACTCATTGACAACTCTACTACATTTCATCATTCTAATGGTCTTGTAGATGATGGAAGCAGTAAAGATATGACAATGAGAGGGTGAGATGAGGTGAAGAGGTGGCTGACCTAGATTGCCATAAAGGGTGGTGGTGTGGGAGATGACGAAGCACGGTTCGATGGAGCAAGGTAGGGGCGGATACCACGGGAACAAGGTGCACCAAAAGAGCTTTGAGTCCTGGCTAAGCATATCGTGTAAGGAACTGCACTATGAAGCAATGTAAGTACAATTCTTCACATGAAGAAACCAATGGTAGGAATGTCAAAAATTGATGATAGTTGAAGGAGAGGTCTCAAAGGTTAAAATTCAAGTGATGGTGAAAGGATTTATAGTTGGCATCAAACCAATGGTTCATAGGGCACATTTTCTAGTGCTTTGATCTAAGGATAGGGCAGTGGGGGATGGGAAAGAACGTCGACTCCCACATGGTTTTAGTTAAGACATCAAACATGGAGGAAGCATGGTTACACTCAAAGAAATAATAGGTGAGAGGAGTCAATGTAGGTTGAAAATGAAGAAGTCCCCATCACCCTAGGAAAAGAAAAAGTGGAAATTGCTAGGGTTGTGATCCAAAGTAGTCAAGGAGGTAGGGATGTGGGTGAAGGTGTGGAGCGGCCTTCCCTGTAAAGGGAAGGGGTGACTGACGAGAGGGGCGAGAAGTGAAGCGCTAGGCCCAAAAGAGAATAGTAGGCAAGTGAGAGATGGGTGATGGTGACGCCACAGATGCAAGAGATGAAAGAAGCACCAATGATAATGTAGTCAACCACACTAAACTCCCATAGTGTGGCTAACAGGTAAAAAGCTTAGATCTAGGAAAGCAAAGAAGGTCATTCAAAATAACTAGGTCAGAAGATTCAAACAGGTAAAGGAGGTGATGACCATAGATAAGTAAAGGTCCATGGCGATCCTCAAAAATATGCTAGAGCCCCAAACTGACATAATCAAGTTTTGTCATATAGGTCTAGTCTATGCCTTGGTCATGTATAACAGTTTGCCATTCCCTAGTCTGTGCATTGAAGTCACCTAGGATAACTATGTTACCCAAGGCACTAAATTTGGAAACACGCTGAATTAGATTAGTAAGTGGATCATTGTCCTCGGTAATATGAATGGCATAGGGTGAAGAGGTTGGTGGAAAGTAACAAATCATGATGACAATGTCTATCATGGCATACTCAAATCCACATAAATCTGGTATGTCTATCAAAAATAGACCATAGAAATACCATTGAAGAGGTTGTTTCTAATCAGGTAGGCAACACCTCCAGAACCCCACACACCACCTGAGGAGTGAACCTCATCCTTGAAGACTAACAACCACTGATAACCATCGAGACCCAGACTCTCATGGGTCTGAGTGATAGCTAAGATATCAACCGACCCTACAACATCCTGAAAAAAGACCTTGAAAATCATATTTCTTTATAGAATTAGATTTAGTTTGATCTTCAGGATACCACAATTAACCAACATACTAAGTGATGAACCCAAACATAAGAAACTTACCTTCATAATTAAAAATAAGTAAATAGAAGGTATAATAAAGAAAAAAATTATCTTTATAATTAAAAAAGAAATAAATGAAAATTTTAACAAAACAAGATTGGCAATTCAAAACATTTAATTACAAAGAGTGGTTGTGCTTTTTTTAATTATTTAAAATAACTATTTAAAATATCTAACATATGATTTCGAAAGAATTCAAAAATAAATAGAAATAATATATGATAGTTAAAAATATATATAATTGATTTTAATAATTACTACAAAAAATGTTTAAAATAGAAAAAAAGATAAACAATTTTGCGAGATAGATAAAATAATAAACTTCAAATGGAGGAAATTTATAGATATGTGTTTGATTGAAATAAAGTGGAATTTAATTCTAAGCACCTTGAACTTTAGGAATATTTTGAAATGAGCATCATAAAATATGGTTAAAATATTTAATATTTAATAATATAATTTATTATAGATTAAGTATATATTTAACTATAAAAAACACGATTGCTACTAACTTATATATATATATACAATCGACAGATATCCTTGTCCAAGACACCTCGAAATATATCTCTTGCCTTATTTTATATATAATATATAAAAACTAACATATGACTAGTAATATATACCTATTTCGATCACCAAAAAGGGTCAATAAAGCCATCAAATTCAAGACTTGAACTAGTAATATATGTCTATTTTCATTCACCAAAAAAACACAAAATGTAGACGTTACAAGGAAAGTCGATAGTCCATGCCATAATTATAATATAACTATCTTTGTCATTGACATTACTTTTACTTCAATGGGCCCACTCACTCACGTCTTATCCGCGTGATGTTAACATTTATTTCACCGACATATAAATGCCACGCATCAGCCTGAAATGGTAATGGTGGCCCCAGCAAGCCGCGTCAGTTGTTCGTGAAATCCTATAAATTGGCCTTCGCCCAACACTCATTTTCCATGTAACTTTTTGAGCTATTTGCACAGCCATCTCTATCTTGATATTTTTTTGTCTTTGTATTTCTTGACAAGTATCTCAATTTCTTGACAATGGCGGATTCAAACGCAGCAGAGCATAGGGATCGCGGTTTATTTGGCTTGTTTGGGAAGAAGAAAGAGGAGGAGACACATCAGCAGCATGGTGCTATCATGGAGGGAGACGTGGTGGGTGTAGCTCCTCATGAGCAGGGACACGTAGGCGAAACTCACCCTATCCCCCTGTTACTGAGCGGTGATCTTTTATTTGGCTTTTGGAAGTGCTATTAAAATTTGACCAACAGATCACAATCCCTTCATCTTTTTAGATTTGGTTGCATTTTTTTCCACCTTTTGCCTAACCAAATATTTGAATTTTTTGCATTCTATTGAAATTCATCCTACCTTATGTACTTTTATTGGTTAAATGATTACACGGATCAGTCTCTTATATGTTGAAATGCTGTGTGTGTACAGTCCAGCGATGAGGAAGAAGATGAGAAGGGAGAGAAGAAGAAGGAGACAAAGAAGGGTGGATTGAAGGACAAGTTGAAGCTTCATGGAGACAAGAAAGAGGAAGAAGAAGATGGTCATGTGAAGACTGAGGAAGAAGGGGGCGAGAAGAAAGGGTTGATGGAAGAGATCAAAGAGAAGCTCCCTGGAAACCACAAAGAGGGAGAAACAGAGCATTGAAAGAGCAAATGAATTTTATTTTTTGGGTTGTTTCATCTTATAACGAGTTGTGTGTAGACCATCTTCTGGTTTGAAGTATACTGTGGATTGTATGTATGCTGTGTTTTTCTGTATATAATAAAGAGTGTGATGGTGTTGGTTCTGGTTTGTAATTGCAATGTTTCAATGAGGCCTCTGTTTCTAATGGAGACGCGTTTAAACAATTTTTCCATAAGAAATTTGGGCCAGCAAGGGCTAACCAATATAATTTGTTTATTTTAAAACGTTAAATTAGATAGGTTTCAAAGAAACTCAACTCACATGCACATGTATTTAAATTCTCTCATGTTCATTAATCAATTAATGAATATTACTTAATACTTGTGAATACTTTTGTATAAGTACATAAATAAGGAAATTCAAACGTAAGATAATAACTGAAGACTGTTATTAGGGTTCATTTGTCTATGTGAATAGGAATAGCTATTTTGCAATAGGGTTTATGTTTTCTAAAATAAATAAAATTTGAATAGGAATACGTATTCCATTTCCACCTATTTAGGTGGAACTGTAAAACTTCATTTTTGGGCCAAAATTAAAATATGTATTCCTATTTTATTTCGTATTCCAATTTTGATTTGCGCATCCAAATGAAGAATTCAAAATTTTAAGAATTTACAAATGCCTATTCCACTTGTATTCTCACTACCAAACGCACCCTTAGGGTCCATTTGGTTCCTAGAAGATGACAAGAATTGGCTTTTGCAAAATTTGGATTTGAAAATTTTTATGTTTGTTTGAAAATTGGCAAAATGGAATTAGCATACCGAACTTCCAATTTTGCCTCAAAACTAGGGTTTCCAACTTCCTACTAGCGAGTAGGAATTGAAAATCAAAACTTGCTTATGTTTTTAAGGAGTGGAAAAATAGTAGATTGGACTACTTTTTGAAATTTGCCTTCAACTCCAACCTTATGCATAAAAATGTGTCTTCACATGCACCTTCCGAGTGAAACAAACAGTTCAAGTAAAATCCCAAAAATCAAAATGCAGATTTGCAAAATCTTGATTTGGCTAAACCAAAGTTCATAGAAATCCCAATTTTTAAAATTCCATGAACCAAGCGGACCCTTAATGTCATAGATAATGTCATAGATATTAGTGATATCTTTTTATCAAAAGGAAAATTTGTTTCTTATTATCATAGATACTAGTACTATTGCAAATCCTAGATATACATGCTCCTGGATTAGAAGCAGCAATTTTTATTATTTTTTATTAATTCAAAAAAATTTCTGATTTATTATGCCGAGAGGCGTAACATTACAATGGCAATCGACCCCACTATAGAAGCCCAATGAGCGCAACAGTGTAAGAATAAAGAATTACACCGGCTGTCATACAAACACCAGCTATCACTCAGATGCTCCCTCACTCCAGTTGTCACTTGAAAAACCATAGCTATACAAAGGATAGGTAGCCTAGGTATCCCAAAAAACAAAAAAATGAAGCATATGCGTAATCACATTTGATTAGGTTTAAATAGTAATTTAGTATATTTTAAACTTCGAGTAAATCGAACGACAATAACAGACAATCCAACACCTGGTTCATTGCAGAAGCAAATTTTCACGTTCATTGAGATAAGTAAGAAATCCCAAAAATCAAAATGCAGATTTGCAAAATCTTGATTTGGCTAAACCAAAGTTCATAGAAATCCCAATTTTTAAAATTCCATGAACCAAGCGGACCCTTAATGTCATAGATAATGTCATAGATATTAGTGATATCTTTTTATCAAAAGGAAAATTTGTTTCTTATTATCATAGATACTAGTACTATTGCAAATCCTAGATATACATGCTCCTGGATTAGAAGCAGCAATTTTTATTATTTTTTATTAATTCAAAAAAATTTCTGATTTATTATGCCGAGAGGCGTAACATTACAATGGCAATCGACCCCACTATAGAAGCCCAATGAGCGCAACAGTGTAAGAATAAAGAATTACACCGGCTGTCATACAAACACCAGCTATCACTCAGATGCTCCCTCACTCCAGTTGTCACTTGAAAAACCATAGCTATACAAAGGATAGGTAGCCTAGGTATCCCAAAAAACAAAAAAATGAAGCATATGCGTAATCACATTTGATTAGGTTTAAATAGTAATTTAGTATATTTTAAACTTCGAGTAAATCGAACGACAATAACAGACAATCCGACACCTGGTTCATTGCAGAAGCAAATTTTCACGTTCATTGAGATAAGTAAGAAATCAGACTTGGCATTTAAAGAAGGAGGTTTGTATGCCAAACACAATTGTGGTCTAATATAAATGTATCTCAAAAATTACTCTACATAACAGAGATGCTTGAACAAACTGCCATCGCCTCCATTATCTATTTAATTGTTCCTTTGTTTGTCTACACTCAATGAAAAAGATTTATGTAAAAACGAAACTCCTTCCTTATTAAAATATCTGATCCTAGAATTAAACACAATTCTTGAAATGTAGCATTTATCTACATCATACCAACCGGGTGTGTCAAAGGTCAACATGAAGGCATTTTAGGTGGCACGAAGAATTCCAATTCTAGAAACAAAAATGTGAACGAAATTATTAGCCATCATTACTGAGCCAAATTTATTGACCCTGGCTAATGACTCGGGCTAATTTATAACTAGTTAACCTATTACAATTTTGAGACTTTTGTAGATGTAGTGATCTTAAATTGTGTTTTACGTAATTAAATCTTGAAATTTCTCCCAAATGATTATGGCAGGTTAGCGAAATGTATTATAGTATAAAAAATTAAATATTAAAAGGAAAAGATGTGTTTGCAGATAAGATTGTCTTTTAAATTAATATACTCATCATAATGCCTATACCAGTACTATTATTTAATGGGCATGCGTGGGTGCATGGCCTTAACCAATACTATTATTTAATGGGTGTGCATGGGTGCATGGCCTTATAATTAAGCTATCCTAGTTTGAAAGATAAACTGGCCACGTAGGTAACCATCCTGCTCACATTTAAGACTTGAGTGGCATTTAAGACTTGAGGTTGTGGCCCTTTCTTATTTTATTGCCCACTTTACTCCTCTATTCTCCATGGATAGAGGTCATTTTCTATTGTTCAATTGCATTTTATTAGACATTTTTGTGTAGCATGCTTCAATAAGAATGGTGGTGAATGGCAAGAACAAGAAAAAGCACAAGAAAAGTCCCACTGCAACACGATGGTAAGCTGCCATCTTAATGCTAATTGATTTTACTTCCTTAGCATTGCATTTAACCTAACTAGTCTTATTAGGGATTTATAGTCGAAATAGGGCGATGGATTTCATGGATATGCTCAATTAGACTAAAGAAATTGCATTGGTTTGTAAGATGCTAATGGCTGAAGTTGACAATAAAAATAAAAGAGTCCAACTATTCATTGATATTGGAGATGTCGTTTAATCAAGTGACATTGAAAATGTCAACAAAATACAACAATTCATGTATTCATTGAAAATAATTTAAGCTTTGATTATTTAATTTTTTTATAAGTGTTCATTTTGGTATTTATTTTTATTATAATATTTATTAAATTTGTATCACTCATGTCTATGCACCAGCTACGGTACTTAACACTAATATTCCAACATTTCAGAAGAGTATTATAGGTATGCTCTTAACATGTATTTAATTTTTT
Organism: Cupressus sempervirens; assembly: GCA_028749045.1. NCBI lineage: Eukaryota > Viridiplantae > Streptophyta > Pinopsida > Cupressales > Cupressaceae > Cupressus > Cupressus sempervirens. Next base: position 44,359,547 of record CM053786.1, read on the forward strand.
TAAAAATAAATACTGTTAAACTATGGTACAAACATATGTATTTGAAGTTAGCTATTGTTTGAAATTTATCTAAAATTAATTAGTTGCTGAAACATCAGCTTTTGCCATTTCTGAGCAATAGCAATACTGTTAATAAATTCATCTTCCACATAAATCAATATTATATCTTTGTAATCACAGTTAAATTTTGTTGCATGTTATCTCTTTTAATTTGTATTTGATTCTAATAAATTTATTTGTATTTGTATATTTTGGAATGATCATTTTCTCCATCCAATTTTTCAATTGATTCAACAATGAAAATTTTGCACAGGTTTTGAAGTAGATAAATCAATTTTGAAGAAAGTAAGAGCTAAATCAGTTCTAGATATTATTTTCAAAATTAAAACTGTTAAAAAGAATTTCTAAGTAATATTTAGAAATTTATGTTTGTATAATAAAAAATCCAACCAACATTTAGATCTTAAATCAAATTTACTATTAAGCTCTCTGTATGAGCGAGAAATAATGACAGTTAGATCTAAAACTTAAGCAAAATAATTTTTAGATTTAAAAACATATAATAGAAAGTTTTTCAAATTGAAATGAATAGAATATTTAAATCAAAATAGAAGCTATATGTTTTAAAATTTATATTCTAAACACAGAATGTTTTAAATCAAGTTCTAAATAGAATCTTTTAAATTAAATTTTTTAATTATGTTTCAAAAATATTATATGTTGTAAAAAAAGTATTGCATATTATTTAAAACTTGATTTTATAAGGATTACAATTATGTAAAAAAAAGAAAATCGATAATGAGGATTATGGTCAATAATTATAATTAATATTTAGGACTATAATTTAAAATTTGATTTATGTTTTTAAAATTAGAAATGTTATTAAATCATACTATTAGAGTATAATTTATAATTTAAAATGTTGGTTCCTAACATAAGAATGAGATTTTAAACATACATATTTTATTTACATATGTAAATAATCATTTTATTATTTAATCTAGGTCATGGAAAGTTATATTGATGAAATAGACGTGGCTGAGAATCCAAACATCAAAAATCATCTAGAAGAAGTAGAAATCTCCAAGATTCTAGATGTCAATTCTAAAAATTCAGTCATGAGCCCACATTCGAGTATTGCTTCAAATGATTTTACAGCTATAGAAGTTCAAAAGTTGGCAAGTGATGTTCTAAATCAACACAAGGAACTCATTGATAGGCTTAAATTCATAACATCACATCTACATGTAGTAGAAGGTGAAGATGTTACATTAGTTCAAGAATATGTTAAGCACATAATTCAATATAGAGATAATAGATTTTGAAAGAATCCAAAGTTTTGTTACTACATGATGAATGTGATCATGAGACACTGAGTCCATAGCTCCACAAGTGTTTGCATGAAAAGAAGTCTACACAAAATGCCAATCACAATAAAAGAGTTGTGTGAGCATATGGACAAAACACCACACTCCCATCTAGCTGATAGATTGATGCATTTTGGAACTAGTTTAAGGGGAACATGGTCACATTGGACAAAGTATCGAACAAAATTAATAGACATGCTTCATCAACTTCGAACACCAACAATATTTTTTACATTAAGTGTAGCAGAATTGTACTGGCCATATTTTTGTGCAATGATGCCTAGAACACAACCAAGTGATCCACAAGAAGCACAAATGTGGAGGAAACAAAATATCATTGACTATCCACACATTGTTGCACAATACATGCATTTTTAAAATACAACTTTTAGAAAAGAGATACTTGAGAATGGTATGAATGTTGAAGACTATTGGTTCAGGTATGAATGGTAGCACAGAGGATCTGCACCTATCCACGATTTTATATGGTTAAAAGGAGCACCAAAAATGGAAAGTATTGATTGGAACAATCAAGATCAATTATATTATGTTGCATCATATCTCCATGATTTGGTTCAAGCATGTTACCCTTGACGAGATAGACACCTCTGGAATATACAAATATGATTATAGAAAGTTATAAAATTAAACATTCTTTATTCTGGTAACTTTAGATAAGAACATATATGATATTAAATATTTAAATTTATGTTTCAGGCATATCAAAATTTCAGTCTACACCCATGTTTGAAAAACATGAGACAATCAGTCAAAAGTGATTTCAACACAGACTACAACGAGATTCTAAATATTGTACAAAGATGCATAATGTGTAAAGAAGGTGCATGTTTGTGCAAAAAGAGAGGGAAATTAGTTTGCAGGTAAACACTTCCTAAAATAATTTATTCATTTAAAATGTTAATATTCTTCTCCTTTAACGTATCATTGTATTTAGCAATAAAAATATGTTAATGAAATATAGGTATAATGCACCATGGCCATTGAATTTACATGGATCTAGACTAAAGAAATATTTAGAAATTGGTGAGAATATAGCATCATGTCCTTATAATTTTATATTTGGTTTGCTATCTCAAGTTATTTTTGTGACAATTCACCTTGTAAAAATATTAATCTCTTATTCTATCTATTTTTAATATTTCTTGCACAAAATGTAGTACTAAACATTATTTATTCTAACTCTTACTTTTAGAAATTATGGATAATTTTACACTCATAATTTTGAAATACTCATATTTTGTATTTTTAGTTTTTTTTTAGTAAAGAATTAAAACAATGGATGCTTCAAAAAAAAATTAGAAATCATTATTCGAAGCCCAAATGGCTCCATAAATTATAATGCTTTTTCTGAATTTGATGTTGACAACTATGTAAGATTGGTTATAGAGTACTACAAAGGTATTGTGAAAACTCTTGAACACATGGCCTTAATGATTGATGATCCCAACGAGCTATAAATATGGAAAATGGTGGATGTTGCAAAAAGGGTTCGTCAGACATCTCATTATGTAGATGCATTTCCATGAATGATGAAAGAAGTTCATTGTGATCATTGCACAAATAAAGGTCATAATACCAATCTGATCGCTGAAGATTATGTCATGTACTTACATCATTACGACAAAGTGCTTTACATTTAGTTATTACTTCTTTGACCTTTGGTACTTATTGCTTATTAAATATGATTGTATTGGAACATCTCTTTTCTCTTTGATTTATGTAAGTTTGACAATCAACAATTTATTTTTATATATATGTGGTTTTATAAATGTCTTCCATATTCTTTTTTAACTTATTTTAGAATGAAAGGAAATTGAGTTTTTTTAATTCTTCACGTGATGTGTATAGCATACTTTCATTACTCTATATTCGAAAGATTTGTAGGCTATACTTTCATAAGTATATATGCATGACTTTCTAATATGTTTGGTATCAAAATATTGCTTTATATGGAAGTGACAAATATGTGGTAACACAAATAAATAAAACATTAAATTTATTTATAATAAATCTTAATTCTATGCATAATCCTAACCATCATGTATAAATCCTAAACCTAACCATTGTTGTTTGTATAGCTTTATATAATATGTATCATTAACACAATTCTAAAATGGATAACATTAAATGTTATCTTTAAATATATGTGGAAAATATACATGAAATATTATTTACAATGTATATACCAAAAATAAACAAACATCTAAATGTCTCTCAAAGCAAGTCCTTATTCTATGCATAATCCTAAACATAATATAAATCTTAAAATTGTCCAATATCTGAAGTCTAACATTAATAGTAATCCTAATCTTAACTATTTGAGCTATAATAACTATTATTGTAATATAAACACATTAATAATATTCTCCATCCTAACTATTCAATCACCCTAATCATAATTCTAACCTTAATCCCTACCATAACCTCAACTTTGATTTAAATGTTGAACGGAATCATAACCATAAAAATAAATTATGACCCTAATCATAAATCCAACCTTAACATAAATCTAACCCTAACAATAAACCTTAACATTAAATTGTAATTGTAAATGGTATCATGATCAAAACTATATTTCTAACTTGGGTATATTTTTATAATCATAATATAGGTCTAGGCCCTGACCCTAACCTATCCCTAACTTTAATACTAACACTAAGCATATTTCCACTCATAAACACATTAACACTAAACCTTATCCCTAATTATTATAATAATAAATATATAGTAATAGTAATCCTAATACTAAACCTAATGATGATATAAATTGTAAAGTTATATTTTAAACATAATCAAATTATTCATTCAATGTGTTATGCAATTCGTGACTGCTACTAGCTACTTATATACTCTATATGTAAAATATGTCGAGATGCATCGAGGTGTTGAATTTTTTCATTATTCACTTTTAATATGCATTAAAAAAATTCAACGCCTCGATGCATCTCGACGTATTTTACATATAGAATATATATTAGCTAGTTTGACTATACAGTCAATATTTGTTTGTTTTATTAGTCCATGCAAGGAGCTAATGTTCCTACTTCATTCTAATTAATCACTCCCAAAAGTATATTTTTTTACCTTAATTCCTATTTTTCTATTGGCTATACCAATTTTAGATAGGAGTTTAAGTTTTTTTTAATTCAAAAATAAGAAAAAATTGTACTAAATTTCTGAAAGTTGGAATTCCTCTAGAAGTTTCAGATAATGAATTGCTTACATTCCTAAATGATTTATTGTAGAACTTTTTGTCCATTAAATTACTTAAATGATTTAAATGTATTTTTGGTGTGAACACATTTCCTGTTTTTTGGTTGTTTCCCATAATTGGCAACTAATGTAGTCAACCATTTTGTTTTTGGTTGTTTCCTATTTATTATATACTCGTTATCAATGTTATGACATTCACATTCTCCATCTACAGAGCCTGCTTCAAAATGGTTTGAGGTTCTTACCACTTTAACTAGAGAATTTCATATGCTTTTTTTATTTCCTTTCATGGATGCTTGCAAACTTTGTTATCTCTATGCATTGTTAGAATAATGCTTTCAAATCCTCTCTAGAAAAGTTGCCTCTTTACAGAGGCTTTAGGGCTGACTATCATATTTTTATATCATTTTTGCATATAATATGAAATTCTTACTCTATGCATTGCTATCCTTTTAGCTGCTATATTTGTCAACAAGATTTAGCAAACAATGTATTCTTCAAGTTTTCATATTGTCATTTACTTTTCCCTCTCCCCATCATTTGAATTTTATTTTTCTTCGGGGGGTACTTGTTTGTGCTGCTTAGTGTGACTTTTCTTTACAATGTTTTCAATAGTGGCACCTAATTAATTGATTTAAGTAAAGTTAATTGTCATATCCTAAAGTTTAAATATGAAATATTTTTAAAAACTTTTTTCTGATTTAAATTATAATTTTCTATTGGTTGAGAGGATTTTTACCAGGGATAATTTTATTTTTTGATTGTGAAAAAGAGAAGAATTTTTTTAAAGAGGTAAGGTTGTATTAATTATGACAATAACCATTGTCACAAAGTATGGGCTGGTATCACTTATTGCATAGCTCTGGGCCGCGTGTACTAATTCCTCTTTCCCCTAATTTCATCGTCGTCGGCATGATCGTCCTCGCAATCCTTATGATTGGAATTTCTGTCAATCTGAGCCTTCTACAGCGAAGATTGATGTGTTTCTCTTCTTCTCTCTGTCTCTCTTAAAGAGATTTGCTCGTCGCAACTTCCACTTGACGATCCAAGAATAGTGAATTCTTGAAATTGGGCATGTTGGTTTTATGAAAAGTTGTGATCTTGAAAATTTATGTCAATTGAAGCAGATAGTTTGGTAACATACGAGAAAGTTAACTGCAAGAGTCAGTAAGCAGTCCAAACAAGCAGGTGCGAATATCGTGGGCAAGCCCATCTTCGTACTACAATAATTTTCCTGCAGTATCAAATAAAATGCTAAAACAAATATAATTTCGTCTGGATCAAACAATTTAACTTGGCTATGTTTTCACTGAATTTGAAGATTGCATTTGTGGGGCTTTACCATTGATTGACAGAATTCGGTCACAATAAAGAGGAGAAATATAGCGCGGCAGGAATTGAGGCGGAATGATTTTGTAGAGCATGATATATTCCATTCTGGCAATCCAAGTAATTGTCGGGGAGTGTGAGAACGCGCTGAAAAAAGTATTGACTAACTAAATGCATGCTACGGATAATTGTTGAAATCAAATTCGTGTCACACCATGACTGGAAATTGGCATCGACGTTTTACTTTCATCACAAGAATACAGTTCGACATCTAATATTTTCCTGCATTATTTTGCATAACATCTTTACATTTTTTACAAAGTAAATTGGGTAGTGAGGTGAAGGATTTTTTAACAACATTGAATGAGTTGCATTGTTAGTGCCAGGGAACTAATGTTCTGGTGGCACCTGTCTATTAATTTATAATCTAAAAAAATTTCAAATCTCTAATGTTTAAAAGGATCTATTTTTAAAATCAATTTTTATGTGTTAATTTCTTTTATCTGATTGGATGAGTCTTTTTTCCCAGGGGTTTAACTATTTTTTAAATTTAGAAACATAATAGAAATTTAGATCTGTCCAGAACATTCAATTTTTCACTTTATCAATTGAAAAAAAAACATAAAAATTAAACAATGGTGGTGACCGACTACAATTAGGGGAAACTGTGTAAAGGGTTCAGTCTGCTGGCGAATTCACAACGGGGTTTTATTACTATCGAAAATCTGAGGAAAAATTCTGCAATTTTAGGGTTAAATCTTTGACAGATTCAAAAATAGAAGCGATGGTGTAGGAAGGAGATTTAGACGGCTACGGAGCTTTGAATAAGCATGAATTTTGTGTTCTGATATTTTGCCTTAGCCCTTCCAAAAAATGACAATTTTTCTTTTTCCCTTCTCTAGAATTTTTTGGTACATGGTCTGGAAGCTTCTTGAGAAGAACTCAGATGTATTTATATGCATCAAAGGCATTGCTTCGGCCGGTTGAGATTCTAAGAACCAAAGTTAGTCTCAGGGGAACCACCACATTATGTATTGTAGACAGTGGCCAAATTTTCATCTTAAAGAAAGAGGAGGATTAAATCTAAGATGAACATGCTGAATCTCGCCAGAATTGTCTTCTTTCACTTAACACTAGTTGTTTCAGTCATCACCACCATTCAGCACTAACACCGTCATAGACATTTCACGCTTCTTGATAGTCCATTACAATAAGCCCCTAGATTTCTTTCTTCTTCCTCCTCATTTCCCTTATCCCATATGTGTTGTCATTCTCCTCGAATGACGTGGTCTGTGATTGAATAGAAAGGATTTCCAGTTCTTTATTTATTAATAGATCTAGTTGCTTGATCTTCTATGTTATTATTTTTGGGCCATTATTTTCATTCCTAGTTTGTTGGGGCTCCACCACCCTTTGGCGCCCTCCAAAGTCATTTTACTAATTGAAAATAGATGTGGCCGAGTGGTGGGTGTGGAGCCTTTCTCGCCTCCAGTCCTCGGCTTGGCCGTCTCCAAAGTCCCCACTGACTGTGAACCGAACCATTGAACTTTTATTTCCAAATTTAATTCTTTTTATTTAATTAATTTCTTAATTAATTAAATACAATTAAATATTAAAGTGTCATAATAATTTTTCATTTAATTAAATCATTAATTTATTCTTTTAATTTGACTTAATTACTAGAAAATACACCAAAGACTCATAAAACAACATACAAAAACTCATCATAGAAAAACACATAAAAAATCAAAGTAAATGGTTATAATCATGAATTAATGTCATTCGACCCATTCGGAGGGTACTCAACTTAGATACTTGTCCTAATTTTCAATTAGAACAAATGGCTTAAAGGTTTAGGATTTGGACTCAAGAATTTATCTCCCGTCTCTTACCATTGAGATAATGTGATAGGGTATGCTCATCCTGGCAATTCAGGGAAGTCAATACCTGGTACTTGCAACTTGCATAAAATTTACGCATGTACAGACACAATATTCTAAGCTAAACATGAAATGGTAGGAAGTGGTGCATCATGTAGATCTCGACTAGCAGGTGACTACAACTCCCTTCCTTAACCACGTCAGAAATGCCACACATAAAGAAAAAAAACATGCACACCATACACATGCAATATGGGGTAAGTATCCATAAGATATTTGCACCCGCTAGCAGTGCCCATTTCCCATCCTTCCAGACACCAACTATTGAATGGGTCCTCAATCAATCTATACGGAACCACTCTCCACTATCAACAAATCATTAGAATTTTCTAAAATTATAATAGAATTTATAAATTGGAGAATTGTACTCAGTACACTTAAACTAGAGATGAGCTATTTATTCAATAGGCAGGGACTCTAGCTCTTCCAGAGCTCTTGTTTAGTATTATTTTCTCCCTTTTAGTCAAGGAAAAAACAAATAAGATATTTCCTAACTACATTGCTTAGGATGCTCGCTGCCCATGCCACCTCCAAGAGCTTCTTCACAATCCTACCATGGAAACCCCCAAAAGTTCCCTATGTGAGTTGCATGGAGAAATAGAGATCCAAGGTTCGAGACTATCTTAGGGTCAATTTTTGTATATTGTTTCTTAACAAAAAAAAGAAAAAAAAAGGTTGGGTTCTATAGTTGTTAATCTCAAGTCAGTGGAAAATGTCACGCAAAAATAATTGTTAACTAACAAAATAATATTTAAATATTATTAATTTATATTATATTGTATTTCATAATACAATTTTTAGAATTTGTATTTATTTTATATTTATATCCATATTATTTTCCAATTTTCTTAAATATGTATTTTTATTAATTATTCATTGTTCAAATTGTATTATAAATCACATTTTAAAAATTCTAATATTACAATGTTAATCCTACCATGGAAACCCCCAAAAGTTCCCTTTGTGAGTTGCGTGGAGAAACAGAGTCCAGGGTTCGAGACTATCTCAAGGTCAAATTTGTACGTTGTTTCTTAACAAAAAGAAAAAAAACAAAGGCTGCATTCTATAGTTGTTAATCTCAGGTTAGTGGAAAATGTCATGCACAAATAATTGTTAACTGGCAGAATAATATTTAAATATTATTAATTTATATTATATTGTATTTCGTAACACAATTTTTAGAATTTGTAATTATTTTATATTTATATCCATGTTATTTTCCAATTTTCTTAAATATGTATTTTTATTAATTATTCATTGTTCAAATTGTATTATAAATAACATTTTAAAAATTCTAATATTATAATGTTACTCATTAAAATTCAAAATCAAACATAAAAAAGAACGTGAAATGTTAAATAGAGGGCAATATAAATTTTAATACTAATACAATTATATTTGAATTTTCTTTATTATTTTTCTATTCACTTAAGTAAACAAATAAGTGCAAAAAAAAACACATTGATTTATAAAATGTAAGATGAAGCTCTAATAATAAACAAATACCCCAAATTCCAAACAAAAACATTAAATTAATAAAAAAATACTGGCATAAATATTCTTAGTGTGAAAGGAATTTTTTTGGTTTGTTTTTTTTCTATATTTTTCCTATTACTCTGTTAATTATATAATTTATTTTCTTATTCAAAAAATTCTTAAGTAAACTTTAACAAGTCATTTTAATACCTTAAAATCAATTTTATAAATATATTATTTGGAATTTTATATATAAATAGACATATTCATAAGGACTCATAATTATGTTAAAATATTTCAAAGGTTTTATAAAAATTATTTTAAACTTATGTTCACCTCTAGTAGCTATAGATTAGAGAGAGCAACCACTTTATATTTTGGTACTTTTAATTGATTTTTTTTAATTTTAAATTTACAAATATAACATATGAGTAGACTAAGTTTAATCAAATGAAGTATAAAGTTGCCTAAGAGTAGATGACAACTAGGCTAGCCTAAGAAATTTAAATTACTTATATATCAATCTATATCCAACAACGTCAAGTACCACCATTCTTATCAAACTAAATTTTGGGACATGATTCACAATAGAACAACCAAACAAAAAATAGAATTATAGTTACAAATTCATATAGAATTTTATATTTTTGATATCTAAAAAGTAATATTATCTTTTACATTTTTTTTAATCTTACAAGTACCCTTGCACATGGCAAGGACTCAAGCTCACACAGAGCTCTTGTTATGAAATAAGTGCACTGCTATAATGCACTCTCAAATATTTTAACAATTAATTCACTTTGCACAGTAGTTAGTTAGAGTCTCCTTTTTTTAATAAAAAAATCCAAATAAATTTGCACATTGCACCATCTTTTTAATATAATTTATATTGATAATTATAAATAAATCAATTTAATTTATTTTTCATGAAATGCACTCCATTATTGTACATTATAACAAAAACAATTTAAAAAAAGTTGGAAGAATGTTTGATAATTTTAACATTTAACTTTGTCGAATCATTTCATTTATGTTTAAAATATTTAAGGAGATTGGAGTGTATTTAGATACTAAACTTATAAGATTATGTATTTTGGTTTATACAATTCATTTATATTTCAAAATTTTTGGAGTGTATTTAGATACTAAATTTATAAGATTGTATATTTTATTTTGTACAACATCATATACTTTGTATCTAAAAGAAGTATAACTAGCTCATACTTATCAATTTTATTTTATTTTTAATTCTTACCTTATCATTTTACCAACTTTAAATATTATATGTCAAAATGGTATTTTTACTTCAATTTCTCAAGGACTCTAGAATATATAGTATAAAATTGTTAAGAATCTTTATGAAAAATAAAATTTATAAACTTGTAAGTTGAAATATCTAACAAAATGAAATTTTATTGAGTATGACCAAATTTATATAGTACAATTTATTTATTTACACTTTGAATAAGATTGCATATAAGTCTAGAATAAAATAACTTACAAATAGGAAAAATTCACATAGACACAACATAAAACTTTTACAATTCAAATTGAAGCTTATTTAATGTGCATTATGGCTCTATTATTATCCATGATTTTAGTCATAGGATGATCAAAGAGATGCGAAGTAAGAGGTATATAAGATGATGAAGCATTTTGGGAAACATGAGTGTGAGCTTTGGCTTTAGCTTGACATTTTCTATGATGAAAACAAGAACATTGGTTATGTTTAGTTTGGGAAGATACTTGAGGTGGGTTAGGGTCAATTGACATAAGGCCCCTATCTCAATGTGATGGAAGAACAAAAGGAACAACACTGATAGGATCAAGCTTAGATACACTAAATTCATGGATTTTATGGACCTTAAAAGCTTGATAAAAGAGGAAAAGATGATTGGAATGTGGTGGTGATGAGTTATTGATCGAAGGCCAAAAGAAATCAAGCTTAGAAAATTCTCAAGGCATGGATGGATGATAAAGACTATTGTTAAGTTATGAAACTCAACAACTATTGTGGCCCTCCCTAGGATGAAAAACATTAACAAATTATTCCAATAGAACCCATAACCTGAGACAAGCACACACAATTTCAAGTAACTATAGCCTAGACTATCACTATCTATAAATCGTAGCGACTTACCCTAGATAGAGTCATTATTGATATAGGTAAAACTGAAAGGTGGGGCCTTACCTTTATAATGGTCTCCATAGTCAAGTCCCTGCAATGCCTTCACATTAACCATGCCTTCTCTCTCAAACACTATGTCAAAATGAAAAAGAATTTGTATAACATTATTAGAAAGAAAGAAGAGCCTCTCCAATAGTTTCTCTCACATGGTACTCATGTATTTTATGTCTACCACACAACTACTTTGATAGTTTTATGGTTCATATCATTACTTCATTTACCTTTAGCATATTTCAACATCTAACACATTTTAATTTTACATTTTCTATAGGTTCAATCCAGTGGTCAAGATGAAGAAAGCCTATGAATTATTGTGTTTCAAACATTTCATTGCTACATTTTTCTTGATAAATCTACTAGCTTAACATTTTATTACAGCACTGTAATTTAAATTCATCGTGATTAGATAATGCTCTCTAAAATACTACTTTTGTAGTAAAAGTTTAGCGTATAATGACACTTTAATAACTTCATTCAATTTTACAAACCTTCAAATTTATATGTACATTAAATTACATATAGTTAGGTTTTCTTTTAAATTAGGAGAACTTTTTAAGACTACAAATGCACTTCACATTTCAACCACCAGAATATGCTTTGTTTGTGGCTATATTTCTTCTGCTTCAAGGATTGAGTTGGATATATGCAATATGTCCTTTGAAAGAGGAATATTAAGGTTTTTCATCTTTCTTGATTTATAGACTCAAGTATTTTTTTGTTGTTTGTTGTTTTAGAATGTTAACTTGGGCTATGTAAGATGTATGTTCCTTGCTCCCACAATTTGATTCATTTCATCTCTTTTATGTTCTATATCCCACTTCTACTCTTCGTGGATACTAATGGTGGAATGTGTAAAACTAAAATGAATTTAGTTTGTAACTATTCAAACAAAATGAAATGTGAAAATACTATTCTTTCTTTATGCAAGCTTCAAGTTAATTTCCATTCGTTGTTGGTCAAAAAGTAACTTTTTCTTCCTACTTTCTTCCTTTTGTGCCTCTTATATATGGGTTTATATATACACCATTTCTAATGTGTTGGAATTAATATAAACAGAACAAACAACACTTACAAAATATTATATTTTGGTAAATTTTCTACTTTCACTTCTATGACCTATTGACATACCTCTTACACCTTTTCTTGGTGCAAATTTGCTAGTTTATTTATGATTTCCACAATAGGCAAGGATGACTCCTCAAACATAAATTTTGTGTATTAAAACATTTCAGTTATAAAAGTATTGACATTTTATGTTTTGGGTATTCTAAATTAAAAATCAACATTTTTCTCATTTTCTTATCATGAAAACAGTGTAGCGATTGATTTTGCTAGGGTCTGAAAGTTGAATAAACAATTCTATTTTTAGAAAAACATAGTACATTTACAAAATTGGTTTAAAATTGCAGATTACATTTACATTATCATAGAATCTTTATTTTAATTGTGTGCAATAGAATGATAAGGCATCTTTCTAAAAACACACACACACACACACACACACACATACACATTGTTAATAATTATACAAATGTTCCATGATAATGATAGCATAGGATAGATATCAAATGTTTAAGGTCAATAGGACATTCAAATATTTGATTTCATTGATTGGAAATAATCCAATCGAACCCACAATCATTAACACTCCCTCTTAGCTAGGGAGGATGATTTCTATGCAAATAAAACAACAGAGAGTAGATTTATTAGTTTATGGTTATATCAAGCATATGGTATGCCCATGAATACCAACCATATAATATTCACCATACTGAAATCTTTTCTTGGTATACACATTGACATCACATAGCATACACCATGTCATATCTTAGTAACCTTAGAGACACATGAGATATGCACTATCATATTGTATGGCATTGTTTAGAGATATCTTGACTTGGAGATGTCCATCATAATGGTATCATCTAATGATATTTACCAAGTACTCAGAGAAATGGCACACAAATCTAATTCAAATTGAAGCTTCGTTTTAGAGTGTAAATTAAAATTTTAGGGAGTGAAGATCAAATTCAAAGATGTCCATATTTTGATTTATAAGCATTTGTGACTTTAACATAGTGTGCATAAGACTTTGCTTCTTTATTTTAACTTTCAATTAAGGTGGCATCTTGAATTTTTTGTTCCTACCTTGCTATCCTCTGCTCTTCTCCCCTTGTAGTGACCTGATGACTTAAGAGTAGGTTTTTTCACCTTTTTGTGCTCAATTGTCTACACAATAAAACATGATTTACATCATACTTGCAAAGTTTTCAAAGTTCAAGTCTATCTATTTTAGGTGCTATAAGGTTGTGTATATATGTGTTATAAGAATTTAGTAGTAGATTTTAGATAGAAAAGAGAGTATTCTCCATAGGTGTTGTAGGAAGTCTAGTAGATATTGTAAGAACTAGAATAGGCATCATAATACTTCCTATAGGTGTTATAAAACCTAATGTAAGCATTGGGAGACTCTATAAATGTGCCCATGTACCTACAAACTTGTTAAATCTACAACAAAAACACTTCAATTTAGTAAACGAATATCAAATTTTGTAAGATTGAGGCTCCAACCCCAGTCCCATCACCATTATGTGTACTATAAAAAGTATATTCATGAAAATTTAGCTTGGGATACTCACTTTGAAAACAATTAATGATTAGACTTCTTAAATTACACTCTCAAAAATGTTTAATGTTCCTTTAACTAAGAAAACTAAGGATTCTTTCACATTTACAAGTAATCTTAAGTGTTAATTCCTATAATGAAATGTAAATCGAAACAAAATTATGAGAAAATTGATAATAATAAAATTGTCATCCTTATATAATAATTTGTTACGATGTTTTTAAAATTTTTAATTTATTATAAAATTCTTATAATTTTAAAATTTAATTTCATGTATATTTTAAAAATTAATAACTATATTATTCACATTGCTCTATTAGAAATGAAAACATATTTGTTTCCACATTCAATATGTATACTATAATTGATATAAGTATACAAAATTTTAACATGTATACTATAATTGATAAAGTATACAGAATTATTAAAAAGTAGAATATATTTCTTTTAATAAAGCTATTCTTTTCTTAAAATATCAAATGAAAGTTGGTACTAGGGGTAACAATCAAATTTCAGCCTGAGGTCTAGTAAAGACCCCCCCAGTTTTTCTTTATTGTTGGTAGTGGGAAACATCTAAATAAATGAGTAACTAAAACCCTTTCCATAAATCTTGGAGTGTGTTCCATAGAGCTCGAAGTGCGTCTATGTAAACCCTACCATTATGTGATTTTTTGTTATGAAATATTGCCACATTTTTCGACAGAAATGTCTATCCAATAGACAAAATGGACATTTTAATATTATTTAGTATTAAATTATAATTATAATATAACAAATTTATAGTCTCTAAACTATTAATAAATTCAACTATACAACCAATTCATTTTTCAACTGTCTTGTATTGTCGTAATTACTTTATTCTGGTGGGCCTTCCCACATCTTATCCATGTGATGTTAGAAATTTATTTCATTGGCTTGTAAATGTCATGTGTTTGTTGAATATTACTATGGCGGCTCCATTACGATGTGTCATAACCACATCGTTTATGAAATCCTATAAATTTTCCTATCACTGCCCACTATTTACACATTCAAGTCTCTCTCACTTAAAAACTATATCACATCTCTCAAGATTCTTATTTCTTCATTTTGGTGATATTTGTATTTATTCACATACTTTCTCTCTTTTCTCTTGTAATGGCAGATTCAAATGCACTAGAGCATTAGGATTGTGGGCTTTTTAGCTTATTTGGGAAGAAGAAAGAAGAGGAGACACGTCTGCAACATGGTGGTCTTGTGGAGGAACACATGGCAGGCATTGCTCCACATGAGCAAGGCCACGTAGGAAAGGATCATGCTAACCCTCTTTCTCATGGCCACGTTGATAGAGGCAAGCCTCACCCTATGTATGGCCACATCATCGAGGCTCATCCTGCTCCCATATTTCATGGCCATGTAGGCAAGATTCACCCTACACCAGTGTCTCATAGCCATGTGGAAGAGGGGAAATCCCATGGCGAAGGTGAGGAGAAGAAAGAGGAAAGGGAACTCAAGGGAAAGTTGCATCGCAACATTAGCTCTTCTTCAATCTCTATACATTTTGCATGCCCATAACTTCATTCCTAATATGTTTTAATTTCAAGGTTCACTTATTTGAATGTGTTTTTTGTGCATAAAATATATTTGGTGTACATGCCTAATTTTCAAGAGTATTATACATCTGTCATTTTCATTCTCATTTCTGCATCTCCTTTATAAGAACTACCCTGTAAAACCAATTCCACATTAGCAATCCCCATAATATGTGAAAGTCAAGGAGAGTTAAAGTCATTTAAATATTGACCAGTCAACATTACTTGATTAATTATCATTAAATTTAAGAAAAATGATACAAATACATATATGCTTGAATCTAAAATAAATTGTAATTTAGTTACCAGAATACCAAGATGTATCGATTATGTTAGCCTTTCTGACAAAAGTTCCAGAACTTGTCTAAGAACATAAGAGCAAGAATATTGTAGGACTACTTTACCAACCTACCACAAAGCTATTAAGTTTCCCTGGAATCTTTCCTAACATGAAAGACCCCCAACCCGATATCGAGGAAGACTAAACAAGAAAAACTAAGAGGAGAATAATGGAATTGTGTACACATTTTTGATAATATAATAAGAAATTTTCATTCATAGTTTAGCAAGAAAGTAACACAACCTATTAAAGTCAATGAAAGATGACACATTTGAATCAATTACACAAAAATAACATTTTTTACTCAATAGAAGCATATCACAAGATAAGAGAAACTCATTGCAATATCATAACTTCATCAGGTAGTTCATTCACTCTCATTGTGAGTCATAGTTCAAATCAATGTAATCATGTCACAATAGACCTAAGTGATGACCACACTATAGAGAAGCTTTAAAAAGCTAAATTTTGTGAGCATTATTTCCAGTTATGTTATCCAATGAAGACAAACACCACTATGAGTGTAGACAATAACATCTATTAATTAGAACTACGCAAATTGCATTCTTATAAATTGGACCTATACTTTACAAGAGCACAAATTAAAAAAATATATACTTCTGTTTAAATCCCATATGCTACACAAAATTTCTCACAGAAGGAAAATTTAATGAGTAATGAAGACACATCGCATAATCCTTAATTTGCAACATCAAACCAAAAATAATTATTTAAAGGAATTGCAAGCCTTACTCCTTTGAGTAACTCCAATGATGAAGAGCATTTGTCCAAGTGATTGAGATGTGTGCTCAAATGTACCTGAAGCCCTCAATGGATGGAGAACTGACTATGAAATGAGTGTGAATTTGAGCATGGTAGGGGTGTATTTGATGACTTTGTTCTTCAAAAGATGATTATAACTTTAGCTTCAAGTGTGGCTATAAATGTGAAGGGAGAGGGGTTCATTTTATAGGAAAAAGGGTAGTGGATTGGAGGGCCAAGATACATAGTTAAGAGAAGGTGAGGGAGGGCTAGGATGCAAGGAGAGGGAAGCACATGGATTGTGCTCTCTCAAATCCATAACATTGTGACAAGTGTCACAAGGAGAGAGGATGTGAGAGCATAAGTAAAATAGAGATATGTCTTTTAAATGTCATATACATATGCATTAAGAATGTAATTTTGAAATAATAGAAATTAAAAATAGTGTCAATACACTTACAACATTCTTCTAAAAATAAACATATTCATCAATAAGAATTTAGAAACTTGAATCTTAGAAGGCAAACACTTTCTCATGAGAAAACTTGATGGAAATCTTATTTTTACTCATTGGAAAAATCGCTTTCTATCCTCTAAGTTATTTACTAATTACTAATTATATCATTTTGTTATTAATGGAAGTAAGGTTAATCCCTATCAACTAACAACATCTAGACTCCTCTAATGACAGCTTGGTTGAAGGACCGACACTTGTAGCAAACAAAGGTGGAAAGTAGAAGATAGATCTGAAACAAATGAAAATTAAAATAAGTTTTAAAAATATCCAAAACAAAAGAAAATAAGTTGAGTTCCAAGAAGTTGAAGACTAAAAGTGAACAAAAGAGAAAAATCTAAGTGTATGAGTTCCATGACATTTTAGATTACATGTGAATAAAAATAAATCAGACTTGTGACATTAGAAATCTGCGTTACTCTTGAACTTATAGGCTCCAATTGCTAGTAGTATTAATTGGATACAGTATAAAATCTCAAACAAGGGTTGTGGGTAGCACTAGTCCCTGCCTTTGGCAAGTAACTATTGTGGACACAATTCGGTGAGGGTAGGCAACAAGTTTAAGCTGTCAATGGGTAATTTATCCCTTACTTCAGTGTGATCCAAGTCTAGTTTGTATAGAATGTGTTAGGACTAATGTTTGAGAAGGTGACAAATCTGTGGACAGAATCAAAATTAGGAATAATCTGATGTAGCAAGAATGTCTTCAAATTACATTCTCATAAGTTTAAAGCTTATTCTTTACTTTTTTTGTGTGCATATCCTTCAATCATCGTAATCCATAAGAACACATTTCTTGAGATCATTAAGTAAAGATTATGGCACATATTTGATAGGTTGAATCTGTGGAGAGTTTTCTATAGCCTATTTGTAGGTTGAATATGTGGAGAGTTCTCTATAGCCTATTTTGGAACGCTATACTAGGGTAGATGGTTGCTTCTATATGGGTACATAAAGTAGATGTTTGAAGGATGGAAAATCAACATTTTATCCAGTTGGCAAATGATGTCCTTGGAAAAGATTGGTCTCTAGATTTTGTGTATATCATATCTAATCTTCTAGCTATTTGAATGTGCAAGATGAACTGCCAATAAAGTTTAGGAAAGATAATTATTATGATAATTCACTTAAAGAGAAATGAGAATGTTAGTTCAAAGAGAGTCTAGGTACCATAGACATGAACACCTGTAGGTGTTTGAGTTTTGAAGCTAGAGGATGTAATATTCAATAGAAATTCTATTTGAATCATTGTTTAAATAAGTATATTTTAAGTTTTGATAAACTCAATTAAATTACAAAATTTTGCGCCTATGTGTCCAGGAAATGAAAGTTAAAAAAGTGGAATGTTGAGACTTCATCCAACAACATTACATTATAGTAGATTGTGATACAAGTTCAAATCATCATAATGCATCACTCTACTGTTACAACTATCTTATACGTTGGATAGATGTGATACCCATCTTATATGTTGGTAACCTGATCCAAATTTTGCAAAGGTTTATGAACTGGAGAAACACCTAAAAGGAATGCTTGTAAACCAGTTTGAAAGTTGGATAAACCCTATTCATACTTTGCAATATGTCTTTCAAAAACCACAACAACAACCCATCAACTCTTTGACGCCATAGGTATCCTAGTGTCAAAGGTGAAGAATATTCATGATATGTTCAAGTTGGAGCACGAGCTTAGTGGTTTCATTCATGATAATAAAAAAAAAAATTTCTTGCAATTATTTTTTTTAGGTTGAGAGGGTATTTGAATGATATGATACAAATGGATTGTGTAGGTTGTCCACTGTGCATTCCATTTAATGAATGGCCTTTCATTTGGGAAAACATTCCTTTGATTCACTATAAAATGCACCCATTGACACTTTTCTACAGAGGTATCCTACCATCAAGGCGAGTGAAGTGTATTCACCATAAATGAAAAAATTATGTACACAAGTTCATCAGCCCCTGGTGTGATTTTGGATATGCTATGAATGGAGGTGTTGAAACTGTTATATTGCACCTCAGAACATTTCTATCCCTATTGCATCTATTGCCAACTTGAAGGGTAATTCTATTTTGGTTTACAAAAATGGAATGCATGCTATAAGAAGAGGGCAAGAGCGTCATTAGGGGTAACCAAAAGAGAACAACATTGGAGTTGTACATATTTGAAATGTCCCTTCCTCTAATTTTATATGATATTTCAAGCCTCTAATCAGATCTTTAAAATCAAACAACTAATATTTCAAAGATCCACCAATTTCTCAATAAACCCTAAATCGGGTATGCCCGAAATAGTCCCAAAAACTTCACAGCTTCACATATTATTAATAAATCTGAAAGTGGAAATTTTTATAGAAATTTCAGCAGCATAACAGCCTAAAAAATGAAATTTTCAGATCTTCAAAACATTTACACAATAGCTCCCAAATGGAGGATAAAAACAATGCTCTTCGGGCTCCCGAAAACAACACAGGATAGCTCGGAAACACAACAAAAACACTAAGAATCTATCAAATAAGTATAATCATGAAAAAATAAATATATTCAGCTCTATTTTAAAATCTAAAATTATGAAATACAGCAGCAACCCAAACTGATATGAAATACTCAACCGAAAACACCAAACTCTTACAAAAAAAACACACCCGAAAACCCACAAATCTGCATTGTTTAGCACAAAGGCAAACTCTGCATGAGCATGAACATGGAATGACTTTAAAATCCCATCATTATCCTTCTTGGAAACCTAAAAGCTCCTTTTCTTGGGTCTCCTTCTCCATAGGTTTGGTAGCCTCTGAAGAACAACAAAGAAATGAGCAAAAATAAAGTTCTAGAATAAGCCCAAAATGCTTCCAAAGCCCTTAAAAGAGGGCATAACCCTAACTCATGTCCAAGAGGGGTTAATAAAACATATTTTAATAATAATTTTCATTTATTAGTCCATTCACTTCCAAAGATTATCCCCTTTTGCTGAAACTTCACCTTTTTGGGACTGCCTGCCTTAGCAAAGACTATTATTTTTAATTATTTGAAAAGGGGACATGACAAGTCCTCCCCTCCAAAATATTTCTTGTCCTCAAGAAATGGCTAAAAAATAAATGAATCAATCCACCTAGATCCCAAATGTAGTCATGAACTATACTATTGTCAATTAACACAGGCTCCTGCAATATCCTTTGCAATATAACCAAGAGGAATCCATAATCAAACTGACAATTACTACTCAACCAAACTCCAAAGTCACATCTTCCACAGTCAGAAACCCATGAGACACAAAATCTTAGAACATCAAAACCCAAGTAAAGTGGATGAATCAAACTACCAACATAATAAATACCATCAACGCATCCCACTGGCCTATACAGAATGTACAATCCAACTCTGCAACAATGGTGAATGCTCCTGAATGAAACTGTACCAAGTATGGAGAATCCACAAACTATACAACTCCTGCAGTCAACACAACTCTACAGATCACTGACCACTATCTCATAACCATAACTCCCATGAACCCCTGATGGTGAAAAGCCATCACAAGATAAATAGTAAGAAATGGAACCCAGACCAAATTTGCCTGCCATCAACTCCTCAACACAAGGATCAAATGCTAACTGATGTACATAACCTGCAATATAATGTTGATAAAAAAAACCAACCTCAGTCAATAGCTCACCATGAACAAGTGATACAACCCACTATGACTGATCACCAGCTAAGTCATGAGATGTCATAGCCAAAGGATTAGAATCAATAACAACACCCGCTGAAGCATCACTCTGAAACTCCTGCTCTAAGTCATGTATTATCAAGCTATCAACTGCAAAACCTATCACCATGTCATGCCCATCACAACTCTCATCCCGAGGCATTAAACTATCCTATAACTGATGATAAGTGCTAGGAACCAAAATACATCTCTGTATCATCATCTCATTAACATGGTCATCAAAGGTAAATTGATGAGCATACCTCACAGTGTAGTGCTAATAGAATGCGCCAATCTCAGTTGGTGGCTCAGATTGCAATCTAGATGAAACTAACTACAATTGATCACTAACCAAGTTGGAATTGACTACTACCTCCGAAGACATTGCCAAGGGAGTAATATTACTAGCAGGAACCATGCCAACTGCTGGCTCACCAACATCACACATGATTTTTGATACAACATATCTAGTCTCTGTGTCATTAGTACTAGAGGCCACCACCATGTTAGGCATACTACAACAATTTGTTGCAGCACCCAACTCAAATGAACTTGAATCTAGTGGGAACGAACTCGATATGCTTGTGACTGTACAGAATTTGGTAAAGATTGCAGTTGCTCCAACTCCATGGTCACCTTAGTCAAATGAAATTACAACTCCTCGAAATCCAACTGTGTACTCTCAAGAATCTCAGAAGTCACCTCGATTTTCTGAGTAAGCTCACTCACCTCATCTTCCTTGGCCAATGATGTGTCATATGTTGTACTCCCCCACTCCATAAGATAATCTCTGTCGGCTACCAACTGCATATAATTCTGTCTCAAAATCTGAATAGCTTCCCATAAAGAGTGGATCTCTATCAAGGAAAGATAACTGCCTTCTTGCTCATCACTAGTAGGAGAACCCCATCCATAAACAGCTAACAACTGACGAGAAGCATCGAAATGCTAGCAAGTGATAGCAATATCTTGCTCACTAACTCTTAACTAATTAGACACATGATGGCACTGGCTAGATTATCTCCTACAAACCTCCTCTGATGCACTGTCTAAAGGAGTATCCTCAAAGTTACTAGTCTCTAGAGTATTACCATCCATATCTTGTGATGAACTCCAAAGCTCATATCAACATATGGAGTATCAAAAGTTGTAGCACTACCGTCCAACTCCTTTATACCAAAAGAAACTGCCAAGGAAACTAAGTCTTCAAAATTGCCCACTGCATCCTCCTAGATGTCATCAATGCCAATATGATCCTGGGACTCATCTACACACACTGCCAAATATGAAAGATCATCAACACATTCTAGCAAGTATGGTCAACTAGATATATGAAAAAAGCCCAACACTAGGGTATAAAAATTAATACCAACATCGAACAAGCTACTGGCACAAGAAAAGACAACACTGTGTAATCTGCTAATCAAATCCATGATAGCACCCAAACAAACACTACTATCAAAAAGTGTTAAAGATCTCTAGTCAACTGAATCCCAAACTCCAACATAACAATCTCGAGTCCATATCCATAAACTAGAATTAGCTAGTAACTCAAGCAAACTCCTCACCTGAGTAATATGACCAATACCAACTAACTCCACATACCTGTTAGACATTGTCCCTGTATTCTGGATGTGAATGCAAGATGAACTTGCAACATTATCAATGTCCACATATGATCTACCATTTGCAGAAAGTTGAGTATTATGAGTGCAAGATGAAACTAAACTCAATTCCATGCCATGCTTATCCCCATGTCTCTCCCAGTCTTGTAGTGCCAATGGAGTATTTACCAAAGAAGCTCGAGTGTCCTCAAGCTCGTGAGAAAGCCTGTCAACTTCCTCCTCCTTCCTCCTCAAGGCATCTAAATAGTCTCTGACAAGGCTAAGAAGATGGTCACGATCTAATAGAAGATGTAAATAACTCAACTTCATCATTCCCATTCCTTCCCTAATTGCTTGTAAGTCAACACAAGGAGACTTTGCCTGAACTCCCTTATGTCTACCCTGTAACTGAATCATCTAAATGTGATCCTCTATCATATCTTGCATCCTATCATGATGAGATAATGAAGTCACAATACTATCTTTGTTCACCTTCAACTGGATGGACAAATCATGTGAAGTACTACCTGCCTCAACCTCATGTGATGATGCATCTAACTGTGCCTGGTACTCTTTCTTAGCAAAGTCATGAATGCTCAATGTCTGCTCATCTCTACTAGGTATCTCACCATCATGCATAGTAACATCCTCATAATCATCATCTAAACCCACTACCTCTTGTGGCATAATAGAATCTGAGACCTCTGCCTATCTATAAGCTAGTTTCTCAAACTCCTCATGCAAGTTCTTGGTAATTGTGTCATCTGCCCTGTGAGAAAATTTGCCA
This sequence comes from Cupressus sempervirens, assembly GCA_028749045.1. Lineage (NCBI taxonomy): Eukaryota > Viridiplantae > Streptophyta > Pinopsida > Cupressales > Cupressaceae > Cupressus > Cupressus sempervirens. The sequence continues at coordinate 44,382,990 of CM053786.1, forward strand.
AATAGAAATCCAGTCAAATTATCCACCTTAGCTGGGTCGGACAACATGTAATTCATCATACAGTTGTGCTCAACCAACTATTCAAACATTTCATGGCTTATTTTCCTAAGTTTATCTCGAATGCCTAAATAACCATCCTTTCTACTATTCTGACTCTGAATATCAATTGTCCAAGATCGTGTCCTATGAGACTCTGTACTATACCTATCCATTCTGGATAAAGTAGAGTGTAACCCCAATAGGTTATAACTTCTTTAAACACCAAGAACTAACATGCAATTGATTAGAAGTAGCATGCAACCATAGATTTTGACATGCAACTGATTAGAAGCAACACGCAACCACCAAATTCACCAAGAACTAACATGCAAATGATTAGAAGTAGCATGCAACCATAGATTCTGACATGTAGCTGATCAGAAGAAACATGCAACCACCAAATTCAGCAAGAACTAACATGCAAATGATTAGAAGTAGCATGCAACCATAAATTTTGACATGCAAGATTTGGGTAGTTGTCAAAACTGACATGCAAACTTCTACAAACCCTCAGGATAGCAAGATCATAGCTTTGATACCATTGAAATGTCCCTTCCTTTGATTTTATATGATATTTCAAGCCTCTAATCAAGTCTTTAAAATAAAAAAACCAATATTTCAAAGATCCACCAATTTCTCAATAAACCCCAAATCAGGTATGCCCGAAATAGTGCCAAAAACTTCACAGCTTCACATATTATTAATAAATCTGAAAGTGGAAATTTTTATAGAAATTTTAGCAGAATAACAGCCTACAAAATGACATTTCTAGATCTGCAAAACATTTACACAACAGGTCCCAAATGGAGGATAAAAACAATGCTCTTCAGGCTCCCAAAAACAACACAAGATAGCCCAGAAACACTAGAAAAACACTAGATAATCTATCATGGAAGTATAATCATGACCAAATACATATATTCAGCTCTACTTTAACATCTAAAAGTTTGAAATACAGCAGCAACCCAAACTGATATGAAATACTCAACTGAAAACACCAAACTCTTACAAAACAAACACACCTGAAAACCCACAAATCTGCACTGTTCAACACAAAGGAAAACTCTGCATGAGCATGCACATGGAATGGCTTCAAACTACCATCCTTAGCCTTCCTAGAAACCTACAAACTCCCATTCTTGGGTCTCCTTCTCCACAGGTTTGGCAGCCTCTGAAGAACAACAAAGAAATGAGCAAAAATCAAGTTCTGGAATTAGCCCAAAATGCCTCCAAACCCCTTAAAAGAGGGCATAACCCTAACTCATGTCCAAGAGGGGTTAATAAAACATATTTTAATAATAATTTTCATTTATTAGTCCATTTTCTTCCAAATATTATCCCCTTTTTCTAAAACTTTTCCTTTTTGGGCCTGCCTGCCTTAGCAAAGATTATTATTTTTAATTATTTGAAAAGGGGACATGACAATATTCTTTAAAAATAGCAACAAAAAAAGGTTAAGAACAGAACCTCTAAAAATTCATGTACACTGATCTTCAAAAGGCTATGGGAAAAGATGAAATGAATTCAAGATAAGGGAAAGTAGTTGAATGAGGAATGAATTGCATACCTTTGAATCCGATACTAATTTGAGGTGTAGAGTTGCACAAAAAAAATGTAAATAGCAAAGGTAGGGCAATGTCACACTTGTTTGAAGTATTAAGCAAAAGGAAGTCAGATGCACTATGGGAAAGCCAAGCCTGGGATAATAAAGTAACTTCAATAAGAAAATGCATTCCGAGAAAACAAGGAGAAGCCACACTAAAAAGGAGACCTGAGAATGGCATCAACACATGCAGAGGCACAAGTTGTGTGTTGTGGGCATAATAGGCGCAATGCATGCCGCTATAATGTTGATTTCAAATGACAAAAAATAAAAAGATTATGGAAAAAATTGTTCGCAACCAATAGAAATGAACAGAAATTGAAGGAAAAATTAAAGAAAAATGGAAATGCGGTTACATGAAGGATTTCAGTAAGATTTTTATAAGGTTTTTCCAACTTCCCAGGTTGCAACTAATTAGAAAGCTCGGTGAAAACATTAGTCCCCGCCTATAGGCAGCATGGACTAACAAATTAAAATTAAACAAAATTCAATGCCTTATATTTCAAATTTGCTAAATTCAATGTGTCATAATTTAATTTGGCTAAACGCTCGTACCAAAGGGGCCTTGACTAAATTCAACGTGTCATAATTTAAATTTTCATTTGACACACTTCCATTTTTAAATTGGTAAAGTGGGTTTATCTGTAATGCCCTACTTCTAATAACTTTCTTCAACTATTTGAAACACATACGTGTTAGATTGTCCGATAACTCGTGGAGCTCATTCCGTAGAATGTGGAACGCATACCAATCGTCTTGACTCCTTATGAAATTTGGTTAGCTTTTCAACCATCCTCTATTACCGACCTTTCTCTGCTTTGCAAAGAAATTGGGATAAGAGGGACTAAATCTTCAATCATCTTCATTCTTTTATTTGCTTTATTGAAACTTATTTCATCATAAAGATCACCATGCCCTTGTTTCTAAGTTTCCATTAAAATTTAATAACAAAATAAATTTCATTATTTTTAAGATAATATTTTGATTTGAGA